>JAUDYJ010000006.1:87786362-87831362 GCA_030761175.1 Masticophis lateralis | reverse complement strand
CAGAGAAGGGGGTCTCCTAGATCTGGACATTTCATTGGAAATTCTGCTGGGTTTTTATTAACGGTTTCTTCTACAACAGTGGCCCCCATCCTTTTGGGTGCCAGGGACCGGTTCCGTGGAGAGAGGTTTTTCCGCGGACTGGAGCGGTTCCTGCATCCCGCGGATCGGGCTTCGTTTGCGCGGACAGGTTGCTGGCATGCTGTGGCCCAGTGCCGGTCCACAAACCGGGGGACATTGGGGACCCCTGTTCTACAATACTCTTGAGGACCCAGAGATCTAGGAAATGGCAAAAGCGGAATGATCGCGTACTGAATTTGTTCGTTTCCGTTTCCAGCAATCGGGATTCAGGCGTTTCTGTTCTTCAGCCAAGGCCTTGGCTTCTAACGTGTACATCCGCCTTTCCTCGTTTTTCATTTTCTTCCACCTGTCACCGAGTATCACGCTTATGGCTCTGCAGGAGAAACAGATGTGGAGAAGAAGGGTCAAGTCAAGCCAGCAGGAGAATGTTAATTTCCCTATTTCCTTTTGTGTGTGTGTGTGTGTGTGTGTATGTGTGTGTGTTTAGAATAGATCCAGGAAAGACTTCAGCACTTATTTCTAATCTTGCCACGTTTTTTAAAACTACTCCACAATAACCCTTAGCGTAAGCAGGAAAGAGTTGCAAAACTCTTTAATTTTCAGACTGACATTTTTAGTGGTATTTCTAGGATTATTTTTTAAAAGCCTTAACGAAGCTGAAGAGATGTTTTTTTGGGAGCACTGTACACCTGTCAACATCAGTGCTGATTTGGAATATACCGTAGTCCTCAACTTACAACGGTTCGTTCGAAGTTAACAACGGTACTGAAAAAAATGACTTACGACCATTTTTCACACTTTACGACCATTGCAGCCTCCCTGTGGGTCATGTGATCCAAATTCAGACACTCGGGCAACTGACTCATATTTATGACGATCCCCTTTTCTGACCTTCTGACAAGCAAAGTCAGTGAGGCAGCCAGATTCACTTAACAACCGAGTTACTGAATTCACTCCATGTTATGACCTTTCTTGCCACGGTTGTTAAGTGAATCACTGCGGCTTTTTCATTATTAACACGGTCACTCAATGTATCTGCCTTTCCCCCACTGCCTTTGCTTGTCAGAAGGTCGCAAAAGAGAATTACCTGACACACACACCCCGGGACACTGCAACCGTCACAAGTATGAGTCAGTTGCCGAGCATCCGAATTTGGATCACATGACCCTGGGGGCTGCTGTAAGTGCGAAAAACGATCGTAAGTCACTTTTTTCACTGTCGTCGTAACTTCGAACGGTCATTAAATGAACTGTTGTAAGTCAAGGACTTCCTGTACTATTTCTCAAGGTTTTTTTTTAATTTTAATAGAGTTAATCTAAAATCTATCACTGGCTTCTATCGTAACTCCCTCCATAAAATGTCCGGCGCTATTAAATGATAAATTCCAAGCTAAACATATAAGCTGGTGTAAATTGCAAAAGTACATATTCTGCAGCCTAAAATACGGTTTTTAATTGAAACCCCAAAGACAATGAATATTTGATTTTGTCAACAGCTGGCCAGGGGTGAACGTACATTGTATATCAGAAATCAGAATTCGGAGGCTCTTTACCTGTTATCTTTTCCTGGGTACATCTGAGTATATTCTACTCGGTATTTTTTGGCAAAAAGCATGAAGGCATTCATTGGTCTTTTGCATTTGTTGGGAGAAGTGGCACTAACAGTACTTGCAGTCCCTGAGTGGTGGGTTTTGCCGGATTTGCTGTACATGGAGGCAGTCTGTGCGGATTGGGCAGGCCCACAGTCGGATCTTTCAAAGTCTGGGCTCCCGGAGCCCCCGCAGGAGAGAGAAGCCCGCCGCTGACGAGCCATACTGCTTAACACGTAGACCGCGGAGGAGTCCATGGGTGTAAAATCGTAACTGAAAAGAAAGGTCGCTTGAGAAACGAATTCTGGGCTTGCCCTCAAATAATATTCTAAGGGTGTATCAATAGATGAGAATAATTTGTATCTCAGGGTTGAACTGCGGGAGTCCTTGGGGCTCTCTGGGCTTGAAAACTCTCTGAGTTTTCTTGAAGATGTTTCATGACCCGACTAGGTAGTATCATCAGTGCTGGATGGGAGTGGGGTTTGGTCTCTAGTAGCTTGCCCTGTCAGCGGTCGGAGTATTCCTAGCAGACTGATTGTATATAAACTGACAGTCCACTCTCTTATAACCCTGATGATGTTACCCAGCTGGGTAATGAAACATCTGGAAGAAAACCACCAAGCTCAAAGAGCATCAAGGACCCCATGCATAACACTATTGATTTACTTAGTCTTTTAAGTGAAAGATTAGCCCATTTTTGTTATGTTAACCCATTTTGTTACCATGGAACCTAGCATCATAAAAAAATAAGTGAATGACTTTAACGTCTGATTAAATAAGCTTAAAATGAATCCTCTTCTACTTTCAGAACTATAGCCGGAGAACTAAGTAACATTCGCAGGAATTACTTTAAACGTGGGCTTCCAACTTAAGAGAATCTGTTTACGCAGCCTAGAACTGGTAGCTTTCCACCCTCTAGTGGAAGATATGTAAAGCTAGACTTTTCAATTAAATAAATTATATGTCCAGAAATAGTACTATAAATGTTATTCCTTTAAAACAACAGCTTTAAAAAGAGCATATGAAATAGCTGAATTTAAGGGATGTGAGAATTATGATCCAATTTGTTTGCTCTTACTCAACATTTAAAAACACCTCCCCTATGCCAAAATCAGCATTTCACATATTTGAAAGAAAAGACAGAATGATACAGCCTCCGCTTTCAGAATTACCTTTTGAATGTATCAAAAACACCAGAATCGTCAAAGTTTATAGCCTCAGGGTGTCCACGAGGTAGGCAGATATCACCAAGGTGCATTTCGCAGCATGGAATACCATGCTGGACCACAGTCAAGCTTGGATAAAAAGAAGACCAACCTGAGCAAAAAAGAAGAAGAAACAATTAGGTAAGATCCAGAAAGGTTTCAAACGAGACGGGCTTAGCCAAAAATGAAGAAAGCAGCTGTGAAATACCCAAAGGTGCTTTTTTCAGGAGGCCACTGGACTTCCTTGGTTTTTTTTTCTTTTGAAGACATTTCGCTTCTCATCCAAGAAGCTTCTTCAGCTCCGTCTGGATGGTCGCGGAATGGAAGGATTGATATTCCTTGCAGACAGCTGGAAAAATTGCATCCAATTTTTAGAGGGTCGTTGAGGCCACTTGGAGGTTTATCTGTGTCTTCAGGGTCACCTGAGTAGCGCTAATAGTTCCTGTACTTTGCAATTTTTCCAGCTGTCTGCAAGGAATATCAATCCTTCCATTCCCCACCATCCAGTCAGAGCTGAAGAAGCTTCTTGGATGAGAAGGGAAACATCTTCAAAAGAAAAACCAAGAAAGTCCAGTTGCCTCCTGAAAAAAGCACCTTTGGGACAACCATGGCGTGGATGACTGAGAATCTCTGCAGACTTTCAGCTGTGAAATAATGTAGATCTGGCCTTGGATAAGGGAAAAACAATGAAATAAATTTATTTATTTATTTATTTATATCCCATCTTTATTATTTTTACAAATACTATAACTCAAGGCGGCCAACGTGTCCAATACAACTTTTCTCTTTCTATTTTTCCCACAACAACCACCTTGTGAGGTAGGGGTTGGGCCCAAGATCGCCCACCGGTTTTCACGACTAAGGCGGGACTTGAACTCACAGTCTGCAATGTCTAATCGGGTAGCTTGACCGCTAGAAGTGGCAAATTTATTCTGAGAAACTAAAGCTGAAGAAAGAAACTCAATAATAACTGTGTCGTGATTTTGTCTGGGGACAAAGGGCTCAGAGGAAAACTCCAACCGAGTTTCCAAATTCAGCAATTCTGTGCCACAACAATAAAGAGAGTTTTTAGAACCGTTCCTGCTTTTATTTCTTGATTGTGAATGCAGATAATTCTTGAGTTAACAACCATTCATTTAATGACCATTTGAAGTTACAACGCCACTGGAAAAAAAAATGACTTATGACCGGCTTTTACACTTACGATCATTGTGGCAGGGGTGAAATCTAAAATTTTTCCCTACCGGTTCTGTGGGCGTAGCTTGGTGGATGTGGCAGGGAAAGGATACTGCAAAATCCCCAATCCTTCCCCACTCCTGGGGGAAGGATATTGGAAAATCTCCATTCCCACCCCACTCTGGGACCAGCCAGAGGTGGTATTTGCTGATTCTCCAAACTACTCAAAATTTCCACTACCGGTTCTCCAGAACCTGCTGGATTTCACCTCTGCATTGTGGTATCCTCATAATCATGTGATCAAAACTCAGCTGCTTGGCAACTGGCATGTATTCGTGACGGCTGCACTGTCCCCAGGGTCACATGATCTCCTTTTATAACCTTCCCAGCCGGCTTCACTGAACAACAGCGGTGGTTCATTTAACGGCAGTGGCAAGGAAGGTCATCAAATGCACTCGCTTAACTGCCGTGCTTAGCCATGGAAATCTTGGTCTCAATTGTGGTCGTAAGGCGAGGACTGCCTATCTCAAAAGGTTGACAAGCAATACCGCACATACGTTATTCACAAGTTGCGATATCTTCACTCGGGTGCCATTTTTTTTTTGTAACAGAAGTTAAGATTTTAGATGCTTTCGGGGTGTTTTGCAATTTGTATCAAAAGAGTGAAAATCCTGCTTTTGGGTTATTAAGTTATTGAGCTATTGAGGGTACTATACAAGTAGTGCTTAGCTTACAACAGCTCATTTAGCGACCATTCGAAGGTATAACAGCATGCAAAAAAGTGACTTAGGACCGTTTTGCACACTTATGACCGGTACAGCATCTCCCCCCCTCCCCCACTAAGCCTGTGATCAAAATTCAGACACTGACTCATATTTATGACGGTCACAGCGTCCCAGGGTCATGTGATCCCCTTTTGCGACCTTCTGACACGCAAAGTCCATGGAAAAGCCGGATTCACTTAACAACTGGGTTACTAACCTAAGACCTGCAGCGATTCACTTAACCACCGTGGCAAGAAAAGTCGTCCAATGGGGGGCATAAGTCATTTAACAAATGTTTCATTTTAGCAACAGAAATTTTGGGCTCGGTGGTGGTGCTAAGTCAAGGACTCCCCCTAATTTTTTTTTTTTTTAATCGTGTATGACAAAAAGAACATTTTTTTTTCCTTTACCTTTATTTTTAACATAGAAGGGGTGATCTAGTCTGCACTCGGCAGTGAGTAAATCCTGGGCTGCTGTGCCGGGATCAAAAGTCAATTTAAGGACTGACTCGCCAAAGGAAACGCTCTCTTCGTGCGATATCAGTTTCAATCCGTCAGCGCCATAGCCCTGCAGGAACACAACCGTTATCAGGGAGCCCTAGAAATCCAGCCCCCTTCGCGCTCTCCCTAATATCCCAGCCGCTTCTTTGTTTCTACAGAATTAAAGGTCTCGTGATCGTTATGGTTTTAATGGGATCACTACATCCACCGCAAGGGGCAGGAGAGTTCTGACAAACCTTGCTGGCTACACATGAATCAGCAGTTTAGGGAAACAGGAATTTGTGGGGGGGGGGGGGGGAGGGAGGGGGAGTAAAGTACAGACACATGATTTACTGCCCATCTGTTGGTCCTGGGGAAATTGCAACACTCTGGAGTGAGTAAGCAAGCAGCCCTCTTCCTATCATCTCACAATTCTCGGATGCTGTCATTTCTCTGTTATGGGAATTACTTCACGGCAATTTAGGGGATTTGCATACATATTTTCCCTTTGAATAATGCTTCCCGGTTGCAGGAATTGGGTTTGGCTAGTCTAGAGAAAAGAAGGACTAGGGGGGACATGATAGCAGCATTCCAAGTATTTGAGGGGCTGCCACAGAGAGGAGGGGGTCAACTTATTTTCCAAAGCACCAGAGGGCAGGACAAGAACTAATGGATGGAAACTAGTTAAGGAGAGAAACAACTTGGAATTAAGGAGAAACTTCCTAACAGTTTGGACAATTAACCAATGGAACAACTTGCCACCAGAAGTTGTGGGTGCTCCATCACTGGAGGATTTTTTAAAGAAGAGACTGGACAGTCATTTGTCTAAAATGAGCAGGGGGTTGGACTAGAAGACCTCCAAAGCCCCTTCCATCTCTATTCTGATTCATTTCCCTCTCCTTTCAATGGCAGTTAAGAGAAAAACTCAAGAGCTTACTTTAGAGGCACGCACCGAATCATCAGCTTCGTTTCTGCAGCCGGCCGATCCAGCAAAATCTTCCACGTCGATCCATTCTTGATTGCGTCCTTTGTGAAAGCATAAACGTGTTCCTAATTTTTTTTTTTAGGGGAGGGAAAAAAAAGAACAAAAAGAATTCAGTGCAACCGTAAAAGATGAACCTGAGTATTAAACCCAGTCATGTAATGGGGAGTGTTCATTTTTACCTTTAAGGAAACAGTGCCAAACAGTTGGAGGCCAAGAGTGGCACCATCCCAGATCATCATCGTCTGACAATGATGACATACAGAAAATGCCAGACTCTGATTCACTGTTTGTCTGTTGAAAAAAAAAAAATAAAACCACAGTTTGCACGTATAGATTGCTGGGTCTGTTCACACAAAACAGTGGGTTCATGTGACTCCCTGAAACAGAAAACTTTCTGGAGTTAATTTTTTTTTTTTAATTTAACAATTCCCAAGCCTTTCCTGCGTATTCCTAAATTTTGTATCTTCTGATTATGCTTTAAAGCAGGGGTCTCCAACCTTGGCAACTTTAAGACTGGTGGACTTCAACTCCCAGAATTCCTCAGCCAGCAAAGAATTCTGGGAATTGAAGTCCACAAATCTGAAAGTTGCCAAGGTTGGAGACCCCTGCTTTAAAGCCCTTGTACATTCCTTGCATAAGCACATAACTTGATAATTATTAATATCAATGTATATTCTTTGTTTTCTTTTTCCTTGTTTCTTTTGTTGGTCTATTACTTTACTTCTGTTTTGTTTAAATGACCTTTTTATTTCTTCGTTTTCAGCTTATGGTTGTGAGCCACCCAGAAGAACTCCATGGAGAGATAGGTGGCAAATAAATTTATTATTATTATTATTATTATTATTATTATTATTATTATTATTATTTAATCTGTAGTGAGAGTCACAGCCTTTGAGGCTGGTTAATAGCTCAGCAGCTCGAGTCCTAACCAAGGACCTAGGAACTGTTGAAGTATCGTTGGAGGATGCAAGCTGTTCCGAGTAAGGTGGTTTTTTGTAGCGTCAAAATATTCAAGTCCGGTAAATTTAGAATTTCTAAATAGTGGGATAGCCCTTTGGGTATTGCACCAAGGGCTCCAATTACAATCAGGACAACACACGATTTCTTTTTCCACATTATTCCACATCATCATCATTATTATTATTATTATTATTATTATTATTATTATTATTATTATTATAAAATGATAATGTTAATAATGATGATAATAATAAAAAGTAACCATAAGTATGATTCATTGACATTGCAATATCTGGTGACGCACGGATTGAAGATAAGCAGCAAGAAAAAATCACAAAGTACCAGGACTTGCAAACTGAAGTTGAGTGACTGTGGAAAAAGAAATCATGTGTTGTCCCAATTGTAATTGGAGCCCTTGGAGCAATACCCAAAGGGCTACCCCGCTATTTAGAAATTCTAAATTTACCAGACTTGAACATTTTGACTCTACAAAAAACCACCTTACTCGGAACAGCTTACATCCTCCGACGATATCTTAACAGTTCCTAGGTCCTTGGTTAGCTCTCGAGCTGCTCAGCTATTAACCAGCCTCAAAGGCTGTGAATCTCACTACAGACTGACCAATAACAACAACAACAACAATAATATCGGTTGCTTTTTTCTCTTTAAAATCTAATCCTTTGAGGCTATATTTCACTCCAATGAACAAGCAGTTGGAAGTGGAATATAAATCCAATCAATAAAAATATATCTTCGCGACCTCTAATCACGATTAATTTCAGACAGCGGTCCTAAAACCCTACAATTAATCTGACATGACAAAGCAAGGGACCCTTCCAGACAGTTCATGCGCTTCAGTAAGTCCCAGTATGTTTTGCTGGGCCTAGGATCCAATGGCAAGCTGTGCGTTGATGGAAGGTCTGGAAATGAACGAGACAATGTTCCTTCCATCCGTTTTGCTGTTTTGTCCCCTGCAATATCTCTGCTTTTCATCTAGGGAGATTCTCAGTTATCCAGGTCCTGGTACTCCCAAAGGTGCTTTTTCCAAAGGCAGCTGGACTTTTGGTTTTTCCTTGAAGACTTTTAGCTTCTGACCCAAGAAGCTTCTTCACTTCTGACTGAGGTTAAACGTCTTCCAAGGAAAAACTCAAATCCAGTTTCCTTTGGAAAAAGCACCTTTGGGAATCTCTGCTTTTCTTTCACTATATTTGATCCTAATCCCAGCTTCAAAGGGGACTTTTGCTAAATGGCAACATTTCTAATTTGTCTGAACGGTCCATTGCAACACAAGATCTATTCCTCTAGCTGCTAAATAAATAGACAAATCAAAGAATAATATATAAAGTCGTGCTACATAAGAGGGTTTTTTTTTTTAATGTTTCTGATGTTTGGCAACTTCAACATAACAGAATTTACCCTTTCGTGTCTGATCGGCATTTCCTCAATGTGATGCTTGGGGAAAACGGTCTCATTCGGAGAAGATTCTGGTGGTGGGCGTGCATAGGAATGTAAACTTTTGCTTGTAGCTAGTAAGTGAACCGGAGATGACCTAAGAAAGTATTGTAAAAGAATGTGTGAATAGATGTTGATCAAAGAAAGGAAGAAGATATACAAAGAATACTAAGTTAGCAATTCTGTCACAATGTGAAAGTTCCTATAGTTATTCCTTGAATGCAAGAGGAGAGGAGAGGAGAGGAGAGGAGAGAATGGAATGGAATGGAATGGAATGGAATGGAATGGAATGGAATGGAATGGAATGGAATGGAATGGAATAGAATAGAATAGAATAGAATAGAATAGAATAGAATAGAATAGAATAGAATAGAATAGAATAATAGAATAGAATAGAATAGAATAGAATAGAATAGAATAGAATAGAATAGAATAGAATAGAATAGAATAGATGGAGAGGAGTGGAGTAGAGTGGAATGGAATGGAATGGAATGGAATGGAATGGAATGGAATGGAATAGAATAGAAAATATGGAATGGAATGGAATGGAATGGAATCCTATAATACTTAGATTCTAGTGCCCTTTGAGTGACAGCAGAAAAAGGGAAATTTCTAATATCTACTGACTTGACTCACTTTCTTACCCATCACACACTAATGCAGAGAGAGGAAGGGTCCTACATATTCTCAGCAGCCCTCTTTAGATCAGGGTAGAGTTAACAGCTCTGCAAGTTAGATGTGGGGAAAGTACCCTGATCTTTGTGCTTATAGTGTAAACAGGGCAGCTCTAGAATTATATACAGGTAGACCTTACAACCCCAACTGAGCCCAACATTTCTGTTGCTAAGCCAGATAAAGCGAATTTTGCCCCTTTATGACCTTCCTTGTCCAAGTTGTTAAGTGAATCACTGCGGTTGTTAAGTCACCAGGCTTTCCCCAATGACATTGCTTGTCAGGAGGTCGCAGAAAAAGGGGATCATGTGATCCTGGCACACTGTGACCGTCATAAATATGAGTCAGTTGCCAGGTGTCTGAATTCTGATCACGTGACCCTGGGGAAGCTGCAACGGTTGTAAGTGCGACAAATAGCTGTTAAGTTCCTATTCTCAGTGCCGTTGTAACTTTGAACGGCCGGCAAAGGAACCGTTGTAAGTCAAGGACTACCTGTCCTGTTTCTTAAGTTTTTTATTTTAATAGAGTTTATCTAAGTATGTAAAATGGTCATAAGCCACTATTTTCAGTGCCGTTGTATCTTCAAACGGTCACTAAATGAATTGTAGTAAGTCAAGGACTACCTGTATCTATGTAACGATGGCGATGGATGACCATTGCCTTCACATAATACATGCACATATATATACAGCAGTGGCCAAAATTGTGGGAACCTTTAGGGGAAAGTGTATTTTCTAAAACTAGCTAATAACACCACTTTTTTTTTGGAGTAGTACCATAAAATGATATATCAATGGAAAGATGATTTAATCAAGAATGTAATGCAGTAACTTTTATGAAGGATTTGCTATTAGAATAGCAGTTACAGTATAAAGAAGAAAAGTGAAACACATAGAAAAAACGAGATAGACAAAAATGATCCCCCTGTCAGTTAATACTTCCTTGGGTAACCTTTAGCATGAATGACGGCCTTACAATGTCTTCCCATGGAGCGAACCAAGTCTTTTAGTTCTGCAGCTGTTATCATGTGAAACCAAGATTGAATGATTGCTTCTATTAACTGGGTTTTATTGCTCGGTGGCTTCTGACTAACCAGTTTCTTTAGTTGGCTCCATAGATTTTCAACTGGGTGAAGGTCTGGGCTATTCCCAGGCCATTCCAGCAGTGGAATAGGATTATCTTGAAACTCCCCCCAAAAAGTGCTGCTATTAGCCATCAAACCTCAATTAATACACTTTTTCCAAAAGATTTCCACAATTTTGGCTACTACTGTATGTATGTATGTATTTATGTGTGTGTGTGTGTGTGTATATATATGTATGTATGTATGTATGTATGTATGTATGTATATATATATATATATATATATATATATATATATATATATATATATAGAGAGAGAGAGAGAGAGAGAGAGAGAGAGAGACTCTCCACCTTTTTAATGCAAAACAGGAACCTTAAAGCAAGTCCGTAATTTGTAGAGAAAATAACAATAACAACAATAACAATAACAATAATAATAATATCCCATACGTGATGAGAGGGCTTTGCGGGCTTGTGGCTATATTTGCCAGCTCCGTCAACCAATTCACGCCATTCTCGCACGGATAAGCGCTCTCTGGACTGCTGCCTGAGGTGTGTTGGTTCCAAGAAGGCCTTGCGTATTCCTGATGTGAGACATGAGCACTTAGCTGGAAGAGGGCGGGTGGGGTAGAATCACTGTGAACCGCCTGCAATTCAGGAAGATCATCTGCCAATGAAAAGGTAATGGGTCAAAATTTATTCCTACGGATAGCAAGAGCATTTAGGCTTATATACCTGATGGTTAGAACAATCAATCAGTGGAACGACTTGCCTCCAGAGGTTGTGAGTGCTTCAACACTGGAGGTTTTCAAGAAGAGATTGGACAAACATTTGTCTCAAATGGTATAGGGTATTGTTTGAACAGTGGGTTGGATTAGAAGACCTCCAAGGTCCTTTCCAATTCTGCTATACCGCTTCACAGTGCTTTACAGCCCCTCTCTAAGCAGTTTACAGAGTCAGCACATTGCCCCCAACAATATGGGTCCTCATTTTACTGACCTCAGGAGGATAGAAGGCTGAGTCAACCTTGAGCTCCATCAGGATCGAACTTCTGTGGACAGAGTTTGTCTGCAATTCTGCACTTTAACTACTGTGCCACTTAATCAAACTAGCCCAAAAACAAGAATAAGATCCTTGACCCCGGAATAAAATATTTTCTAGGATTAGATCTTTTGAATTACTATGTTGACATGTTCCCCAATTTCAGAAAAAGATTATGGTATCCTGTCAAGAAACCCAAACTCTGTTTCTTATATAATGGCAGTATAAAAGAAGGGATATAAATTCAAAACTATCTGAGCTGAGCATATATTCCAAAATAGAATAATCCAGAGCAACATACTTGGAAGAAAGAAAAATTTGGAAGAAGGAAGATCCTACAAACACTTCTGAAAAATATAACAACCGGGACTAAATATTTCTTATTCAGTTAGCAGAAGTATGCAGCTAAAATACCATATTTCATTGTGATCTTGGATTCGAGCATTGAAAGAACTTTTAAACTTACTTTCATCTCTTCAGGAAAACAACTCTAAAGTCTCAAGTAAACAGCTCCTCATTTGAATTTGCAATACTAAACAATGAAGAACTAGAAACAAAATTTGTATACTATCTCAGTTTCACAAAACAGTTAATCTCTCTTTGTCTGGAGAAGTTGTCTCACTGAGTCAAGGTGGTACTTTGATATGAAAGTTCCTTTAAGAGTTTTAAATTAATTGAGCGTTTTGTCTTGGTAATCTCTGGAGTTTTGATAATCCAGTTTGAACTATCTAATTAGAATTTTTATTGTGTGATATTATCATGTCCTCCAGCATTTTAAAAAAGCAGATGAAAAAACAGAAAATACAGAAGATATGGAAAATAACCACAAAATGTGACAATAGCCAGGCTCCAATGTGAATATTTTAACTGCCTGAAGTATTTTAATTGTGAATAATGAGTTTGGAATGAAAGGTTGCGGTGACCTATAATTTAGCTGAAAGAATAGATATTTTTGGTCTGGGCAATATAGCAGCAAACCTATCCGACACAGTTTGTTTTAACATAGTCACATTACCAGAATATAAGAATTTTGTCCGCTTTAGGAATGTTGGGATGAAATGGTGCTTGATTTTCAATTAGCCATTGCCACATATTCTGAGTAAAAAAAGTTATGATACCATGTTTGGATGAGATCACAACTTAAAAATAAACTACAGAAAGTAATTCCTCAAGCATGGTTAGTTCAGTTAGATGCAGCCTTTGAGTGTGCCTGTTGTTTTCTTAAAGTGGACTATGAAATTAGATCTCTGAAACTAAAATATTTGTGCTGTCTTCCCTTAAGACAATTTGAAGAGACTTTGAAGAATCCCAAACTGAAATTTGGTACTGAATCCCATAGTGCAAAAAAGTATCACTTAGAAATAAGGATCTCCAAACTTGGCAACCAACTCCTAGAATTCCACAGCCAGTCATGCTGGGAGTTGAAGTCCACAATTCTTAAAAGTTGCCAAGTTTGGAGATCCTTAGAATCCTCAGACTTAGAATATGTAGTAAAAGGTAATTTTTAACTTTTAATTTATGAAACTCAGAATTAATTTCAGAAACTGTGAAATTATGGATCTCAACCCCTTGGAGCTTCATGAACCTCTACATCCAGATTTCTTCACAGGATTGCAAAACTGGTTTGATGCTGCTCATTTCCGGGAGGTGATTCTGTTTGTTTTTATAATCCATGGTTCTTTTCCACCAAGCTTCAGCCAGGACAATTATCTCGATTATAAACAATACTCTCTAGCCATCATCTTAAACTCAAGACATAATTTTAACTCTTTTAAGCTACCATGTCCGCCTAGACTAGGAATAAAAAATGGGAGGCCTCCAGGGTACACAAGGACTCGAGGTGATGAGTGGCCTAGTGAAGACGGGATGGGGTCTGTCACGCTCCATATTTCCCAAACTTCTGTCAACCTCTCTGCTGCATTTTCTACCTGCTCTTTCTCACATATTTATCCTTCACATTGCCTTTCTCTCCTTCTATATGATTTCCATTCTTCTATATTCTCTGTTTTCTCTGTCTTAACTGTGTGGTTTGGAGGCATTTGGACAGGAAGGCTGTGCAGAGTGGCGAGGACAGCAGAAAAGATTATTGGTAGTTCAGTTGTGGTTTTTGCAGCATCCCCATGATCACGTGATCAAAATTCAAATGCTTGGCAACTGGTTCATATTTATGACCATTGCTGTGTCCCAAGGTCATGTGATCTCCTTTTGCAACCATCTGAGAAACAAAGTCCATGTGGAAAACCAGATTCATTTAACAACTGGGTTACTAACTTATCAAATGCAGCAATTTGATAAGAATCACTAGGGAGAAAGGTTGTAAAAGGGGGCAAAACTACAAAATGTCTCATTTAACAGAAATTTTGGGCTCAAATGTGGTTGTAAGTCGAGGACTACCTGTATTGATTTTTTAAAGGAACTGTCCTTTAAAATACAAGAATCTTGAACGGATACTTACCAAGTTCCATATGTTCATCAGAAGACGCATATCCAGGAGAAGACGGAATATTCTCGTTACACTTCAGTAAGTCCAGTGCCTCGTTCATTCCTGAAGTTCTCTTGTCCATCACCAACAGGACTTTCTGCACCGTACTAGGCATCTGGTTTGTCTTTATTTCCCAAACCATTGTAGGGCGCTTCAAATTATCTGACTGGAACAAGAAGTATTCAGAGTTAGCTAAAGTATTCAGCAACATTTCACCCTGAAGTATTTGCTGTTTTAAGAACTCTAACGGGGAGGGGGGAGGGGCGGGGAAAGCAAGGCGAAGCATAAAGGGAAATCTTGGATGAAAAAAAAAATCTGGGAAAGGCCACAGCTGGCAATTTAAACATAAACACACAGCAATGTTTTGTGGTAGGTCACTTTTAAGTCTTTTTTTTTCTAGAAAAGTTAATGGGCAACCAGTGAGAGCAAAAAAATAAAAACTGATTCGTGCAGTGTTTTAATTGGGAGTTGATGGCCTCATGCAAGACTAATAATAAATAAGTAATTGTTAATTATTCTAGCCATAAGATTGTTATAAAGTCCTGACCATCAATCAGGGAAGTGACAGAACACAGATGCTTGTCTTCTCCTCACAAGATACTTAATTTATTATAGAACACTGTACATTAGTTCAAGCATGTGTAAAAATGACGGGAAAGAGACTTAAAGCGTTTTCATTGCACTACCTCTAGAAAATATGCCAGCTCAAACATTCTTAATTTAATTATTTTTCCTATACTTCGTATTTTGCTTTTTTTAATAGTTCAGTTTAACAGTTTATTTTAGTTTGGAAATCCTGAAACATTCAATGCACTCCGTAATAAAGGCAGGAACCAGAAACACCACGGGTAGGAAGATGTGACAGTATCAAATAAACACAATATTTTCACAGAAATGACACTTAGCTAAACCTGCTATAGAAAATGCTCAGTTTCCCACTGTTTGGAAGCCAAATGTGTGACTGTTATATAAGCAAGTCCCAGGTGATTTTAAGCAGCTGCAAAGTGCTATGGTGAACTTTTAATTCCATGTAAAAATGACCAGATTCTTTAATATCATCACATAAGACATGTAAACCAAAATACTACTGTATCCTAAGCTGTCATGAACTGTTTGCTTATCTGCCTTAGAAATGGCCTATCAATTTATCAGAGTCTGCCATATGCCCAAAGTTCCAAGCTCCTTAAGTACTTAGCAAAGCACGCTAGAAAAGCAACATATGTGATACATGCTGCTGTATCTAAAAACAAATTATTTGTCATCATATGTGCCTATTCCCAAATTTATTTAATAGAACAAATAAATCTGAATAGATCATCTCATCCGAGGGAGGCACCAAACTGACAATCCAAGGTGAAAACAGAGATTACTAGCTCCAGATTAGGTATGCTTCTTTTCCAAGTAAGATTCAAATGAAAAATGAACTCTTTGTATTGATGATTTTATACTTAAGATCCTTGGCACATCTATTTACAAATAAACAAACAGCTTTTCTAAAGTTTGACCTACAAACATTTAATTGTGCATTTTTAAAAAAATACATACAAGAGATTCACAACATCTACTTTTTGACTACATTCTGCTCTTTTGATTTTATTTTTCTGCTAACTTGAGTGGCATTCTTGTTGCTAAATGGCCACTGGTATTCCTTGAACTAATTATGTTATTTTACCAGTCCAGTGCATTTTAACTTTGTATTCTTGTAAGATCTTTATTTTTGTGTTTAGCTTTTGGGAAAGGGAGAATGATTTATCAACATGTGATTGCATCCCAACATCATTCTCATGGTAGGCCATTCTTCGCTGAGTCATTCTCAACTTCTGATGACTGTTTTTGCTTAGATTTTTATCCTTTTTTTTCATATACAACTTAAGGCAGCAAACATACCAAACACTCCTTCCTCTTCCTATTTTAATAATAACAACAACCCTATGAAGTGATTTTGGCAGAGGATGGCTGGCCCAAAGTCACCCAGCCAGTTTTTTATGCCGAAGGCAGGATTAGAATTCTGAGTCTCCTGATTTGTAGGTCAACATGTTAACCAGTATTGTACACCACACTGGCTCTTCACAGACTTTATAGAAATATCCACATACAGTAACCTTCTAGAGAGCAATATGGAAATAGTTTTCTTTAAAAAAAAACTTTCTCTAGCCCAGTGGCCTCCAACCTTTTGAGCACCAGGGACTGATTCCAGAAAGGTTTTTCCACAGACCAGAGGGGACATGGCTTTGCATGCTGCCTACATCCCGTGAACGGGGCTCCACTTGTTTGCATGGTTCGGTTTCTGATAGGTGCCACCAGCAGGTGCCAGTTCACGGACCAGAGGTTGGGGACCCCTTTCTAGTCCAGGCTCCAGAGTGGGGCAACATTATGCTTGGTTCTTGACATTTCCTTTCCTGATAGAATGCTTTTTACTTGTTTTAGTATACTTGTGTCACCTAGACTCCCTTGAATGATCGACGCAACTGATAAATGGGAGGTCCCTGGTATGCCCCGAGTATGGTTTCTTGTACACATTTCATTACCCAACTAGGTAATATCATCAGTGTTACAAGGGAGTGAGGTTTGATGTTATTTTTATATACTAGTGGCTCAACCCATCAGAGTTGGTGGGAGTGGTATTGGTGGTTCCTTGATTAAACTGTTGTCTACTGTGTTTGCTTGTTCATCTGCGTTGGTAGTTCCTTGATTGGGGTATTGTTTACTTCTAGACTGTTGGTCTAAGTGTTAACTTTAGCCCAACGGGCCACTGATTGCAAGCGAGGAGATAATAAATCAAAGACTGTAAAGAAATAATCTTAAAATAGCAATTCCTCAGGACTCTGGTGACAGAACGGTGTCAGAAGGGACCACTCCCCACTCAAGCAGAAATCCTTTCAGACAAATGGTTGTCCAATTTCTTCTGAAAAAAAAAACCCAGTGATGGAGCACCTACAGCTTCTGGAGGCAACTCTTTCCACTGATTGTTCTAACGGTCAGGAATATGTCAATGAAGACTCAAATCATCTAGTCAGTATATTTAACTGCCAGGAAATTTCTCCTTAGATCAAGATTGTTTCTCTCCTTGATTTATTTCCATCCACTGCTTCTTGTCCTGCCTTTGGAGAATAGCTTGACTCCCTCTTCTTTGTGGCAGCCCCTTGGTGACATCACGTGTGTCTTGAAAAGCAACATTTAATCCATCCCGGTGACTTGCTACAGATTCAGAAATAAGAGAGGTAAAGAAATACCCCAGAGGGGGGAAAAAGAGGGGGCAGGGAAGGCCCCATCGCCCCACTGCTGAGAAGCAGCTGTTAGGCTCCCACCTCAGCAGACCACACTTCCGCATTCACAGAGCTCAGAAGGGGCGGGGCGAGAAAAAAAGACCCCGCCCCGCACGCAGACGCGCACCCGAGCTCGCGCAGCGCCTCTGGCGTCGCTCGCGCACACGCGCGCGCCCCCCCGCCACGGAAGGGAGGACCGTTTTGAGGGGGAGGTCACGCGCCGCAGGCGGAGGAGCCTCGCGGCGTTGATTGGTCCCTTTCTGAGCCGAGGGGGCGGAGCCGCTCTCGCGGCTCCCCCCCTCTCCGCTCCTTCTTTCCAGTCACGTGCCCCAGGCCTGGCAGAGGCCCTTGTTTATAAACTTTTTTTCCTCCCGGGGAGGGGGGGGAAAAGGCGCATGCGCCGAAAGGCCCCATTCATTCAGAAGTGCGTAACAGCGGAGGGAAGGCGGTGGGGGAGGGGCGCTCGTCCCCGAGCTCGGAAGGGCCCCTTCCCTGAGAGGGAGGCCCCCCCCCGGCCAAAAGGCTCCTGAGGGGCCCAAAGAGTCCGAGAAATTGAGGGGGGGGGGGAGAAAGAGGGAATCCCGAAGTAAATACGCCTCATAACTGTGAGCCGTGAGGTAAAATGTCACCGCGTTGTGTTCAATTTTGAAGAGCCAAACGCCTCAAATTCCCCCCCAAGTCGCGCCAGGAACCCCGGAGCCTTTTCATTCCCCTCCCTTTCATTTTTTAAACAAGCTGAAGAACGACACGGGAGTCCCCTTCCTTCCTCGGCAGCGTCTTCCCCCTCAGCGGCAGCCCGCCAAAAAAGAAAAAAAAACCTGAAGTCGCCCGTTTCCCACTTACCCCCAACTTCCACCCGTGTCAAAAACACTTCAAAACTTCTGAGCTACTTACCAAACCCGTCGCCATTACAGGACTCCCTACAGCTTTTTTTTTTTTTCTTTACCTCCCTTTCCTTCCCCTCCTCCCTCCCCGTTCGTTCTCGCTCGAAATCGCCGCCCCTTTTCCATCGGGCTCGGGCTCTGAATGGCTGGCGGGGACGCCCATCGCAGGAGTTCTCTCCGTTCATTGGACGAAGGCGTTGCCCGTCAGGGCCCAGCTGAAGGGAAAAACAAGACTTGTTTTGATGCCTTCCGCGCGCTCGATTGGCCCGCGGGGAAGCCACTCAAGCTGAACGGGAGGCGTAAATAAATGCACTTTGGCCCGCCCTCCCCGAGCCGAAGAGGGTTATGGGCGTTGTTGTTTTCTCGTGTCTTCTGGGCACGCCCGATACTGAGTTGAGGAACAACAATTCCCAGAAAGCTCTCGGCCATTAGTAAACAAGAATCTTAGGGACACGTGTATTGCTGTCACCAGCTGGTTGTGGCCCTCCAGCAAAAGTGGGGAATGGACGTTTTGTTTGCAAACCGAGGGACATTTCTTAATTTTTGGAATTAACATGGGAAAACATGGAACTTTGGAAAATTGCAGAATTTCAATGAGTCTTTGTAGGGCATTTTGGAAAAAATCCCTCCAGGGATAAGTTCAAGTTCAATTAGAAACTGGGCATCCTCATGTTAGAATCTTTTTTTTTTTAAATAAACTTTATTGATTTCAAACAAAAAATGTATAAAATTTGTCCATGCTGTTTACATCGGAGGAGCAGCGTTCATACATATTTACAATAATCACATAGGTGTCTCTTAGTAACAATCTCTTATCATATCACTTTTTTAAATTCCCTTTTTCATTTTCTCGTTTAACCATTTATACCATCTTTCCCAGACAATAGAAAACTGAGTTATCTTCATCATTAATTTCATACGTTAACTTGCACATCTCTGCGCAATCCAATATTTTCTTAATTACATAATTTTCTGGTGGCAGATCTTTCTCTTTCCAGTGTTGCGCAAATGCCAACCTGGCCGCTGTTATAATATGTGTCAATAGATATCTCTTGTCCTTTCCAAGCGCCCTCATTCCCATTCCCAGGAGAAATAATTCTGGTTTCATAACAATATCTTCCTCTAATATTTCCTGTGCCCAATTCCAGATTTTTTTCCAATATTTTTTCGCTTGGGGGCCAAGACCACCACAGGTGAAAGAAGGTGCCCTGTCCATGACCACATTTCCAACAATTAGGGTGTATACGATCTTCAGATCGTATAAATCTTTCACCTTTTACCTCATGTTAGAATCCTATGCTGGTAGTCCTCGATTTATGACCACAAGGAAGTCCAAAGTTTCCAGGGCTTGTGGAGGAACGCACACAGCAATAAGGAGAAATGAGAAATAAGGAGAAACCTGCCTTCCATCGAGGACCTGTATACTGCACCAGTCAAAAAGAGGGCTGTGAAAATATCTACAGACCCCCTCGCATCCTGGACATTAATTGTTTCAACTCCTACCCTCAAAACAACAACTATAGGGCACTGCACACCAGAACAACTAGACACAAGGACAGTTTTTTCCCAAATGCCATCACTCTGCTTAACAATTAATTCCCACAACACTGTCAAATAATTTACGAAGACTGTATTACTATTATTATTATTCTCTTCCTTACTAGTATCTATCTCTTTCCACTTATTACTATAACCAAGTTGCTTGTATCTTTCAATTTATATTGTTTTTGTTTCCTAGTACAATTTGATAGCTTATTAGTAACCTTGACTATCACTAAGTGTTGTATCTTTTTATTCTCGATGAATGCATTTTATTGTCCTTATGTACACTGAGAGCATATATACCAAAGACAAATTCCTTGTGTGTCCAATCACACTTGGCCAATAAAGAAATCTATTCTATTCTGTTCTAAGCGAGGAAAGTGGGTCTTTGCCCCTGTTGGAAAAAAAAATATCCATCTGGGTTCAGTTCCAAGTGGGGAAAAAGAGACTGGAAACAAGGAGGCTGATTGGAAAGACAGATGAATGATGAAGCAGGTGGATTTTTATAGAGTTTGTTCTTGCAGCATTTTGTAATTCAGAGGCTTGTTTTGTGCGTTTTGTTATTTGATTTTCATCAGTTGGTTTCACAAAGGCCGACAACGAGTTGGGTTTTTTTTTAAAAGAATCTTGTTTAACAAATGTAATCCATCCTAGATGTTGGCTTCTTTGGGGTTTTCATCATGCAGACCAAATCTGCATTTGTAAAGGTCGGCCCCTTAAGTTTCTACTTGGGGTAGAGAGCTGAGGCTCTGAGTTTCCGTCTTTAGAAACCTGTTTCTCCTTTAGAGAAAAATATAATATTCTGCCTTTTTAATATTTCCTAAAATATTCCATTCTTCTAAGAGGGGTGGGTGCTAACGTTCTACACCCCATTCGGGAACTTTTGGCCACTGCTGTTAAGCGGATCACTGCAGTTGCTAAGTGAATCATGTCATTAAGCGAATCTTGCTGCTTGACTTGAGCTTGTCAGAAGCTGGCTGGCAACCAACAGAAAGATATGCCGGTTGCCAAATTCACTTGAACATGTGACCATGGGGATACGGAACATAAAGTCATTTTATCAGTCCCGTTGCAACTTCGAAGGGTCACTAAATGAATGTCTATAAGTCGAGGACCACCTCGGGACAGGTGTCCTTGAATTACTTCTGACTGGATATGTTTGTGTCACAACTGTTCTCCAGGAATCCTGTTATTAAAAGTGGCTCCCAAGTACCCTTGTCTTGCCCTTTTTAATTTTTTTAAAACTCTTGTCCCAAACTGGACTTTCTGATTTCCAGTTGCCTCTTGAAAAAATACCTTTGGGACAACTGTGACTGAGGAAGACTGAGTATCTCCATAGACATTAAAACTCTTATGCAATAAAAGCTCAGAAGGAAAAAAAAAATACAGAAGGAAAA
Organism: Masticophis lateralis; assembly: GCA_030761175.1. Lineage (NCBI taxonomy): Eukaryota > Metazoa > Chordata > Lepidosauria > Squamata > Colubridae > Masticophis > Masticophis lateralis. The sequence goes on along the minus strand of JAUDYJ010000006.1, from coordinate 87,810,308 downwards.
GCAAACCCAAATAATTATGATTATCTGGAAAGTGTTTTTGGTTTCTTCCTTTGCAGGAAGGCCTGTCTTAAGTAAGTTAAGATTAAAACTTGTTTTGCTCTAAAGAAGGGGTCTCCAATCTTGGCAACTTTAAGACTTCAACTCCCAGAATTCCTCAGCCAGCGAAGTTCTAAAGCACCTCCTTAATATAATAAATGTGATTCTTAAAACAAGAACTAAAGGAGTATAGAAGTACAACTCGCATCTGAGAGGGATGTGCGTTGCAAAATGAAATCCATTCACTTCTCCTTGAAGCGTTTTTGCAAACCACTGAGAATCTGCCCCTCTGGGTTTATCGGTCTGATTATTTCTAATCTTCAAAGCAGGATTTTTTTTTTCCCAAGAAAGGTGCTTTCCTACAACATGTTGTACGGCAGAAACATCTGAAATCAAACCGGCTCTGCATCCCGAAATAGTTGTATTTTCTAAAAACGTAATTCATTTTAAGAGTCCGCTGAATAAACGGGCAACCTTTTTAAGATACTGAGTTGGCAATCAGGAGAAACATGACTTCTTTGCAAGAAGAACACGGCAAAGTGCAAAATCACTTGAGCTATTAAAGTCAAAACATAATGGAGAAGATAAAGGGCACATTATGCCTAATGCAGCTTCATTTATTTTTAGAGCAATGAACTTTAAAGAGCCTATACTAGACTCTTAGAAGGAAGTTGGAAAGGAATGCTCAAAGGAAGTTTGGACGTTATTTAAACCCATCTAAACAAAAACACATCAAAACTTATTGCTCATTGGCACAGAAATGATACATTATTCACGTAGGAATTGTGTTTGACCATTAAAAAAAAAAAACACTCTCTAAACCTTGTGTGCGATGGCTTATGGTAAATAAAATAAGACCGAGAAGGTTTTATCTGGTTTATGTCTGTAATGTTTATTTCTCTACAGTGACAAGACATGTCCCGTAGCTCAGATTCCATCTGAAAAGGATATATAACAATGAGCCGGGGGGGGGGGGGGGGGGAATCTAGAAAATGGCAAAACAAAACTTTCAAGGCCTTTTCAATCCTTCGGGGTTCAGAAAGAAATAATGAGACAGAATCAAGGATGTTAACAGGATGAAAAAGAAAGTAAAAATGTTCTCCCTCATCCAACGATATACTGGAGTCTTCAATACTTGTTCCTTCTTCAATAAAACGATCAGAGCTATCCCAAAAAATCAGAACAAAATCACAATAAAACTTAACATAAACCAATTTCAGTTCATAAACTGTGAACTGAATCACTATCTATCCATCCATGCATCTCATCTGTCTTTTTTTCTTTCCTCTATCTATCGATTAATCTATATCTATCTATCTATCTATCTATCTATCTATCTATCTATCTATCTATCTATCTATCTCTATCTGTCTATCTTTATCTATTTCTCTTTCTATATCTATCTCTCTAGCTAGCTAGCCAGCCAGCCATCTCTCTCTCTCTTTCTCTCTCTCCCTATCTATCTCTCTATCTAGTTATCCAGCCAGCCATCTATCTATCTGGACAACGAATGAAGGGGGAACTTGAGGAGATAAAGTCCTAAAGGAAAAGGAAAATAGTTTAAATATCCAGAGGAGGGGAGGACGCAAGGAATAGGAACAGGAATAAGATCCAGTTAAAATGAAAAAGACCACATTATTACATTTGTTGATTAGATTAATAAACATCCCAATTTAAGTGCTTAACTGTCTTGTATTATTGTTTTAGCTGGAATTCTGTACCCGTACTGTTTTTAATGATCGGTGCAAGATGAATAATAGTGTTACTACTATTACGACTGCTACTGAACGATTTTATGGACTCGTCCCAAAAGGTACAGGCAGTCCTCGGTTTACAACCACAATTGAGCCTCAAATTTCTGTTGCTAAGTGAGGCAGTCGTTAAGTAAGCTAGGCCCCATTTTGCAACCTTTCTTGGGGCAGTTCTTCAGTGAATCACTGCAGTTATGTTAGTAACACAATTGTTAAGTGAATTTGCCTTCCCCATTGACTTTGCTTGGCAGGAGGTCAGAAAAGGGGATCAGATGACCCCGGGATACTTCAACTGTCGTAAGTACATGCCCGTTGCCAAGCCTCTGAATTCTGATCACCTGACTGTGGCCATATGAGCTGTTGCAACTTCAAACTGTCACTTAAAGGAACTGTGGTTAAGGATCAGCTGTACCTCTCAGGCCCAAAACCAAGAATGACGTGTTAATTCTTCCAAGCTGAGTTTTTTACTACTTTCATATTTATAAACAAAATCTTGCCCAGACTAAGGACTCTACTATCTGTGAACTATTAGAGAGGAGCAATCTTCACCCCTCTTTCTCACACCTAAAAACTCGACACTAAGTTGCCTCTTAACCAGGGGTGAAATCTACTTACCTTCCCTACCTCCTCAGGGTGCCATCAGCCAAGCAATGTCGTCTGGCGGCCCTCAGGGGGAGAGCCTTCTCTGTGGGGGCACCCGCCCTGTGGAACGAGCTACCTCCTGAAATTCGATTGATCCCGGACCTCCGCGCTTTCCGAAAGGCCCTTAAGACTTATTTATTTCAACAAGCCGGCCTTGCTTGATTGGTTTTAATGGGGTTTTTTAGATTTTGGTATTATCAATTCTTGGGTTTTAAATTGGGTATTTTTAACTTGTTTTGAGACTTTTATTGGAACGCCGATGATTTAATTTAATTTTAATTTTTTTAATATTTGTATTATATGTGTTTCAATTTGGCTGTTCACCGCCCTGAGTCCCCCTCCGGGGAGAAGGGCGATATATAAATTGAAATAAAATAAATAAATAAATAAATACCGGTTCGGAAGTGTGCACGCCATCATCACGTCTGATTTTTGACTGCATGCGCAAACCCGTCAAAAACAGCTTACTTCCTGGTTAAAACCAGAAAGTAACAATGTCCGGACGAATGGGCGGAGCCTTGCACTGCCGCCGCTACCGGTTCGTACAGAACTGGCAGGATTTCACCACTGCTTTTAACTCCTTTGGGATGCAAGCCCCCGCTCCCCTCCTCCCTCCAGGAAATCCATCTTACTACACTCTACCACAGTACATCTAAAAACAATTCCTTTTTTTTAGCTGGTTAGGAATTGGCAACATAGCTAATTTTGTTCAGCAACACTGCTAACCGATTGACTAGTAAAGGCATTAATTTTCCCTTTCTGCAGTCATCTGGTTGCAACACAAATTTGCTAAATACAGCTTTGGAGGGTAGTGTGTTCTTCGGCATTCTTTAAAACTAACATCATTCCACACGGGCCATCCATTCTGAAGAAATGTCACCATGGAAGACAATTGACGCCGGTGTCATTATTCAAATAGATCCGTGACGGCGAACCTATTGCACATGTGCCACAGATGGCACGTGGAGCCCTATCGGTGGGCACGCGAGTGTTGCCCTAGCTCAGCAAACAGACCGTTTGTGGCCTCCGGAGAGCCTCTGGGGGGGTGGGGTAGGGAAGGCCGTTTTTGCCTTCCCCAGGCTCCTAAAAAGGCTCTAGGAGCCTGGGGAGGGCGAAAAACAGGCCTACTGGGCCCCGTGCAAAAAGCGCGGGGACATGGGGGGGGGTCACACGTGCATGCACGGGGGGGCGGGGCATTGAATTATAGGTGTGGGCACGCACGCGCATGACCCCCCCCCCGCACTCCTCCTGCTTTTGGCACGCGATGGCAAAAAGGCTAGCCATCACTGAAATAGATTGTGTTCAGTAATCAGGTCCAGCAGAGGGAGTCCTAATAAAAATAAAAAATAAAAAAATAGAACGAAATTCATTCAAGCATGCGGTGCATTTTTTAAACCTCCGTCCTTAAGAATCCATCGTCAATGGTGTTTCACTTCAAAAGCCGGTATTCGCTCTTCACTTAGTAATGAGGTAAAACATTCGAACCACAGACTCATGACAGATCATTCTGTATTCAAAAGTTATTTATTAATTTTGTGCATTGTAAATTTCACACTTCGGAGGTACCATAAAAAAAGAGGCCTCAGTTAAAAAGACAGAACGTTAACCATCAGGAAACGGGAGTGGCACACAAACGGGAAGAATATTTTCAAGATATTTTTTTTTCTCTCGTTGTACTCCTGCTCCCACCCATAAATGGGCGGAAGATTATAACGCTCTTAAAAGTAAAACATAGGGTGCACGCACACATATATACATACGTAGATCAAAATAATAATGCCTAACCTTCACTGAATTTTGTAGTACACAAATAATTAAACTAAGCTCACTAAAAATCACAAACAGGAAAATCTTGTGTAGTTAATGGAAAGCCGATCCACTTTTGGCTAGCTCAAAAAACGTAGGAAATTGTTTGCCTTCCTTTAATTCAATATAATTTTTATGTTCAGTTTCTCAAAGCTACAGGTTAATCTTCCCTGCCTCGGGTTTAGAAGATCCTTTTTAATAGAGATGTAAAGGTTTAATTTTATGTTTTGCCAACCGGATAGTCGACTACTGAGCTATCTTGAGTTGACCCCCGTAAACATTTGGTCTGGGGGGGGGGGTCAAGGCACCAGGCTAAAAACCTGGAGACTGGGAGTTCTAGTTCCACCTTAGCCGGCTTGGTGACTTTGGGCCAGTCCCTTTCTCTCAGCTCACCTCACCTCACCAGGTTGTTGCTGTGGTGAAAACTGGAGGAGAGAGGAATATTGGTATGCTTGCCACCTTGAGTTATTGTTCTAACCTAGGCTTCCCAAGAGCATGAAGCAGACTCCTTGTCCCGACAAAAATCCTCTTTTTATTAAGTTACTGTGAATTCCTCTCATTCACATCCAGCAGTCTTTCAAAGGAGAATTTACAGTCACAGACCTTATCTGGCTTGGAAAGCTGCCAGGCCGATATCTTCAACACTTGGCAAGGAGTCACAAATTAATTAAGCGAACTAATTGTCTCCTGCAAACACCCCTCCCCTTTCGCTCTTTATTCCCTATGGGAGGGGCCATTCGCCGTCCTCCTATGCCTTTACTCCTGAGTCGACCCTTGTTCTTTAGCTGTTCCTTTCTCCTGGCAGCTCTGCGCATGCGTACACTGGGAACAGGCTCCAGCTGTTCTTCTGCCTCACTGATGCCCGACTCCGAAGGCAGCTGACAACTGTCAGACGGCCCTGACCCCCTCTCTGCCTCCGACGCAGAGCACTCCTCAGAGCCTTCCCCAGACTCCAGGAGCGGCCCATGTTCTTCCCCAACCTCCTCACTGTCCAAATCTGCTGCCAGATCCACTGGCGGGCCACAACAGTTATCTATAAAAATAATAAAGGTGGGATAAAATAAACTCTAAATTAAAAAGACCAGAAGGCATCTACTTCAGTTCTTATCCGAACAACTTAACATTTTGACCTCAAGACAAGTCATGGTAGCCAGGACAAGATGCCCTAGCTATGTTTGTTGAGATCTCCCCAAATACAGGTAGCTCTCAACGTGTGACCACAATTGAGCTTGAAATTTCTGTTGTTAAGTGAGGCATTTGTTAAGTGAATTTCACCCCTCTTTATGATCTTTCTTGCCATAGTTGTTATCTGTGGATTGAGCATCAAAAAGTACATTAAAACCTCCATGCTAACACAACCAACTCTGAAGTGAATTGATTTAAGTTACTGGGAAGTGTATCCACAAGGGATAGGGCCCTAATACTCATTATACTCGACAAGGTTATTAGATAATAGTGCAGGAGTTTGAAGCACTTTAAATATAATGTCAAATGCAAGGGTGAAATGCTCCCAGTTCGAACTGGATCGCCTGATCTGGTAGCGAAGGCGGAGAGTGATTCGGAGAACCGGTAGCAAAAATCCCTGCCCCGCCCCTACCATGCCCAGCTGAGCCGCATGATCATCAGAGGCTTTTTTTTTTTACTTTTAAAAACATTTTTTCTACAACCTCTTCGGCGGAAAAAAATGCTTTTAAAAGTAAAAAAAAAAAGCCTCCAATGATCGCGCGGCTTAGTTGGGATCATCAGAGGCTTTTCAAAGCATTTTTTTAAAAGCCTCTCTGATGATCCCAGCTGAGTTGCCTGATCGTCAGAGAGGCTTTTCAAAGCATTTTTTAAAAAGCCTCTCTGATGATCCCAGCTCAGTTGGCTGATCGTCAGAGAGGCTTTTCAAAGCAATTTTTTCTGCAACCTCTTCAGCCGAAGAGGTGGTAAAAAAAATGCTTTGAAAAGCCTCTGATGATCCCAGCTGAGTTGCCTGATCGTCAGAGAGGCTTTTCAAAGCATTTTTTAAAAAGCCTCTCTGATGATCCCAGCTCAGTTGCTTGATCGTTAGAGAGGCTTTTCAAAGCATTTTTTCGTGCAACCTCTTCAGCCGAAGAGGTGGTAAAAAAAATGCTTTGAAAAGCCTCTGACGATCCCAGCTGAGTTGCCTGATCGTCAGAGAGGCTTTTCAAAGCATTTTTTAAAAAGCCTCTCTGATGATCCCAGCTCAGTTGCCTGATCGTCAGAGAGGCTTTTCAAAGCATTTTTTCTGCAACCTCTTCAGCCGAAGAGGTGGTAAAAAAAATGCTTTGAAAAGCCTCTGACGATCCCAGCTGAGTTGCCTGATCGTCAGAGAGGCTTTTCAAAGCATTTTTTTGCAACCTCCCACCCAGTCACATTAACCCCCCCCCACCAAGCCACACCCACAAAACTGGTAGTAACAAACTTAACATTTCACCCCTGGTCAAATGTAATGTTGGCAGCACCTTCTCTGTGGGCACACGAGCTCGTTGCCTCAGTTCAGTTTTGCCGTGCATGCGTCTGCACCTCACGCCATCCAGCTGGTCTTTGGGTCTCTGCCGTGTATGTGCAGGGGGCGGGGCGCATGTGTGAAGCTGCACACGCATGCACGGGTGGGGAAATCACTTTTTTCACTGCTGTTAACTTTGAATGGTCACTAAATGAACTGTTGTTAAGTCAAGGACTATCTGTACATATATGCCAGTTGAAGGAGGCCGCCTTGCTGGACTGTGGCACCTAGCTGACCTTGAGTCACCTCAGAAATTTAAATTGAGAAAGAGCCTAGGACTTAATACAGGTCGTCCTCGACTTATGACCACAAGTCAGCCCAAAATTTACATCGTTAAGCAAGACATTTGTTAAGTGAGTTAAGTGACCGACTTTACGACTTTTCCTGCCGCTTTTGTTGAGCAAATCGCCGCAGTTGTTAAATTATTAACCTGACCCGGTTGCAAAAAGGGGTCATGTGACCCCCACGGGATACTGCGACTGTCATAAATATGAGTCAGTTGCCAAGCATCTGAATTTTATTCACATGACCGTGGGGATGCTGTAACAGTCATCAGTGAAACAAATGGTCGTAAGTAACTTTTTTTAGTGCCGGTGTAACTTCAAATGGTCGCTAAGTAAACTGTCGTAAGTCGAGGACTACCTGCATTTGGGCAGGAACCTGCTGTTGTGGTCCACCGGTGGCCTGAAGAGCTGGCAGCAGAGTCAGACACTGAGGAGTCTGGGGAGGAACATGGGCCAGTCCTGGAGTCTGGGGAAGGCTCAGAAGAGGGCTCTGTGTTGGAGGCAGAGATGCGGCCAGGGCCATCTGGGAGTTATGTGCGAACTCTGGTGCCTCCAAAGTCGGACATCAGAGAGGCAGAGGAACAAGGGAAGCCTGTTCCCAATACCTGCATGCGCAGAGCTGCTAGAAGGCAAGAACAGTTAAAACAAAAGAGATGATTCAGGAGTAAGACTTGGAGATGATTGGCCCCTCCCATAAGACATAAAGGTGGAACAAAGGCATATGAGCCTTTGCAGGAAGCAACTTTGTTCATTCTGGTCGGTTTAAATTCTGAAGCTCCGTTTTGACTCTGTGCTCCGTTTGGCCTTGCAAAGTTAATTGGCAATTAGGCCTTTGGCAGCGTGTCAAGGGAGATAAAAGGTGGGTGCTTATTAGCCTTCTCCCAAAGAACTGTGGCAGACTTCTGTGGGACTCCTTACAAACTATTTGGGACTCATCACGGGCTGTGAATGAACGGAATTCATAGCCGTTGAAATAAAAAGAGGATTTTTGGAACTAATTGTGTGCTTTTTACTGTCTCAGGAAGCTTAGATCAGAACACCTGCCAGGAAGAACCAGGGTTGTAGGCTAAAGAAAGGAAACTGAGGAACAGTCCCAAGCTCAACCTTCCATATGGCTACTGGGTGTATCCGTGAAATAGGAGCTTTGCTCAATTCAAGGGAGACTCTGCCTGTTAAAACATGACAATGAGCCCATTCTATAAATCCAATTTTGCCTTTTCACCAGTGCACAGGTAACAATTGTTCGCAGGTGTGAAAACAATACATCCACAGTTAAGTACAACAGCGAGAAACTATACAGCATAAACCTCCCACATTCTGGAAGGTGGGTATACAAGCGTCCTTCATCGAGACGAGACAAAAATCTTATAAAACATTTGTTGGTGTAAAAAAAGGACTAATAATCGGACAAACTTCGAGACCAGACGGAGGTCATAAAACTTACCCAGAACACAAGGCCATGCTTTATCTGTTTTTTTTTTCAAATACCATTTTTTTTTAATCTTTACAAAATGCCACCTCGAATAATACCGATTCAAATCAAAATACGTACAATCTAAATATCTCCTAGACCGCGTTCGTGCACTCGGGTACCCCTAAACAATCTATCACATTCATTGGACATGTGGACAAAACAAAATTTGTTTCTGCCGTTCAATTCTTGGAGAAAAAAAAAACCCGGAGTCAAACAGGAATGGGGTTCAATCCTCAAAACTTCTGCAATATTGTGTTAAGAGATCCTCCGTGGAATCGTAATTAGACATGTTAAAATAAAAAGTTGTCGGTTTGCACCAGGGGTGAAATCCAGCAGGTTCTGGAGAACTGGTAGCGGAAATTTTGAATAGTTCGGAGAACCGGCAAATACCACCTCCCGCTGGCCCCAGAATGGGGTGGGAATGGAGATTTTGCAATATCTTTTCCCCAGGAGTGGGGAGGGAAGGGGGATTTTGCAGCATCCTTCTCCTGGAGTGGGGTGGGAATGGAGATTTTGCAATATCCTTCCCCTGGAACAGGGTGGGAATGGAGATTTTGCAATACCCTTCCCCTGGAGTGGGGAGGGAAGGGGGATTTTGCAGCATCCTTCTCCTGGATTGGGGTGGAAATGGAGATTTTGCAATATCCTTACCCTGGAGTGGGGAGGGAAGGGTGATTTTGCAGCATCCTTCTCCTGGATTGGAGTGGGAATGAAGATTTTGCAATATCCTTCCCCTGGAGTGGGGTGGAAATGGGGATTTTGCAATATCTTTCCCCTGGAACAGGGTGGGAATGGAGATTTTGCAATATCCTTCCCCTGGAGTGGGTGGCAATAGAGATTTTGCAATATCCTTCCCCTGGAGTGGGGAGGGAAGGGGGATTTTGCAGCATCCTTCTCCTGGATTGGGGTGGGAATGAAGATTTTGCAATATCCTTCCCCTGGAGTGGGGTGGCAATAGAGATTTTGCAATATCTTTCCCCTGGAGTGGGGTGGGAATAGAGATTTTGCAATATCCTTCCCCTGGAGTGGGGTGGGAATGGAGACTTTGCAGTATCCTTTCCCTGCCACACCCCCAAGCCACACCCACAGAACCGGTAGTAAAAAAAAAATTGAATTTCACCATTGGTTTGCACATACGGGAATTTCTTAAATTTTAAAGACTTGGGTTTTTAAATTGGGAGGCCGATTGATTTAATTTCTTTTAGCTATCTTAACTTTTGTATGGTATGTATTTTAATTTTGGCTGTCCACCTGCCCTGAGTCCCTTTTGGGAGAAGGGCGGTATACAAATTCAATAAATAAATAATATGTTTAGATTGCAATACTGGGCATCCTGGACTTCTTAAATGAAATATCCCAAATGTGCTTTTTCAAAAGGCAACTGGAGTTTCGTTTTTCCTTGACGAAAAAAACCCGAAGAAGCTTCTTGGAGAAGTGAAACGTCTTCCAAGGAAAAAAAAACAGACAGTCCAGTTGACTTTTGAAACAGCACATTTCCAGACCTGGATGACCGAGAATCTCCGCAGACGCTTAAAATTGAAAGACTTATGAGTGATTTACAAAAGCCGTTAAAATTATTTTACAAGTGAAAAATCCTTCCAAATCTATAACATCACCTGGGTAGTCCTCAACTGACGACCACAATTGAGCCCCAAAATGTATGTTGTTAAGTGAGAATTTTGTTAAGTGAGTTTTGTCCGGTGTTACGGCTTTTCTGGCCACATTTGTTAGGCGAATCACTGCAGTTGTTAAATATTTAGTAACACAGTGGTTAAATAAGTTGGCTTGGCTTGTCAGAAGGCAGGGGTGAAATGTTCCCAATTGCCTGATCTGGTAGCGATGGCGGTGGGTGGTTTGAAGAACCGGTAGCAAAAATCCTTGCCCCCCCCCCAATTGCCCAGCTGAGCCACGCAATCATCAGAGGCTTTTTTTTTAATTTTTAAAAGCCTTTTTTCTACCACCTCTTTGGCTGAAAAAATGTTTTTAAAAGTAAAAAAAAAAAAAGCCTCTGTTGATCGCGCGGCTCAGCTGGGATCTCCAGAGGCTTTTAAAAGAATTTTTTCTACAATCTCTTCGGCCGAAGAGGTTGTAGGAAAAATGGTTTTAAAAGTTTAAAAAAAAAAAGTTGGCCACGCCCACTCAGTCATATTATTATTTATTTATTTATTTATTAGATTTCTATACCGCCCTTCTCCTACCGGACTCAGGGCGGTATTACTCCCCCACACCAAGCCATGCGCACAGAACCGGTAGTAACAAATTTTACATTTCACCACTGTCAGAAGGACACACCAAGGGATCACATGACCCCGGGACACTGCAACCGTCATAAATGTGAGTCAGTTGTCAAGCATCTGAGTGTAAATCATGTGACCATGGGGAGGCCGGCAATGGTGGTAAGTGCCATTGTAACTCTGAAACAGTCACTATATGAAGTGTTGTAAGTTGGGACTATCTGTAGAAGGTTGTGCATTGTGCCACCGAAGGCTTTTGAACCTAATGTTCTTGGAAATTGAAATGCTGGTGGTCCCAAATGCTTTTAAGGAAGGGCCCATCCAGGGGTGAAATGCTCCCGGTTCGGACCGGATCGCCCGATCCGGTAGCGATGGAGGCGAGTGGTTCGGAGAAGCGGTAGCAAAAATTCCTGCCCTCCCTCATTGCCCAGCTGAGCCGCGCAATCATCAGAGGGTTTTTTTTAATTTTTTAAAGCATTTTTTCTACAACCTCTTTGGCTGAAAAAATGCTTTTAAAAGTAAAAAACAAAACAAAAAAAACCTCATGTTCGCACAGCTCAGCTGGGATCATCAGAGGCTTTTAAAAAAAAAGAAGGCCTCTAACGATCAGGCAAGTCAGCTGGGATCGTCAGAAGCTTTTTTTTTTAAAAAAGAAAGCCTCTGCCAATCAGGCAAGTCAGCTGGGATCGTCACAGGTTTAAAAGCAATTTTTTTACAACCACTTTAGCCGAAGAGGTTGTAGAAAAAATGGTTTTAAAAGTTAAAAAAAAAAAAACATTGGCCACGGCCACTCAGTCATATTAACCCCCACCAAGCCACGCCCACAGAACTGGTAGTAACAAATTTTACATTTCACCACTGGGCCCATCGAATAATCTGCCTACTCCGCGTACCGATACACCTTGAACGACTTTATACAAAAGAAAAAGGCAAATAAAAATAATAATTGAGACAGGGGGCGCAAAGGAATCGAAGCCCCTGTAAAATCAAGAACAATGCTTAGCATCTATAGGAAGAGAAGACGTTATGTTCATACTGTGCTATTTTGTCATACACAGGTTGCGTGGCTCCCGTTCTTCATGCGCTGGGCTCAGAAATATCCATGTTTGTTCCAAACAGAGCCACCAGCTGCTCTTCATAGTTTGCGATGTTCCTTTTCATAATTTCCATGCAAGGTCCCAATAGCCTTTCAAAAGCTTGTACATCCATAACTAAAATATGAAGAGAGAGAGAAATTACATGCAGATACACCCAGTGGTGGGATTTAAATAATTTTAACCACTGGTTCTCTGGCTGGGTAGGCGTGACCGAGTGGTCAGGTGACTGGATGAGCGTGGCCAATTCAATGTCACTCATTACACCGAGCCCCGCCTCCTGGCGACTCACCTCAAAAGGCAGAAATTGGATTCAGCCATTTTGATCGGTTCAAGCTAATCCCACCAGTGACTGCTCCCCCACCCCCGCCCGTGTTTCAGCTGCTTTTCAGGCTACTTTTCAGACCGCTTTCTGGGCCGTGTTTTCAGGGCGTTTTTCAGCCATTTTCAGGCCGTTTCCGAGCCATTTTTCAGCCGTTTTCAGGCCCAAAAACGCCCCAAAATGGCATGAAAATGGCTAAAAAACACCCAGAAAACATGGCCCAGAAAGCGGCCTGAAAAGTAGCCTGAAAAGCGGCTGAAAAACGGGTGGGGGTGAGGGAGCAGTCACTGGTGGGATTAGCTTGAACCAGTCAGAATGGCTGAATCCAATTTCTGCTTTTGAGGCAAGTGGCCAGGAGGCGGGGCTGGGTGTAATGAGTGACGTTGAATTGGCCACACTCCTCCAGTCACATGACCACCCGGCCACGCCTACCCAGCCAGAGAACCAGTGGTTAAATTATGAGTGGTGGCGGGGCCAGCCAGTGGTGGGATTAGCCGGTTCGCCGAACTGGGTAGAATTTTAACAACCGATTCGTCCGAACCGGCTGAATCCCGGTTCTGGATACACCATGGGGAGAGCAGGAAAGTAAAATTATTTCTATGGACAAATTTCTTCTATGAAATTGTAAATGGAGTCTAAAACATATGAAGAACAGTTGGAGGATTTGGATTTGGTTAGTCTAGAGAAAAGAAAGGACTAGGGGAGACATGATAGCCGTCTTCCGGTATTTGAGGGGATGCCACTAAGAGGAGGGGGGGGTCAACTTATTTTCCAAAGCATCAGAGGGCAGGATAAGAAATGATGGATGGAAACTAATCAAGGAGAGAAGCAACTGGACAGCTACCTGTCTGAAATGGTATAGGGCCTCCTGCATGAGTAGGGGGCTGGACTAGAAGACCTCAAAGGTCCCTTCCAGTTCTATTTTGATATTCAATGTCTCATTTGTTTTGTTCCTCGTTTGTTTCTATATAAACTTTTTTAAAATTTTTGTTATGTTAACTTTTTTTAATTAAAAAAAAAAAAGGCTACCCCCAAAACAGAAACAAACTTATGTTCCAAAATGCAAGGCCCTCTGACTTACCTAAGCACTTGACTGTGCCAAGCGCGAAGGCCGAGGCAGCTCGAGGTTTGTTCGTTACAAGTGCCAATTCGCCAAAATACTGCCCTCTGGTATAGCGGGCGATTTCCACCGCTTCGTTCCCATCTATGTCTTGTTTGCCCTGGGAAGGAAAAAAAAAAAAAAGGATCCAAACATTTATCCCAATAAAGCCAAGCTAAAATTCATTTTATTAATACATTCAGTGTTTGTTTATTTATTTATTTATTGGTTCGATTTATATGCCGCCCTTCTGCAGAGACTCAGGGCAGCTTACAATGCGTTAAGCAATAGCCTTCATACTTTTGTATATACCTGCTTAGTAGGGCTTGTCCTTATTTATTTATTTATTTATTTATTTATTCGTTTGTTCATTCATTCATTCATTTATTAGTTCGATTTACAATGCGTTAAGCAATAGCCTTCATGCTTTTGTATATACCTGCTTAGTGGGGCTTTCGGGGGCCCCCCCAAGCGGTGTTCTTTTTTATACAAAGTCAGCTTATTGCCCCCACAATCCGGGTCCTCATTTTACCTACCTCGGAAGGATGGAAGGCTGAGTCAACCTTGAGCCTGGTGAGATTCGAACTCGCTGTAATTGCAGGCGGCTAAGTGCTACTTAACAGCACTTTAGTCCGCTGCTCCACCAAGGCTCCTAGATAGTGTTAATACATTATTTTGATGCAGTGGCTCAGCGGCTAAGAGGCTGAGCTTGTCAATCGAAAGGTCGGCAGTTCAGCGGTTCGAATCCCTAGTGCCGCATAATGGGGTGAGTTCCTGCCAACCTAGCAGCTCGAAAGCAGGTAAAAAAATGCCAAGTAGAAAAATAGGGACCACCTTTAGTGGGAAGGGAACAGCGTTCCGTGCGCCTTTGGCGTTGAGTCATGCCGGCCACATGACCACAGAGACCTCTTTGGACAGCGCTAGCTGTTCAGCTTTGAAACGGAGATGAGCACCGCCCCCTAGAGTCGGGAACGACTAGCATGTATATGCGAGGGGAACCTTTACCTTTTACATTATTTTATTCAATTTAACTTAATCAATCAAAAACCTTTGTATGGTTTTTACTCAGATTTTTATAGTAGTTGGAACATGTGGTATGATTGGATCCAGAAACGATGGGAGAGTGACAAAGGATAATGCTGAATTATAATTATAGATGATGGTATAATGATGGTAATCAATAAGTATTGGAAATGTAAATTTGTATATAAGAATTTGTAAATATTTTCTATTTTTACTTTCTGATTATTGGTGTATATACACATGGACATTTTGGTGATGTTACACCGTGATAGAAAAACTAGTATATATTTGTCTTTGTTTTTCATTTGTTTCTTTTTGAACTATAGTAAAAAAAAATTAAAAAAACAAAACCTTTGTACGGTTTGAAAGAGACGGTACCTTTCTTTTCATCGTAATTTTCACTTCTCCGGATTCGACAATAAAGAAACTGTCAGCCGTGTCTCCCTACAGATAATTTAGAATAACAACAACAACAACAAAGACAGTTGTTTAGTAATTCCAGAGTTGTTATTGTTTTTAAGCAGAAACTTTTTTTTAAAAAATCCCCAAATAAATTCATCAATTAATCAGTCAATCTCAGAAATGGTACAAATAAAATAACAGTAATATTACTGTAGGCGACTTGAAGAAATTTAGCAGGCACGGAATAAAAAGTAGCTGTACCTTCTCTACAAATTAGTCGTTTGCTAATTACAGGGAGTCCTCGAATTACGACAACCAAGTCCAAAATTTACGCTGCCGAGTGAAACGTTTGCTAAGTGAGTTTGCCCCGTTTTATGGCTGTTCTTGCCACCGTCGTTAAGTGAACCATTGCGTTTGTTAAGTTAGCAAGATGGTTGCTAAGTGAGTCTGGATTCCCCATTGATTTTGCTGGTCAGAAAGTTCTAAAAGCTGATCACATGCCCCTGGGACACAGCCACCGTCGTAAGTATGAACCAGTTTCCAAGCACCTAAATTTTGATGCTGCCAAAGTTGTGTGAGAAACGGTCGCCGGTCTTTCTTTTTTTCAGTGCTGATGTAACTTTGAATGGTCACTAAATGAATCGCTGTAAGTGAAGGACAGTCTGTATTTTTAAAATTTGTGCTAAGAGAAATACAGTTTGCTTTGTCTAGCCCAGTGATGGCTAATCTTTTTGCCAGCGCGTGCCAAAAAATGGGGGGAGTGCGGGGGGGGTTGCGCGCACACGTGCCTGCACCCATAATTATATGCACCCTGCCCTGCCCCGCCGCGCATGCATGCACAACCTGCCCCACGCGACCCCTACTTTTGCCACGTGATGGAATGGTGAGCCTGTTTTTCACCCTCCCCAGGCACCAGAGGCTTTCTAGGAGTCTTGGTAGGGCAAAAACGGCCTTCACCAGCCCCACCCCCCCGGAGGCCAGAAATGGCCCATTTGCCGACTTCTGGTGGGCCTAGAAGGCCCAAAAATCAGCTGGCCGGTACGCTATGCACGCCTGAGCTGAGCTCACGTGCCCACCGATAATGCTCCGCGTGCCACTTGTGGGACGCGATACATAGGTCATCATCACGGGTCTAGCCGGTTCAGGGGAAAGATAAAAAAAAGTTGCTAACAGCTGCCATCTTATACTTCGGTGCTTCACTGCTAAGCGGTAACAGACTGCCATGAACTGTGAGGAGAGGAAAGAAAGGGGGGAATGCTTGGGGAAACGAAAGTAAGTACTGTTATCACCTCGAGAGGCTGCCTCAAGGTCCCCCAGCAGGAAGAAGGAAGGGGCTGCATACCAAACTAAACTTGGACTGACCATTATGAAAAGCTCTTGCCGTAACCGGATTGGTTGCACAGGGAGGGGCAATGAGAGACAGTAAAGGGAGGGAAAAGTTGAACTTTGGGATTTTGGTGTGCGATTTTCACTTCTGGCTTTGCACTACTGCAATACACTTGATCTCTAATAAACCGCTGGAATTCATTGTTGGAATGTATTTCTATGCAACAACTACAGTAATATTCAGCCGGTAGATGGCAGTGTTTACAAGTTTGGATCTATGGTATATATTATATCCGTGATGACGAACCTATGGCACACGTGCCACAGATGGCATGCGGAGCCATATCTGTCGGCATGTGAGTGTTGCCCTAGTGCAGCTCCAGCGTGCATGCGTGCACTGGCCAGCTGATTTTTGGGCCTTCCAGGCCCACCAGAAGTTGGGAAACAGGCTGTTTTCGGCCTCCAGAGGGCTTCTGGGGAGGGTGGGGAAGGCCATTTTCGCCCTCCCCAGGCTCCTAGAAAGTCTCTGGAGCCTAGGGAGGGTGATAAACAGGCCTTCCAGTCCCACCAGAAGTTGGGAAATGGGCCGTTTCTGGTCTCCAGAGGGCCCTCCGGGGGGGGGGGGCTGTTTTCGCCCTCCACAAGCTCCTACAAAGCTTCTGGAGCCTGGGGAGGGCGAAAAACAGGCCCACCATGCCATCACATGTCAAAAGCGGGTCAGGCATTGAATTATGGGTGTGGGCACACACATGCACGACTCTCTCGCGCTCCCCCCGCTTTTGGCACATGATGGCAAAAAGGTTAGCCATCACTGGTATATACTGCATGCCCTTTTGTTCCAAGTAAAGTTTCCTGTTACAGATAAACAGGTCAGCAGTAAAGCACATGGTGACTGTATCTGTTTGCTCTGAAGTGCTATATATAAACAGAACGTCTAATATAAACTATACATTTCTCAACAAATGGAGGCAAAGATCGTTTTGATTTAGAGGTTTAAGTTATGGTAGGTCGAACAGTTGCTCTACAGGGGAGTTAAAACTATGTTGTGCCTCAACCATCCTTTAATATCTCTTAACTCAGGAGAGTTAGAATAAGTCACCTTCCAGAAATCCAGGTAGGTGTTAGAGAGCCATCATCATTATCTCTGTTTGAGAAGGGAGGGAGGGGAAATGAAAAAGAGATGAAAAGCTTTTAATCACTTTTTTTTCCAGGTGGGAAAATGGTATACCATCTCAACTAGGCCACTACAGCATATCAAGCCGGTAAGTCATGTCCAACTCTTTGCAACCACATGGACCACAGCACGGCAACACATGGCAGCACATGGACACATGGAGGCAGGTCTCCCCTGTCCTCCACTGTCTCCTGGTGTTTGC
Organism: Masticophis lateralis; assembly: GCA_030761175.1. Classification (NCBI taxonomy): domain Eukaryota; kingdom Metazoa; phylum Chordata; class Lepidosauria; order Squamata; family Colubridae; genus Masticophis; species Masticophis lateralis. Next base: position 87,792,927 of record JAUDYJ010000006.1, on the reverse strand, counting down.
CCAAATTCATGTCCACTCCATCAACGGCAGTATCTAACCATCTCGTTCTTGTGGCAAGATTGGCACATGGCAATCATGTGACTGAGAGACTGTCAGGCATGAAAGACCAATTCCACACGTGAAGATTCAATTAAACTGATTTGTTGCTAAACAGCCTACGCAGAGGAACCTTCTCAACTAACAGTCGGCATCTGCTTTGAGTTAGATAAGGAGCCATGGAATTCAAGGGAGGTTGGTCTTAGTTCGCTTGTGACTACGTAGGGATTCTAGGCTGATCCCTCTTTTGACTCCGCCTCCTCGGTTCTGCCATTCCTTCTCCCAGACTAACGACTGTAATTGTGAGCTGCTTGCCAAGCTCCCAGATCATAATCCCATGGCCATTGGGATGCTGCAACAAGCTGCAAGGACTGGTCCTAAGTCCCCTTTATTCAGCTCCGTCATAACTTTGAGCAGATGCTGTAAAAGAGGTCGTGATACGAGGACTACCTATAATCATGCAAAATTTTCAGCTATGTATTTTTTTTCAATCCCACTGGTTTTGCCTCAGACAATCCTTTACAGTAACAAGTCATCATGCTTTTAAATAACTAGAGAGCAACAGGATAATAAACAGTATAATAAATAATTTAAATTTTTTTTAAAAAATATAGAACAATTAAGTAATTACCTGAGCTATTATTTGTTCCCCGTCTTTATATATTTTGGTACCTATGACGTCCACCACTTTCAAACGTTCAGAAAGCTTAAACAGAAAATAAAACAGATTTTGTAAATATATATATATATATATATATATATATATATATACATATACACACACATATTTTACAAACTCACAACTGTAATGGAATTCGTCATTGTTTCTGTGGTACTCTTAATTTGTTTTGTAGCTGAGCTCTGAAATGGATTCCTAACATTTTGAGGAGATTTTCTCCCTGCCCTTATTACATTAATTTCAAATTTCTTTTCATAACCCATTGTTGCAATAGATCTCTTTTTACACGAGAGGTGGGATTCAGACGGTTTGGGCAAATTTGTAGTAGCAATCTGTGGGCCCACCTGGGCGCTATGCCGTTCTATTTAGCCACGTTTTCTACGCCTCATGCATGCATGCACTCACATTTTTGATGCTTGCCGAACTGGTTGTTCAATTATATGAAACTCACCTCTTTTCAGAATCCCATAGTTCTAGCCATAATAACATATTTAAGACACTATTTAGAAAACTAGATAAGACTTGACTTGAGAATGGCAAAATTGGAATAGCGCGCTGATGTTTTATATTTAGAACTTAAAGGAGAAACGCAGATAGGACACAGCGAAGTTCACACCAATTTAGCTGAACAACGAAGGTACCGTTTATTCTATTTGGTAGAAATTACTCTAAAAGAAACCCTTGCATGTTTTGTTTGTTTTTTGCAATTATGATTGGAATTTAGCAACTGAAAATAAATTATTATATTATGTTTAAATAACGTATTATTTAATACATTATTTATTTATTATTAATATATTATTAATAATATATTCAGTTTCAGTTTATTCAAATTTGTATACCGCCCTACTCCCTGAAGGGACTCAGGGCGGTGAACAGCCGATTAAAATACAATATTATACAAAAGTTAAAAATTTAAAATAAATTAAATAATTAGGCTGAAGCAAATTAAAATCCAATTATGAAATACATTTAAAAACCCATTATAGAGGGAGGTTTAAGCCAGGCCAGCCTGATGAAATAGGAACGTTTTTAGGGCCTGGCGGAAGGTACGTAGGTCCTGTATCCTCCTTATCTCAGGGGGGAGCTCGTTCCAGATGGCCGGTGCCCCCACAGAGAAGGCTCTCCCCCTGGAGGCCGCCAGTCGACACTGTTTGGCTGACGGCACCCTGAGGAGCCCCCTCTCTGTGGGAACGGACTGGTCGGTGAGAGGCTATTGGTGGCAGAAGGCAGTCCCGAATAAAATATATTATTATATGATCATTAGCATATTACGTATTAGTTTAAAATGTTGGAAGATGCTTGGGACCAGTGATGTCATATCTATGTCCAATGTTTTTAATTTTGAATTATTAATAAAAAATCTTTTTTTAAAAAAAAAAACCATAATAAAACTATACCAGTTCCTAAGAGAAATGGCAGCGTTCACTAAATGGTAGTTTAGCATATATTTAGAGATACACATCAAGAAGTATTTATGCACCAATATTTATGCACCAGAATCAAGACATATCTATATCTATACAGGTAGTCATCAACTTACAACAGTCCATTTAGTGACCGTCCCAAGTTACAACGGCACTGAAAAAAGTGACTTATGACCGTTTTTCACACTTACGACCGTGGCGGTCATGTGATCAAAATTCAGACACTTGCCAACTGAGTCGTATTTATGACAGTTGCAGTGTCCCAAGGTCATGTGATCCCTTTTTGTGACCTTCTGAGTCGAAGTTAACGGGGAAGCCAAATTCATTCAACATTCATTCATTAATACCTGCAGTGATTCACTTAACAACTGGGCCAAAGAAAGTCATAAAACGGGGCAAAGTTCACTTAGCAAATGTCTCGCTTAGCAACATGAATGTTGGGCTCAATTATGGTCGTAAGTCGAGGACTACCTGTAGTTACAACCTCCCGACATTCGAGGGATACAACCGGGAGTAATGACTCTGGCTCCGTTAGCCCTCAATGATAACAACAGGTATGATTTACAAACTATATAAGTCTTGACTTGAGAATGGTAAAATTGGAATAGCTCAAGTTCCTTCTCCTTCACAAACAACACAATTGAAATTAATTAATTAATTAATTGATTGATTGATTTGATTGACTGATTTGATTGATTTATATTGCCGCCTATTCGCCCATGGCGACTCAAGGCGGTTTATAGAATATAAAAAGCCACTTTTAAAAAACAATAACAAATCAAATAAATTAATGTAATAAAATCACCCCTGACCCGCCACCTCCCACCCCAGGCAACAGCCGATCACACGAGTCATTTAATGGGCTCCATCCCGCTTTGGGTTTCCCAGGCCCGCTGACAGAACCAGGTCTTCAGCACCTGCCGGAAGAGAATTAGGCTGGGGGCCATTCTAATCCCTGGGGGGATGACGTTCCAGAGAGAGGGAGCCACCACTGAGAAACCCTTTGTTCTGAGTCCCACCAGATGTATCTCCCTCGGAGATGGGATCCGCAGCATTCCCTGCCTCCCCACTCTAATGGGTCGGGTAGATATAACCGTCAAAAGACGGTCCCTTGAATTGCATCCGGAAGTAAATCGGCAGCCAATGCAGCTTCCGCAGGAGTGGTGATTTACGTGCACACCGCATGGGCCGCTGCATTTTGCACCAACTGGAGCTTCCGGATGCTCTTCAAGGGCAGCCCCATGTAGAGCGCATTGCAATAGTCAAGACAGGAAGTAACTAAGACATGAATGACTGTGAGTAGGGATTGCCGGTCCAGGAAAGGACGTAACAGGCGCACAACTCGCACTCTTCCATCAGGAGTGGTGAGTCCAGGAGAACCTCCAGATTACGCACAGGGTACGAAGGTCAGTTATGATAAAAAATCTGTAAATCCACATATGACATTATTGTTGGACACCAAACAGCACTTTCTGCGCAAAATGACTGAAATACGTCTAGCAAGCTGCACTTACTTCTAAAGATTTAAGGAAGGGCAACGACTCAATGAAATTTTCATACATTCTTCTCTTTTTTGCGTTGTTTTTCACAATGATCCTTCGAAACGTTACTCTGTCCTAAAATAATAAAACAATGCACAAATAATAGTTAGTGACCGGTAGTTAGTTAGGCCAGTAGTTAGTTAGAGCCTCGGTGGTGCAGCGGACTAAAGTGCCTGCAATTAGTGCAAGTTCGAATCTCACCAGGCTCAAGGTTGACTCAGCCTTCCATCCTTTCGAGATAGGTAAATTGAGGACCCAGATTGTGGGGACAATAAGCCAACTTTGTATAGAACAACACTGCTTGGGGGGGGGGGGGGCGCAAAAACCCTAATAAGCAGATATATACAAAAAAGTATGCAGGCTATTGCTACAATGCATTGTAAGCTGCTTTGAGTCTAACGTGTAAGCCTAACCATGTCCAGTGGACTGTTTTAATTCTCAGTTAAGCGTCAGGCTCCAAAAATCAAGATACAGCGGTACCTGGGTACTCATTGTTAATCAATTCCGGGAGGTGTAATGAGTACCAAAAACGATGAGTACCATACTTTTCCCATAAGGAATAAGGTTGTGAGTCACAAGGCACCCTTCTAGCTTGTGCGTTGAGGATCAAGCCAACAATGATCACCGGGACAAAATTTCGCGTCAAAATGGGTTGAGTACCAAATCTGAGTTTCAAAGCAATTGAGTAACAAAGTACCCCTGTCAAAATTCTCTTAAGAATGTTTCTTTATTGTTCCTCGCCTGTAGACAGAATCTTGCCAAACTAAAGCAGACTGCTTGCACTGTAAAGCATATACCCTGAGAACTATTAGGGAGAAGCTGTTCTCATCCTCTTTCTTCCACATTCTGTGCCATCGGCTCCAGGTATTAATGATTCGAACTGGGGCATCTGCGAGAGAGTTTTAAAAAAATAAAAATCACCCCAAAATGGCAACCACAACCTGGGGTTGAAACTTCATCCTTTTTTAGTGCGCCAATGGGGCAGGATTTTGACTGCACAATTGTGGCTGTCACTCCTGATTCTGTGACACACACACACACACACACACACACACACACACATACACACCTATATCTGGGCTCTCCTGGATTTGAATTCTTTTGTAATTTCTCATACTGGTGAAACTAGGAAAACTCTCCCTTTGTTTTGGAGCGATACTAAATTACAGGCATGGATGAGTGGTGCAATCAGGAGGCTGTGAGTTCAAATCCTAGGTAGAGGCAGATATTTCTCTCTCTGGGCACAATTAGAATATATCTCTTGAAACAAAACTCCGCACTGGCAACAGGAAGGGCATCTGGCCATTAAACATTCTGCTAGCGCCAATCAGTGCCCAGACTCCACCCCGCAAAGGATTATCGTTAAAAGATGATGAGTCAGAAAATCTTCCACTTGCTTTGAATCGTTAATGGAGGTGCTGATGACGTTGCCTAGTTTGGTAATGAAATGTCTGTGAGAAAATCTCCAAGCTCAGAGAGCACCAAGGACCCAACAGGAAGAAATAATATCTCACCAAACCCCAAATGGTGCCAGGAGAGGTAGCAACGATCGTAGCCGCTCGGGGTGTGTTGTACATTAAAGCCAATTCGCCAAAACTCCCTCGGTTGTCATAGGTGCCAACGCATCTTCCGACCCCGTCGCATTTCACAACAATATTGTAGGTCCCTCTGAAAAGCGCAAAATGAAACCCCGCTGTGACAAGCATTGGAAAAAGGCAATATTTGCATCGTTAAAAAAGTTTTATTCCACACAACCAAATTTCGAGGGGAAAACTCCCCGTTAAGATTTATCACCTTTGCAACAGGCACAAAGAGTTAAGTTTTTTCAGTATCCTTCCCCTGGTGTGGGGCGGGAATGGAGATTTTGCAGTATCCTTCCCCTGCCACGTCCATCAAGCCACACCCCCAGAACCAGAAGTAAAAAAAAAATTGAATTCCACCACTGCTATGGGTACTTACTGATCGATTACATAGAAGTTGTCCCCGTCATCTCCTTGATCGATGATGTGCTCTCCTCCCTCAACCAGCTTTTCAAACATGGCATCCAGGACCTGAGACATCTGCTCCTGTCAATCCATCAATTTGATTATTGCAGTCACCGACATGAGAATTAAATCATCCGCTTGGTCCTTCATCAAGAACGCGAAAGTAGGAGGGTCATTTTTTGAAGACCAGTTTCCAAAGATGGTTCCTTGGAAATTGAAGCTCAGCATTTGTCGTCGGGCTGTCTTGCGCTCACAGTCCCATTCTCTTTGTTAGACGTGACCCATGACTCTCTCTACCCCAGAGTTCCCCAAACTTTCCAGGTTGGCGGCCCAGAGCGGGAGGGAGGGGGAGAAAAGAGGGGATGATTTTGTGGAAGGGGCAAACACATGTGTGGGTGAGCGCCCGCGACACTCCCGGTGAGGCTCTCGCGAGTGGGACCAAAAACACCCAAAAAGAGGTTCTCGCGAGTGGGCTTGCATTCGCACACAGAGGGTGGCTTCTGGTTGGCAACCGCTTCGCACCGGAAATGTGAGCATGTGCGGTGTCACAAAACATGGCAATTCGCTCGCACTGTCCGCACATACGTGCGACGTCAGACAACACGGCAATTAGCTTGCGTGTGCCGTCTGCACATGTGCGGCGTCAAAAACACAGCAATATAGGACAGGATTGCGCCTGGGAGGGGCCCACCACAGGTCACCACACCTGACCCCCGCACTCGACCCTACCCGCAGGTTGCCACTACCGGTTCGTTTGAACCGATCCAAACTGGCTAAATACCACCTCTGACGCAGAGGCTCGGTGGCGATAAGTAGTGGACCACAGGTTGGGGATCCCTGCTGTAGCCCAAATGCATCCTCTCCCTCTTTTTTAACAGAATTGTGAGACAGAGAAGA
>JAUDYJ010000006.1:86246362-86551362 GCA_030761175.1 Masticophis lateralis | reverse complement strand
GAAATACCATTTTGCTGGTTGTGCCTATTCCTATAATTACGATGGCTCTATCTTTTTCTAATATCTTTTACTTTACGGTGCCTCTCTCTCCCCCCCCACAACCCCCCACCCACATTGTTCTATGGAGCAATCTCTCTTAATGGAATATACATGTATAATCGGACACTCTCTACACTGTTCAGTTGATCTACTCTTGTTCCACTGTTGCGTGCATCTCCGATTAAGGCTTACATCAAAAGTGGGTGAATTAGAGATTAAATATGGACTGAAGTTCCCATAAAACGCTTGTCGATATTCCCTTTCAAAACCAACAGAGTGTAAACTATCTATCTGTCAGGACAATGCATTAGTTGATTAACCTTTCGTCTCTCTCTCTCTCTCTGTCTGTCTCTCTCTGCATAGAATTTTAGAAGGTAAATTAAATTTGTCAAACTAATCCCCATCTGGCATTTATTCCCATTACGCTTCATGCCGCATGGAGCTAGGCATGTGTTTTTGAAAAATAGAAACCATTCAGTCTAGTATTATTTTATAATGTAATATATACTATACTAGCTGGACACCCGTGCTTCACTACGAAACTATGTGATCGGGCGTGATAAATTGACACTTAAAGCCTGAAACTCTAATGTAGAATGTGTAACTCCATAGCTTCGGAATATGTTAATATAAGACAACTGGCAGTTGGGACAGAGGGGGAGGGAGAGTAGAATGTCCCAGGCCATAGGCCAGATGAGTCACGTGCTGACCACCCCCACCCCCAATTTAGTGAAGGGGTAGCATCAGAGCATGTTAATATAAGGCAACTGGCAGTTGGAACAGAGTTCTTTCCAGGTGGGGAGGGGGAGTAGAACGTCTAGCTCCTTAGCATCAGAGCGTGTTAATATAAGGCAACTGGCAGTTGGAACAGAGTTCTTTCCAGGTGGGGAGGGGGAGTAGAACGTCTAGCTCCTTAGCATCAGAGCGTGTAAATATAAGGCAACTGGCAGTTGGAACAGAGTTCTTTCCAGGTGGGGAGGGGGAGTAGAACGTCTAGCTCCTTAGCATCAGAGCATGTAAATATAAGGCAACTGGCAGTTGGAACAGAGTATATAATACTGTATATGAAATACTAATGATCTGATGGTCATTTCGAAAAATCCTTCTAGCCATGAAAACCAGCTCAGTGACTTTGGGCCAGTCACACTCTCTCCCAGTCTAGCCTACCTTATAAGATAGTTGTTGTGAGGAAAATAAGAGGAGGAAGCTATGCTTAATATGTTTGTCACCTTGCCTTAGAGACAATGGTTAAGTGAACTTTGCCCTATTTTACGACCTTCCCTGCCACAGTGGTTAAGTGAATCACAGCATTCCTGAAGTTAGTAACGCAGTTGTTACATGAATTTGGCTTCTCCATTGACTTTGCTTAACCTGACCCGGGAACACCTCAACCGTCATAAACATGAGTCAGTTACTAAGTGACTGAATTTTAATCAAGTGACCATGGGGATGTTGCAACGGTCGTAAGTGTCAAAAAACAATCATAAGTCACTTTCTTTTAGTGCTGTGTTAACTTCAAAAGGTCACTAAACGAACTGCTGTAATTCGAGGACTACCTGTAGCTGAGTTTCTGCAAACAGCCTTTCGAAGGTGTCTTCTTTCTCTTGGAAGCTGCCAGGACAATTTAGAATAACAGAGTTGGAAGGGACCTTGGAGGTCTTCTAGTCCAACCCCCTGCTTAGGCAGGAAACCCTACACCGCTTCAGACAAAGGGTTATCCAACATCTTCTTAAAAACTTCCAGTGTTGGAGCATTCACAACCTCTGGGGGCAAATTGTTCCACTGATTCATTGTTCTCACTGTCAGGAAATTTCTCCTTAGTTCTAGATTGCTTCTCTCCTGGATTAGTTTCCACCCATTGCTTCTTGTCCTGCCTTCAGGGGCTTTGGAGAATAGCTTGACTCCCCTTTCTTTGTGGCAGCCCCTGAGATATTGGAAGACTGCTATCATGTCTCCCCTATGCCTTCTCTTCATTAAACTAGGCATATCCAGTTCCAGCAACCGTTCTTCATATGTTTTTGAAACTTTCCTATCTGGACCGTTTGTGTTATTGTGCCCATGGATGTACACATGAGAGAAAAGTATGATGGGTATATGAGAGAGTTGGGACAGAGGGCCTCCGGAGCCTAGGGAGGCCATTTTTGCCCTCCCGGAGTTCAAGGAAAGCCTCCGGAGCCTGGGGAGGGCAAAAACTCTCCCCCCCACCACCGTGGTGCAGGAGGCCGACTAGGCCACGCCCACCTTGGCCACGCCCACCCAGCAAATGGGCAGAGAACCCCATGCTAAAATTTTTGAGGCCCAAGCGTGGTTAGGGTTATCCTTCCATTCCCCACCCTCCAGTCAGAGCTGAAAAAGCTTCTTGGATGAGAAGCGAAACATCTTCGAAGAAAAACCAAGTTGCCTCTTGAAAAAAGCACTTTTGGGATAGAAACGGATCGTCCTCGACTTGCAACCGTGCATTTAGTGTCTGTTCAAAGTCATGAAGCTGAAAAAAGTGACCTATGAATGTTTTGGGTTTTTTTTCACACTGGCAACCACTGCAGTATCCCCATGGTCATATCATCAAAATTCAGATGCTTGGCAACTGACTCATATTTATGACGGTTGCATTGCCCCCCAGGGGTCGTGCGATCTCCTTTTGCGACTTTCTGACAAGCAAAGTCAGTGGGGACGCCAGATTCACTTAATAACCATGTTACTAACTTAACAACTGTGGTGATTCATTTAACGACGGTGTCAGGAAAGTGGGCGAAACTTACTGAACTTATTTAGTTACGAAATGTTTGGGCTCAGTTCTTGTCATAAGTCAGGGACTAGCTGTGCTTCTTTCTTAGTGATTTTTTTATTATTAATGGACTCCCCATCTACAAATGACTAACAATTGTGGGAAATTCATTAGTTCCAGGATTAAGTTGTATTTAAGGAAAAATAAATATATTTATTTATAAATATTTATATAAATATTTATATAAAACAGCAAGAAAATGGATTAAATTTTTGGATGGTTGCTTCGCAATTGCTCATGTATTTATTATATTTGGCTCCTGGTGACTAAATGGATATCTTTGTATTTGTTTTGTTTTTTTGTTTTTTTTTTGACAATTAGTTTGCTAATGTGATTGATCTTCTGGGATTTCCCAATAATCCCCTCTTTAAATATTAATTGGATCTGACCCTGCTGAACTGTTCAAGATCAGCCGGTTAACTAGTTGTTAGCTATAACATCTATATATCACATCAAAAATAATTAAACCTTCCAGTTTTACTCAATAAAGAGCAGCTTTAATCCTAGTTATATGTGCCTTTTAATTATGAAAAAGCCTGAATTATTCCCTTTGTATTTCAATCTTGTAACCCATTAGTTTTTTTAAAAAAAAACAGCAATTACTGTTAAATACATAACTGTAAATGCATTAAAGTGTATCAAATTTACAACTTTCCATTAATCTGCAATCAGTTTTATAGTGCAATATTATAATTACAATTCAAGAATTATTCTTTGCTTTCCATAAGGGTAACTTTCAAATAGATGGATTTCGAATCGCACTCTTAAAATAAATTTTTTAAAAAAATTATAATTTTTTTTTCCTGGCAGCGCATAATATTGAATTCATGTTTGTGTACACAATACCTTTTTTTTAATTAATTTCTTTCCGTCTTCAATTTTTCTTTCCTCGTATTTAATCAATTTGCACGCCATAGGTTTTAATTAAAAACCACTCTGTGAAGGATCAGAAGTGGTACTAAAAACAATCATTTAATATGTGACAGTGATTACAAAATGGAGTGCAATTGAAGTGTGCCACTTGGTTTGTTGCAAATAACAGTCTTAACTTGCATTTTGAAAAGGCACTTTAGTTCTGTAGTCGATGCAACAGTCTGGCTGGGATTTTTTTTTTTTAAAATTGCTTTTCCAGCTGGATGGGTGAATGACAACTTCTTAATGGAGAAAATCAATGACTGTCCATTAAAGTAACGGTACAAGGGAAGTGGGCAGGTTTCTTTCCATTTAACACCAACCTGTTGCAAACTGCTACTGACCACACACTGGACAAGCTCATCCCAAAATAACCAGAGTTGTTTTTTTTTTAAAAATAACATCTTCGTGAAACTCTGAATTGTTTGAGAGAAATTCCATGTCCATTAAGCTTCTAACCAGCCTTTCAGATAAATTTTGATTAGATTTAGGTATTGGTGTAGGGAGCACCAATATTCCAGAGTTGGAATTGAGAATTCAGAAATATGAGAGCTATCATAAAACCTTTGAATCAAGTAAACGAAGGGATTTAGTCCCAGTGGAAGCATCTTGAAGCTGCAAACTAGAAATTATGAAAGGCTACATTTAATAAATAAAAAATGGTGCATTGCTTTATAGTTATGCTTATTAAAAAAATTTCAAATTTGGGGTGAAATTAATGTAAGATGGATGAGGAGGAGGAGGAGGAGAAGAAGAACAGAAGGAGAAGAAGGACAACAGGAGGAGGAGGAGGAGGAAGGGAGGAAAAGGAGATGGAGAAGAAATCATTTTAATTGATTCAATTAAATTCACAGAGGTTTTAGTTGTGCACTCTATTACGTTTTAAGACTAAAACATTTCTTTGTAAAAATAGCTGCTGCCTCACTGCTCTTCAGCATTTCATTTTTAGATTTATGCACATACCTTCTTTGATGCTACAGTATGTTTTCAAGTAAGTTTTTAGGCATCAAGTGATTATTAAAAATAGAATTGCTGGAGGCTTTTGATTGAGAGTTGTTACCATTTATTTTTATTGCTTGGGTTTAGCTGTTTAATTCCGTATCATCACCTGACATGTTGCAAAGCTATTATGAGGTTTCTTGATGCACCTTATTAAAAAAAGGACATTTGAAAAAAGGTTAACTAAATCGTAGGACCACGCTTTGATATCCAAGCGAACTTTGTATCTTAAATCTGTTGAGAAATTAAATTCAGCATGGAAGCTGTCTCTGGTTTGCGTCCCATCCGAGAATTTGGTTTCTCATTACAAAAACATCTTAATATTTCAGCTTTATAAATTCTCTAAAATCAGATTAGACTTTTCATCATATGGACAGAATTGACTGTAATTTTATGATCTATATGGCTGTTTCTGATACATAGATTCTGTTATGAGTCCCATGGCACAAAGTTGTTTTTTTTAAAACAATGTAATGCACACTTATGATGGAGGATGCGGTGGCTCAACGGCTAAGACCCTGAGCTTGTCGATCGAAAGGTTGGCAGTTCAGCGGTTTGAATCCCTAGTGCCGCATAACGGGGTGAGTTACTTGTCTCAGCTTCTGCCAACCTAGCAGTTCGAAAGCAGGTAAAAAAGGCAAGTAGAAAAATAGGGACCACCTTTGGTGGGAAGGGAACAGCATTCCGTGCACCTTTGGCATTTAGTCATGCCAGCCACATGACCACGGAGACGTCTTCGGACAGCGCTGGCTTTTCGGCTTTGAAACAGAGATGAGCACTGCCCCCTAGAGTCGGGAACGTCTAGCATGCATGTGCGAGGGGAACCTTTACCTTTAATGCACTCTTATAGTTTTTAAAATGATATAATTCATTTATGATCCATTAATGCGTCTTATACTCCGGTGCGTCTTATACTTTGAAAAATACGGTAATTGTGTTTGACAAATATACGGTTGCCATGATGAATAGTAACCAAAAGAGGATGGACTTTTGTAATATCTGGTAGAGCTTTAAATTAAAACAATTGTGTTTGAAAAAATGATTAATTACAGGTAGTCCTTGACTTACAACAGTTCACTTAGTGACCATTCGAAGTTACAACGGCACTGAAAAAAAGTGGATTTATGACCATTTTTCACGCTTATGACTGTTGCCGCATCCCCATGGTCAGGTGATCAAAATTCAGACACTTGGCAACTGACTCCTATTTACGACGGTTTCAGTGTCCCGCGGTCACGTGATCCCCATTTGCAACCTTCTGACAAGGAAAGTCAATGGGGAAATCGGATTCACTTAACAACCATGTTACTAATTTAACAACTCCAGTGATTCACTTAACAACTGCGGCAAGAAAGATCGTAAAATGGGGCAAAATTCACTGAATGAATGTTTCACTTAGCAGCAGAAAGGTTCGGCTGAACATTGGGCGGAAGTCATTCTCAATCTCTTTTTTTTTTGAGTTTAGTTTCTCTTACGAGCCATTTATCAAATAATATGACTTTTTTCCCCCGGCAAAGCTCACGTACTAAATTGACTTAATAGATCCTTCTGGCATGTGTTTTTCTGCAGCATAGCTGTCAGTCAGATGGAAATGCAATTTACTTCCACGGAACTGAAGGCAGCGAGTTAAATTTTGCCACGACACGCGACGTGGACCTCTCCACGGAAGACGCTCAGGAGCAATGGGCCGAAGAATTTGAGAGCCAGCCAAAAGGGTGAGTTGTTAACTCTTGGGATGTTGAGTTGGTATATTTTCAAGCCAAACATTTTGCTGGTTTGTAGCAATGTGCGATGTTAATAAAATCATAGATTTCTCCAAATTTTGAGGACAAACTAGTCGACAAGGGGCGGTAGTTTGCAAAGGACAAGTTTTAAAACTACCCACTTTTCAGTGACAAAAATTATTGCCGGCATCGTGGTAGAACATAAAAAGGACACGGTGGCTCAGTGGCTAAGATGCTGAGCTTGTCGATCGAAAGGTCGGCAGTTCAGCGGTTCGAATCCCTAGTGCCACCTAACGGGGTGAGCTCCCGTGACTTGTCCCAGCTTCTGCCAACCTAGCCATTCGAAAGCCCGTACAAAATGCAAGTAGAAAAATAGGGACCACCTTTGGTGGGAAAGGAACAGCGTTCCGTGCGCCTTTGGCGTTGAGTCATGCCGGCCACATGACCACGGAGATGTCTTCGGACAGCGCTGGCTCTTTGGCTTTGAAACAGAGATGAGCACCGCCCCCTAGAGTCAGGAACGACTAGTACGTATGTGCGAGGGGAACCTTTACCTTTATGGTAGAACATGGAGATAAAATCTGAAGGAAACTCCTGTGGAAAATCCCTGAGATAGATATAGGTAGGTAGGTAGGTAGGTAGGTAGGTAGGTAGGTAGGTAGAATGATTGACAGATAGATAGATAGATAGATAGATAGATAGATAGATAGATAGATAGATAGATAGATAGATAGATAGATAGATAGATAGATAGATAGATAAGGTAGGTGGGTGGGTGGGTGGGTGGATGGATGGATGGATGGATGGATGGATGGATGGATGGATGGATGGATGGATGGATAGATAGATAGATAATCCTGTTTCCCCAAAAATAAGCCCTAATTAAAATAGTCAACCAGATGGAGGCATATAAATATGGGGCCCCTATTGTGCTATAATGCCCAAATCTCTGAAATTAATATATGAATGCTTATCACAACCGTTATTTACACTATATTAATATTGATGGTTTGGGCACTCCAAATATATAATACATATCACGAACCATTAGTTCAACATTAGTTCCAGGGCAGAAATTTCATTTCAATGCCAGCGTGCTGGGTAAGTGGTTTTTATAGTGCATTCAGTTTCCTCTGGAGAGCTGAGACATGATTCATGTTTTTCAATGAAGCAAATAACCGATACAAGTAGGACAGTGGAAGTACATACTTACATCATGGCTTTTGATATCACCTCTTTTCTGGCTTCGGATGAGGTTGACAGTAAGAAATTCCCCTGTCTGTGTTTTAGCCTATTTTGAATTCTCGGTTTGGGATTTAATTTTTTTTTACTAGTTGCATGGATGCTTTATATTTTTTCAATTAAAGGCTCAAGGTAAGCTACAAGGAGGAAGTCTCTAGGAAAGCGTTCTTGAGCATCTTTTAATTCAGTCACTTGTTTTCTTTCAAACGGCCTCTGCCCCCCATCTTCTAAAATTTTAACTATAACCATCATTACAGACAATAAGGCTTCAGCAACTGTCAGCATCTGTAGGCAATTTAATATTCTCCATATGAGAGTTTATGCACCTAAGACAAATTCCTTGTGCGTCCAATCACACTTGACCAATAAAGAATTCTCTTCTCTTCTCTTCTCTTCTCTTCTCTTCTCTTCTCTTCTCTTCTCTTCTCTTCTCTTCTCTTCTCCTCCCCTCCGCTACTCTACTCTACTCTACTCTACTCTACTCTACTCTACTCTACTCTACTCTACTCTACTCTTCTTCCTCGTTCTATTCTGTTCTGTTGTTCTATTTTATTCTATTCATTCTTTTTCTATTGTATTCTATTCTTATTTTTCTATTGTATTTTATTCTTATTTTTCCTATCCTATCCTATCCTATCCTATCCTATCCTACCCTACCCTACCCTACACTACACTACCCTACCCTACCCTACCCTACACTATTATTCTCTTCTCTTCTCTTCTCTTCTCTTCTCTTCTCTTCTCTTCTCTTCTCTTCTCTTCTCTTCTTATTCTTATTTTTTCTTTTTCTACTCTATTCTATTCTTATTTTTTTATTCCTATTCTATTCTTATTCTTATTTTTTCTTTTCCTATTCTATTCTATCCTGTAGGATAGGATAGGATAGGATAGGATACTGTTCTATCCTATCCTGTCCTGTCCTGTCCTGTCCTGTCCTGTCCTGTCCTGTCCTGTCCTGTCCTATCCTATCCTACCCTACCCTACCCTACCCTACCCTACTCTACCATATGATTCTGATCATTCCTCATCATTCTCTATGCTGACTAAGGCTGATGGAAGATTGTATTTCAACTATTTCAAATGTTCCAGATAGTCTTCTATGATTAGTATAAAGTATCATTAATGCTTGATCCTGTTCATTCAACATTTGTAACTCCCAACAATTCCTTGCAGTCGTTATGTTGAATCCTTTAATTCTTTGATCGCATACTCTTTTTCCCACAGGATCCCTGCCTCATTCAGTACCCAGGATGGACGATGTTCAGAGAATGGGTAGCTATTCAGAGTTTCTTCCTATCCTTCCTTCCTTTCTCTCTCTCTCTCTCTCTCTCTCTCTCTCTCTCTCTTCAAGTTTTCTTCAAGTTTGTCTTCAAGTTTTGATCTTAGCCAGACAAAGTTTAGTTCAGCCTTAGTTCTCTTTTCATATCCCTTTTTTCCCTTTGCTGCAGAAGATTTCTGGTTTTCCCGTTGGCGTGTCCGGCATGATAGAATGAATCATCCAGTAGCTCTAATTTCTGAATCTGTCTTTGGACCTATATATTTGCTTCTCCAGGCTCTGACCTTATCTTATTCCCTGTCACTTTTCATTATCTGATCTATCTTTGGCCTGCAGAGGGTCTGCTTATGTCTTTACTGCGGAGAAGACATACTGTATGTATCATCTCGATGCCTCCTCTCCTGTCTCCTTGGATAACTTAAGCTCATTTATTTCATTCTCTTCGACTTCTGTTGCCATTTTTTTCCCCTTCAATTGCGGACAAATTGCATTCTTTTGTGTATCGTTCCCTCCTAAGAGAGTTCTCCAATTCTTGGTTATTGCAACTTCATTCTCTATCTCACTTTAAAACAACTTCCAAGAGGTTTTTTTATTAATGCTTGAGAATATAGCAAAAGTTAATAGGTTGTGATGTAGCGGGAAAATCCCCTTTCCCAAATGCAGGAGACAAGACCACAAAAGTTGGAGAACACAGGTTTATTTTCTAACAAAGGTTCAGAGAATTCACATGTCAGATTCCGAACCCTGGGCTACACCCAAGGTGCACCTTTTATACATTTTGCAATTCTAGCCACGCCAGAGGCGTTACGCTTCTGACTAATTCCATATATGGGTATACCATCTGTTACTTTCTGTGTACACTTCTGGTATTATGTTTCTTAATATAAGTTTGTTACAGAAATGATATAGAACATAGGCCATTAAGCTCATCAGTACGTTTAACAAGTTCCTTATTTCTGTTCCTTGCGCTTTCCTGAGGTTTGCAACATAACTTCTACTCCCACGTCAACACTTCTGAGAGCAACATAATACTGTGAATAAAACAATACATAGATTAATATGATTTATAGTATAAGACCCTTCTGTCACATTGGTATGTGGGAACCTTTTTAACAAGCCGTATCTATTAACCTTGGTCAGTGGTGGGATGCAACCAGTTTAACAACCCGGTTTGGTGAGCGAGTGCTTTGCATATGCACCTAACATGACTGCGCCAAAGGTGGATTTCAGCAGGTTCTGACCAGTTCTGGAGAATCAGTAGCGGAAATTTTGAGTAGTTCGGAGAACCGGTAAATACCACCTCTGACTGGCCCCGCCCCCATCTATTCTCTGCCTCCGAGTCCTAACCGATTGGGAGGAAATGGGGGTTTTGCAGTAACCTTCCCCTGGATTGGGGAGGGAATGGAGATTTTACAGTATCCTTCCCTTGCCACGCCCACCAAGCCACGCCCACAGAACCAATAGTAAAAAAAATTCGAAACCCACCATTGGATTGTGCGCAGCAGTCGAAATAGGGCAATTTGAAGCTCACCTGCTTACCTTCTAAGGCAGCCCCGGTAAGTAGAACAGCAGAGGTGTGAAAATCAGCTGAGCCAGGAAGAAGGAAATAAAGGATAGGATAGGGCGGGGGCAGGTGGGTGGAGCCAGCTGATCGTCGGAGCTACCAGTTCACTTGAACTGGTCCGAACCAGCTGAATACCACCTCTGACCTTGGTGGGATAACCTGCGTGGACAAATAGATAACCAAATCTGAACAATCATAAGAAGGTGACACCTTAATGGAAGTTAAGACACACCATTGAAGATGTCAACCGTTCATTTTGCCTTCAGACATTGTGGGTGGTTCATCACTGGAGGTTTTTAAGAAGAGACTAGACAGTCACTTATCTGAAATGGTATAGGTCAGTGATGGCTAACCTTTTTGCCGTCGTGTGCCATGCATACCCACACCCAAAGGTCAATGCCCCCCTGCCACGCCATGCCACGCATGCACATGCGATCCCCCCACACTCCCCTTGGCTTTTGTCATGTGACGGCAAAAAGGTTACTGGTAGGCCCGTTTTTCACCCTCCCCAGGCTCCAGAGTCTTTCTTGGAACCTGGAGAGAGTTCCAAGGCCCTTTGGAGGCCGGAAACAAACTATTTCCCAACTTCTTGTGGGCCTAGAAGGACCGTTTTTTGCCCTCCCCAGGTTCCAGAGGCTTTCCTGGAGCCTGGAGAGAGTGAAAACGGCCTTCCCCACACCGAGGCCCTCGAAAGGCCTGAAATGGCCCATTTTCTGACTTCCGGTGGGCCCAGAAGACCCAAAAACCAGCTGGCTCAGTGCACTGGAGCTGAGCTAGCGTGCCCACAGATATGGCTCCACATGCCCCCTGTGACACACATGCCGTGGGTTTGCCATCCTGGGTATAGGTTCTCATGCTTGAGGAGGGGGCTGGACTCCAAAATTCCTTCCAGCTCTGTTCTATTCTAACTATCTGAGTCCAATTAGATAGATATAAAGTTTAGCCGTTCTGTATGAGTCTTTACTGATGTTGATTAACGTAGCAGAATGTGAAAATTAATTGCTAACCCTGCTACTGCCTAAAATATATTTGATGCAAACCACAACTGAGTTATATCTCTGCAAGGATTTTGAAGAAGAATGGACATGTCATGTGCCAACAATGTATTACATTTGGTTCTGTTTTCATATTAAGGCGTTGAATGTTCTCGTCTCGCTTAATATGCCGCCTCTGCTCTTGTATAATGAGATCAAACAAGATGGGAGAAAGGGAGCGGCGTTATTTATTCAGGAAAAAAAAAACCCGTCTCCTCCAACCCTTTGACACTACTTACCACTTTTTTATGGTGATAGAAATGAATTTATGGCCAAATTTAATTTCCCAACCTGTCCTATCCAAATGTTTTTTGAAAACTGCACAATAAACCAAAAGGCATTTTGGTACATTTGACATTGCTCAGTATGGTTAATAAAATCAGCAGAGGTGCTTGGAGGTTATAGTTTTTTTTTAAAAAAAAGTCAGGATAATAGTGTGGTCCAAGTTTTGCCTGTTTTCTACAGATTCTATCACCTATCTATCTATCTATCTATCTATCTATCTATCTATCTATCTAACTAACATCTATCTATCTATCTATCTATCTATCTATCTATCTATCTATCTATCTATATCTATCTATCTATATCTATCTATCTATCTATCTATCTATCTATCTATCTATCTATCTATATCACTGTATCTATCTATCATCTATCTATCTATTTCTAGCTATCTTCTAGCTAGCTATCATCTATCTATCTATCTATCTATCTATCTATCTATCTATCATCCATCCATCCATCCATCCATCCATCCATCCATCCATCCTCTAATCACCATCTCTTTTGGAGTGATTAAAGTCCAGAACATCAAAAAGAACCTTACAGTTTAGCGAATGTGGACATCCGAGATCAAATTTACACAGCCTTTGTATCTGGCTTCCAATCCATTCCCCAAAATTTACAGATTGGGGGTGGTGGTGGTGGTGGTGGGGAAGATGGGAAATAAATTTATAAATATATAAATTAGAAATAATTGTGTCCATATCTGATTTTTTTTTTTTTTTGCAGTCTGATCGGAAATCAGATCCTACGGTTCAGAGTTTTCATCCATTTAAACTTTTAGATGTAGTGCACCTGAGGTGCTTTCCTTCAAACCCATAGAGCTGAAGAAGAGTCTCAAAATTTATATCCAGGAATTGTGTTCTTGAGCTGAAACATTATACATTCAGATTAGCCTACAGTGTCTCTGTCCCTCAAGAGCCTCAATTTTTAGAATGTCATTGCTGCTATGTTATCTGGTCCAAATCAGTGGTGGGATTCAGCCGGTTCGGGTTGGTTTGTGAGAAACGGGAGTTAAATTGCTGGCTGGCCCCTCTCCTCCCCTTTAGGAGTCCCCCTGTGCCCCATTTTGGCTCCCAGGTAAGTGCAGATAGGCCAACTAGGCCCAAAACAGGATACGGGGGTGCGGTGCGCCACCCATGTCCCGTTTTCACTCCCAGGAGGCTGCAGAGAGGCCTACTAGGCTCAAAACGGGGCACGGGGGTGGCTCGTTCCCCCCCTGCGGCCCATTTTTGCTCCCCAGGGGGGTGCAGAAGGCCAAGTGCTGCCTGTCACATCCCCTGGCCACGCCCACCATTGCCACGCCCACCCAGCTGGACATTAGGGCAGAGAACCAGTTGTTAAATTATTTGAATCCCACCACTGGTCCAAATTTACAGTCCCCCTGTGCTGCCTTTCTCCTTAACTATTACAAATATACCATCACTCCACATCCGCAGGGAATCATGAGCCTTTAAAATGTGGCATTATATGCCCAAACAGTCAACCTTTTTACTGGCTTTCAGTCCCAAAGACCCAAAAATAAAATAAAATAAAATAAAATATTACACCGATACTTTCAGGAGCTGTCAGTGAACAAAGAATTTCCTGGACAAAACTTCTGAATTAATCTTTCCATGACGCACGCCCTCAGCCTTTGAAGAATGATCTTTTTGACTTGATCGCTGACCTCCTGTAGTCTGGGCTCTGAACTGCCGTATTAGTAATGATGGAATTGTTCGGTGAAATCTCCAATTCATTTCATGCTGCGACAGCCAGACGGTTAAGAAAAATGCACAGCCGAACATGCTGTGTCAGTTCGCAGGAGGACTTCGTCCAGGCCGAGATGCAATTCCGCATCTGCTCTTGATGAATTCTTTGCAAACGCCCGTTTTAAGCATACGGTTCCTGAATCTAACTGCCAGGCAAAAAGAAGGAAGGCTGGTGATGCATATTTTCTACTCCAATCCCCTGCTCGAGCACTAGACACTAAACCATTTCAGACAAATGGCTGTCCAGTCTCTTCTTGAAGGAAAGCTGTTCCACTGATTAATTGTTCTCACTGTCAGGAAATTTCTCCTTAGTTTTAGGTGGCTTCTCTCCTTGATTAGTTTCCACCCATCGCTTCTTGTCCTGTCCTCAGGTGCTTTGGAGAATAGCTTGACTCCCTCTTCTTTGTGGCAGCCCCTGAGATATTGGAACACTGCTATCATGTCTTCCCTAGTCCTTCTTTTCACTAGACTAGACATACCCAAATCCTGCAACTGCTCTTCATATCTTTTAGTCCCCTAATCATCTTGGACGATCATCAGAGAGTGAGATACATGATTTAAAATAAATTCAACCCCAAGTTAAATTTATTTTAAATCATGTATCTCGCTGTCTGAATGGCCCTTCTATGCAATGCATAACGGGGCTAAAGTTGGCCAGATACTTTTTGCCAGAGCACTGGCAAAAAAAAAAAAAAAGGAAGAAGTGTATAATCGTGTAAGAAGTCAGATCAACAGGAAGAGGAAAATGTGGTTAAGCTAGGAATGAAGGAATGAAGTGATCAGATTCTAGGAATGTCATTTTTTAGCCCAAAATCGATCATTGCTATAAAAAGAGGAACCATGATTGTTGAATTATGGAGGTGAATCAAGATATCAAAAGCAGTGGTGAAATCCAAATTTTTTGTGGGCATGGCTTGGTGGGTGTGGCAGGGGAAGGATACTGCAAAATCTCCATTCCCATCCTACTCCAGGGGGAAGGATACTGCAAAATCCCCATTCCCTCCCCACTCCTGGGGGAAAGATATTGCAAAAATCTCCATTCCCTCCCCACTCTGGGATCAGCCAGAGGTGGTATTTGCCGGTTCTCCGAATTACTCAAAATTTCTGCTACCGGTTCTCCAGAACCTGTCAGAACCAGTTGGATTTCACCCCGATCTAAAGCTAAAAAAATGTTTAAGTATCAGTGTTGCCAAAATTGCACATTTCAACATAAAATTAGGAGACTGCTGTAAAATGCCCTTTCAAACTCATATTTTGTACAGTTTGATTTCTCTACCTTCCTAAAATTAGGAATATGGACCAGTGGCACAGCAAGCTTAGTATAAGCACTATTTTTTTTTAACCTTTCCTTTCTTCCTTTTACTTTTTATGATGACGCTTGACCGTTGTATACCATTTCTAAGTAACTAAGTCAATTACACAAACTTCCAGAGTGGCTAAAGGATCTGTTTTAAACTCTGGTTTTAGAAGGACTAAGCTGAATTATAAATCTAAAGCAAAATAATATATACGTATATATATGTGCAAGTTTGGGTGTATTCAGGTCTTTTCCCGTGTAAGATTGAGAGTATCTTGGAGACATTTCGAAGAGGTCTCACTCGTCATCATCTTCAGGCTGGTGTCTTTGGCTTCGTACTTGTGCGAGGAAAAGCATTCTGGAGTGGGATGGGAATGGAGATTTTGCAATATCCTCCCAGGAGTGGGGAGAGAATGGCGATTTTGCAATATCTTTCTCCCAGGAGTGGGGAAGGAATGAGTGTTTTGCAGTATCCCTTCCCTGGAGTGGGGTGGGAATGGAGATTCTGCAGTATCCTTCCCTTGCCACGCCCAACAAGCCACGCCCAACAAGCCACGCCCACAGAACCGGTAGTAAAAGAAAATTGGATTTCACCACTCCTCCCAGGCCCCCCACCCCAGCCCCCTGAGGTCAAACACAATCCTGATATGGCCCTCAATGAAATCCGGTTGGACATCCCTGCTGTATTGTTTTTAAATGTGTAAACGCTATTTAAGGCTTAGTCTTGCGAACTTTCAGATCCGCTCAAAGTTTTTGAGGTTAGTTAGAAATTTACCACTTATTGAGCGTGTCGATAAACATGGGGATCATTTCACCATTTTAAATTGCAGAGTAGTATCTCTAACGGT
Organism: Masticophis lateralis; assembly: GCA_030761175.1. Classification (NCBI taxonomy): domain Eukaryota; kingdom Metazoa; phylum Chordata; class Lepidosauria; order Squamata; family Colubridae; genus Masticophis; species Masticophis lateralis. Next base: position 86,535,606 of record JAUDYJ010000006.1, on the reverse strand, counting down.
TAGAAGTGATGGGACATCTGTTCCAATTAAACAGTTCTAATTGCCAGTCAACATTAGGCTAAATGGGTTTCCTGGGAGACATCCCAATAAACGAGCCATCCTGATTTTCTAAGCTCATTTCAACACATTTCCTTTATGGAATCCATGCATACTAATAGAAACATTATAAACCCTGCCTTTAAAAACTTAATTTGGCCTGTTTTCACCCTATCTGAAAATCAGCTGCCTTTATAAGATGAAGAACGGTGCAGTCAATGAGCCTTTCAGGAAGTCTACAAGTATATGATTGGATGTCACAAGCAAAAACAGATTACAAATTAACAGAGTTGGAAGGGACCTTGGAGGTCATCTATTCCAACCCCCACACCGAAGCAGGAGACCCTACACCATTTCTGACAGATGGCAATCCAGTCTCTTCTTGAAAGCCTCCAGGGATGAAGTTCCCACAACTTCCGAAGGCAACTTCTGTTCCATGGGTTGATTGTTCTCCCTGTCAGAAAATTTCTCCTCATTTCCAGGTTGAATCTCTCCTTGATCAGTTTCCATCCATTATTCCTTGTCTGGCCTTCAGGTGCTCTGAAAAATAGCTTGACCCCCCCCCTCCTCTCTGTGGCAGTCCCTCAAATATTGGAAGACTGCTATCATGTCTCCCTTGGTCCTTCTCTTCCCTAGGCGAGCCATGCCCAGTTCCTGCAACCGTTCTTCATATGTTTCAGCCTCCAGTCCCCTCATCCTCTTGGTTGCTCTTCTCTGCGCTCTTTCTAGAGTCTCAATCATAGGTGGGTTTCAGCAGGTTGTGACCAGTTCTGGAGAACCGGTAGCAGAAATTTGGAGTAGTTCGGAGAACCGGTAGTAAAAATTCTGACTGGCCCCTCACCCATCTATTCTCTGCCTCCCAAGTCCCAGCTGATCGGGAGCTGATCGGGGGGATTTTGCAGTAACCTTCCCCTAGAGTGGGGAGGGAATGGAGATTTTACAGTATCCTTCCCCTGGAGTGGGGTGGGAATGGAGATTTTACAGTATCCTTCCCCTGCCATGCCCACCAAGCCACACCCACCAAACCATGCCATGCCCACCAAGCCACACCCACAGAACAAGTAGTAAAAATGTTTGAAATCCACCACTGGTCTCAACATCTTTTTATAGTGTGATGATAAAAGCTGGATGATTTGAGATCCATCTGGATGCTCCTGATGTTATTTTTTTTAGATCACACATGTCTTTTTTTGGGATTGTAAAGCTACCAATATGCAACTCCAAAAAAAGACACAGCTACATTAAAGCATTGACTGCAGGCATTATGACAGCCCCTCAAAATTGGAACATTGCTATCATGTCTCCCCTAGCCTCCAAACATCTCTTAATCATCTTTGTTGCTCTTTTCTGCACCAGAATCTCTACATCTTTTTTTATAATATGATGGCCAAAATTGGGCAATATTCAAGTGTAGTCTTACCAAGGCTTTATAAATACTTTAGAGTATTGTAAGTATTTAAGTATTATACTAATGCTTTACATATTCCATAACTGTTCACCGTTCGCTATTTCTTCTATTGCCTTAATCACGTGTTCCCACCAGTTTAACCTTCTTGTGGTAGTGGTGTAAACATCAGGGTTCTCTCCCTTGAATAGAAGAAAAATTCATTTGGTCGATAGTAAGGTAAAGGTAAAGGTTCTCCTCGCACATATGTGCTAGTCATTCCCGACTCTAGGGGGCAGTGCTCATCTCCATTTCAAATCTGAAGAGCCAGCTCTGTCCAAAGAAGTCTCCGTGGTCATGTGGCCAGTGTGACTCAACGCCAAAGGTGCATGGAACACTGTTACCTTCCCACCAAAGGTAGTCCCTATTTTTCTACTTGCATTTTTGACGTGCTTTCGAACTGTTAGGTTGGCAGAAGCTGGGACAAGTAACGGGAGCTCACCCCGTTACGCGGCACTAGGGATTCGAACCGCTGAACTGCCGGCCTTTCGATCGACAAGCTTAGCCACTGAGCCACCGCATCCCCTTGGTCGATAGTAACCCTTCCTTAATATCCCGCCTCATGATTTTTAAGAGTGTAAAGGTAAAAAGCCTAGTATTTTTGAACTGAGTCAAGAAATGAACTGATCCTTACCTCTCGGATGTCTTTAGGTGGGATATATCTGGAGCAATCATCAGCAACGAATGTGGGATCTTGGAATCGGGTTCATCCGCCGTGTTCCTCAGAGAAGGCGAGAGAAAACTATGCACTCCTTACATGGACATGACAGGTTATGGAAATCTGAGGTTTTATTTCAGCATGGGTAAGTACACACCATTAATCTTTCTTGGTTATATGCACACTATTTCATATTTTCCTACAGTGGAGGAGAGTATGTTCAAATGAGTTGGTCTCCCACTTGTTTCTCGAAGCTAAAAGGGGTAAAAGATACAAATGTTTTCCCTGTCCGATCATTACTGACTCTAATACAGGATCAAACTCACGTCATCATGGCAGCATCACGTGACGTATCGAGACTTTTCCCCCCTTCACTAAACCGGGCGTGGGCATGGCTAGTGCTTGATACAAAGTAGGTAGTGCTCATCTCCATTTCTTAGCTGAGGGAGCCAGCATTGCCCGAAGACTTTCTGTGGTCATGTGACCAGCATGACGATACTCCGAGACACCTGAAACAGTTATCTTTCCAGAGGGGGTATTCAGCCGGTTTGCACAAACCATTGGTGGAAATTTGGCCAAGGTCACCGAACTAGTAGTGATGGCCGGCTGGCCACGCTCCCGAACCGGTCCCTTAGTCACCACCCGCTCGCCCCACCCGCTATGTTCATCGCTACCATGTTCTTTGCGCAGGTGCATCCCATTGCTTTGCAAGTCCAATGGGATGTGCTTGCGCAAAGAACATGGTGGCGATGGCAGCAGCTTTTTCCGCGACCTCTGGTACTTTTCAGTGGCCTGCGGCCAACTGCCGCAGCAGCAAAGCAGCTCTCAAAGAGGCTTCTCTGCCAGCTGTTTTCCAGTAGCGGCAGCTGGCTGGGGGACACCAAAAACTCTGGTCAGCTTGCCTTCCAGACTCTGGACCAGCTGCCACAGAAGGTAAGCAGCCCAAACAAAGAGGTGGGGGAGAGGAAGCGAGGCTAGGACCGGGGCTGCTAAAGGAAGAGAAACAGGGGTGACTGGCAAAGGGAGGGCGGGGGTAGATAGATGGAAATTCCAAAAAAATTCATACCTTTTCCTGTGGGCGTTGCTAGGTTGGGGGGGGGGGTCATGTGACTGAGTGGGCGTGGGCGTGAGTGAAGTCAAGTTGGCCACGCCCACTCAGTCACATGCCCCCCCAACCTTTTTTCTCTGAAGACATTTCACTTCTCATCCAAGAAGCTTCTTCAGCTCTGCCTGGATGGTGGGGAATGGAAGGATTGATACTCCTTGCAGACAGCTGGTCATTTGCATCTTTTTTAGAGAGCTGTTGGAGCTTTATCTGTGTCCTGAGGGTCACGTGAGTAATGCAAATGGGTGTGGGACTATAAACAGATTTCCCTAAAAATTGCAGACTACAAGAACCATTTGCACTTCAGTTTGAGAGGGAGACAACACAGACTCATCCCCAACAGCCTGCTCCTGCGTTCAACAGTGAAGGGACACAGGGCAGAAAAACAACCTGCAGCCAAGAAAGCTCCGCAGCCATTAGCACCACTCAGGTGACCTTGAGGACACCGATAAACCTCCAAGTGGCCTCAATAGCTCTCTAGATTTAGATTTAGATTTATTGGATTTATATACTGCCCTACTCCCGAAGGACTCAGGGCGGTGTACAGCCAACAATAAAAATACATACGTACAAAATTTAAAAACCAACTAAAAACAGATTAAATGAATTTGGCCCGGACAGAATTAAAACACCCCAATATAATTTAAAAACTTTAAAATTTGACACTAAAAACGGGGAGTGGTTAGGCCAGGCCCGCCTGGCGAAATAGAAAAGTCTTAAGAGCGCGGCGGAAGGTGGGCAGATCTGGGATCCTCCGTATCTCTGGGGGGAGCTCATTCCAGATAGTAGGTGCCCCCACAGAGAAAGCTCTCCCCCTGGGGGCTGCCAGCCGACATTGTTTGGCTGACGGCACCCGGAGGAGCCCCTCTCTATGAGAGCGTACTGGCCGGTGGGAGGCTATTGGTGGTAGTAGGCGGTCCTGCAAGTACCCAGGTCCTAAGCCATGGAGCGCTTTAAAGGTAGTAACCAGGACCTTGAAGCGCACCCGGAAGACCACCGGGAGCCAGTGCAGTTCGCGCAGGAGAGGTGTCACATGGGAACGCCATGTCGCTCCCATCACCACCTGCGCGGCCGCACTCTGCACCAGTTGGAGCCTCCGGGTGCTCCTCAAGGGGAGCCCCATGTAGAGAGCATTACAGTAGTCTAGACGGGAAGTGACAAGGGTGTGAGTGACCGTGAGCAAGGAGTCCCGATCCAGAAAGGGACGTAACTGGCGGATCAGGCGAACCTGATAGAAAATCCTCCCGGCCACGGCCGTCAGATGCCCTTCCAAGGACAGCCGTGAATCCAGAGGACGCCCAAGTTACGAACCCTCTCCGTGGGGGCCAGTGATTCGCCCCCAATAGTCAGTGATGGCGCCAACTGACTATATCGGGATGCAAATGACCAGCTTTCTGCAAGGAGTATAATATTCAGACCTAGGCTTCCTGAGACAGTAAAAAGCACACGATTAGTCCCAAAAACCTCTTTTTATTTCAACGGCTGTGAATTATGTTCATTCACAGCCCATAATGAATCGCAAATAGTTTGTAAAGAGTCCGACAGAAGTCTGCCACAGACCTTCGGGATAAGGCTGATAAGCACCCACCTTTATCTCCCTTGAGCCGCTGCCAGAGACCTAATTGGCAACTAGCTTTGCAAGGCCACACAGAGCACAGAGACAAAAAATGGAGCTTCAGAATTTAAACCGACCAGAATGAACAAAGTTTCTTCCTGCAAAGGCTCACGTGCCTTTGCTCCTCCTTTGTCTTATGGGAGGGGCCAATCATCTCCAAGCCCTACTCCTGAGTTGTCCCTTTTGTTTTAACTGTTCTTGCCTTTTGGCAGCTCTGCGCATGCAGGCACTGGGAACAGGGTCCCCCTATTCCTCTGCCTCGCTGATGTCCGACTCTGGAGGCTCTGGAGTCAGCATGACTCTGGAGTCAGATGGCCGTGGCCCCCTCTCTGCCTCCAATGCAGAGTCTGTGTCTGAGCCTTCCCCAGTCTCCAGGACTGGCCCATGTTCCTCCCCAACCTCCTCACTGTCCGACTCTGCTGCCAGCTCCACAGGCTGCTGGCGGACCACAACATATAAATCCTTCCATTCCCCACCATCCAGTCAGAACTGAAGAAGCTTCTTGGATGAGAAGCGAAACATCTTCAAAAGAAAATAACAAGAAAGTCCAGTTGCCTCCTGAAAAAGCACCTTTGGGACATGCCATTACTGAACTTTTCATGAAACTTCTCATGATTGGAACCAAGGTTGAGACCAACAGGCAAATTTAAATTTCGCAATCCAATGTAGCTGTTTTTCCTAACCTTCCTTCCTCACCTTCCCTTCCCCGAATATTATTTTGCAACGTCTGCAACTCGGAGTAAACTATACGGGGAAAACTCATCCTTTCAACACTACGTCCATTAATGTGAAATGGAAAGAACGAGAAAGGAAACAGAACGGATCTGTTTTCCCTCGTGAAACTGGTTTTTTTCTGTCAACAAGGTACAAAAACACCGTTTTCTTACTGGAAGGGGATTCTCTGATCTTCCGTCTCAATTGTCAAATTCCGTTTGTAACGTCTGATGGACCAAGAGTGCAGCAGGAAACGGAGTCTGTTTTGTATCCAGGAAGGCCACACCTGACGGAAAACAGGAAAGACTCTTTTGTCAACCTTCTGAACTCCGAGAAAAAAGCTGTTAGCTCAGCACAGCTTGGATTATCTCACTGAAAACACCGATTGTGTGAAAATGAGTTGGTGGAATATTCAAATGTTGCTTTAAAAAAGAAGAAGAAAAGAATGGATTTTATTTGATGTTTAAAATGCAAGTGCTCAACTAGCATTAGTTTAGTTTCATTAGCATTATGCCATGAAAAAATGTGAATATAAATCTCTATTATTTGGGGGGGGGGACTTCTGAGCATGCATTGAATGATGTTATCAAGACGAATGGTGCTACATGTGGTGGGAATGCCCAAAGGCGCAAAAGTTTTGGAATTTATTAAAGAACTGGCTGGAAGAAATTTTGTCAACTAATATAGAAGTCAAACCGGAATTTTTCTTACTGGGAATTATAGAAAGAAAACATAAGAAAGTTACAAATTATTTATTACTGCATATACTCACAGCGGCACTAATAGCCTTCACTCAAAAATGGAAAGAGAAAAATATTCCAACTGAAGAGGAAATATTACTGAAAATCTTTAACTGCGCAGAAATGGACAGACTCACTTTGGAACTCAAGGATAAAAGCGAAACTAAGTGCTACAAAATCTGTGACCAATTTTATGATTGGATAGATAACAAGAGGGTAGCCAAGACAAATGTATAGTGTTAGAACAAAAATATATATGTTATTATAGATAAATGTATGTTTAAGAGATGAATAAATATACAGAAATAAGGGAAAAAGTATTAATATCATATTATGTTTAACTAATGAACAAAGCTAAAGAACTATATGTTTATCTGAGAACTAATATTATTGTAAAGTGATGGAAGATGTTTGGAACCAGTGATGTCATATCTATGTCATATCTATGTTGTAGGAGTGGTGAGCTCAACATCACTCGTGTCAGGTGCGCTTGTGGGGGCCCAAGTACAATGAAAATGGGCTTGAGAGCTCCGTTTTCAGTGTGACAGCCCCCCAGAACCCTCTGCCAGTGAAAACGGAGCTCGGGAGCGCTGCACATGGCCTTTGTGAGCTCTGTTTTTGGCTGTGATAGCCTCCTGCAACCTTCTGCCAACGAAAATGGAGCTCGGAAGAAAACAGAGCTCCGTTTCGCTGTCAGAGGCACTGCGGGACAGTCATCCACTATTTCCAGGGTGGTCCTGCAGGCCAGATCTAAGCACCCCATGGGTCAGATCCGGCCCCCCAGCCTTGAGTTTGACACTCCTGCCTTAAGGTAAAGAATGATTGCGGGATGGGGAGGGGGAGGTCATTTTTAACTGGTAATTGGTTTTAACTCATTAACTGGAAATGGGTAAGAAACCTACTATACATACAAGTCATTTTATTATGCGTATTATTGTTCCATTGTATTAGATTGAAAGAAAGTTGAATATTCAGTTAGAATTATTTCCCCTATATTGGCCCACGTTACCTTAATAAACCAATTACAGTCATTGTCACTATTAAAGTTGAAAGAGAGTTAATGCATCTTGCATCTTATTTCAGGAGGGAGCTGCGACACTGGAGAAGCTCATGAAAACGATGTCCTATTATACGCAAAAATTGAAGGAAGAAAAGATCACATAACTCTTGATGTAATGAGCTACGCTTCCCACAGGGTAAGTATTCAACATGTATCCTGAAAAGAGCATTAAATTGATTACAACAGACTGACTCCAATTTGTAAAGAGAGAAATATCTGCTAATGCCACTTTCTGAAATTCTTTTAGGCAGTGTGGGTCACTTTTAAAGGTTGATGATGGGATACAGAAAAAATTCTGACCCATTCATGAAAGGAAAATGTAGCATCTGAGGGTGCGAGTTTGAAGGAATCAAATTTAAATTTAATTAAATAAATTACATTTAAATTTAAAATGCGGATCCTAGGGCTTGAAGGAACTACATTTAAACTGAGGGTCTTAGGGTTTGGAGGAGCTAAATTTAAACAGATGGTCTTAGGGTTTGAAGGAACTACATTTAAACTGAGGGTCTTAGGGTTTGAAGGAGCTAAACTTAAACTGAGGGTCTTAGGGTTTGAAGGAGCTAAATTTAAACTAATAGGGTTTGAAGGAGCTAAATTTAAACTAATGGTCTTAGGGTTTGAAGGAACTACATTTAAACAGATGGTCTTAGGGAATTGAAGGAACTACATTTAAACTGAGGATCTTAGGGTTTGAAGGAGCTAAATTTAAATCAAGGGTTTTAGGGTTTGAAGGAGCTTAATTTGAACTGAGGATTCTGCATCTCTATGCCTTTGGGAGCTATAATTTAACATCCAAGTGGGATAAATCAGGGTTATCTTATGAGTATTTTTTGTTTGAAATCCTTATATATTTCAATAAAACTGTAGTTCCGGATTTCTTGTAGGCCTTTCATCCTGCTCTCCCTACCAAAAAACACAAATACCCAACATGCTTAGAAATGTTTATATATTTAATATATAAACTAAGTATGTATACTCATAGATAACTATATATAAGTTTATATACTTAGTATATAAACATTCCAGTAGTGGGTTGCAAATTCCATCGCTACCAGTTTGCTCGTGGGCGCTCGCACACTCGCGTGCATGCCGCTACCCACCACTGAAACGTTCCTATATATGTTGCTTCCTAACATACTTAGAAATGTTTAAACATCCACAAAAGAGCCTTAAAACGAGATGGATCAACAACATCAGCAAGTATTATGGGCCCAATTGGTAATAGGAAGCTTAGGACCATATAGGTTGGAAAAGTGCGGAAGGGACCTTCATCCTGTAGTGGATAGACAGTGGGGAAGGAGAAGAAGGAGAGTGAGGGTGGAGGAGAAGGAGGAGGAGAGGAAGAAGGAGGAGGAGGAGGAGGAGGAGGAGGAGGAGGAGGAGGAGGAGGAGGAGAAGAAGAAGAAGAAGAAGAAGAAGAAGAAGAAGAAGAAGAAGAAGAAGAAGAAGAAGAAGAAGAAGAAGAAGAAGAAGAAGAAGAAGAAGAAGAAGAAGAAGAAGAGATGGAAACTAATCAAGGAGAGAAGCAACCTAAAACTAAGAAAAATTTCCTAACTGTGAAAACAATCTATCAGTGGAATGGCTGTGTGGGTGCTTCAACAGGGGAGGCTTTTAAGAAGAGGTTGGACAGCCATTGGTTAGAAATAGTATAGATCTCCTGGGGTTGGACTAGAAGACCTCCAAGGTCCCTTCCAACTCAGTTATTCGATATATTCTGCATTTGTCATTCTTTTCTTCTACAGACTGGAAACTGTTTAAATTAACCGCAATTGTCTGTTTTTTGTTGTTTCTAAGAGTCCCTCTTTGGTCTCCGTTGTCATCAGTCCAGAACTTCAGACTCCGGCAACCAAATTCTGCCTCAAGCAGAAGAACCACCAAGGACGTGACAGAAATATCTGGGCTATCGATTACTTCCATGTCCTGCCAGTCCTTCCTTCTACTGTTACACATATGATCCAGTTTTCCATTAACCTGGGCTGTGGCACCCACCAACCAGGCAACAGGTAAAGTGAATGTATTTATTTGTATTGGCCAAGTGTGATTGGACACACAAGGAATTTGTCTTTGGTGCATACGCTCTCAGTGTACATAAAAAGAAAAGAAACTTAAAGTACAACACTTAATGATAGTCATAGGGTAGAAATAAGCAATCAGGAAACAAGATCAATATAAATCGTAAGGATCCAAGCAACAAGGTTACAGTCCTACAGTCATAAGTGGAAGGAGATGGGTGGTGGGAACGATGAGAAGATTAATAGTAGTGCAGACTTAGTAAATAATTTGACCAAGCAAGCCCAGGTGGGATGTTGTAAGTACCGTGTTTCCCCAAAAATAAGATCCTGTCTTATATTTTTTTTGAAGCCCAAAATAAGTGCTTGGTCTTATTTTCATGGAGGTCTTATTATTTTGGGGTGCGTGGAGCAAGATGGGGCTCCTCTTGCCTGATTTCCAGCTCTGCGTTTAAATATTTTCGGGGGAGGACTTATTTTCAGGGGGAGGCTTATTTTAGCACATGCGCTCAAAAGCCCGATTGGGCTTATTATCAGGGGAGGTCTTATTTTCAGGGAAACGGGGTATAATTGTTCTTTAATTTGTGCAGGTAGTCCTCCACTTACAACACTTCATTTAGTGCCCGTTCTAAGTTACAACGGCCCTGGAAAAAGAGACTTATGACCATTCTTCAGATTTACAACTGTTGCAGCATCCCCGTGATCAAAATTCAGACACTTGGCAATTGACTCATTTTTTTTTTTAATTTGATTTATATGCCGCCCTTCTCCGGAGACTCAGGGCGGCTTACAATGCGTTAAGCAATAGCCTTCATACTTTTGTATATTTTATACAAAGTCAGCTTATTGCCCCCACAAACTGGGTCCTCAATTTACCCACCTTAGAAAGGATGGAAGGCTGAGTCAACCTTGAGCCTGGTGAGATTCGAACTTACAGTATTTGCAAACAGCTGGAGTTAATCACAATGCACAATGCATTAGTCTGCTGAGCTATCCAGCTATTTATGACGGTTGGAGTGTCCTGCGGTCACGTGACCCCTTTTTGTAAACTTCTGACAAGCCAAGTCAATGGGGCAGCAAGATTCACTTAACAACCGGGTTACTAACTTAGCAACAGCAGTGATTGACATAACAACTGTGGCAAGAAAGGTCGAAAAATGGGGCAAAACTCACTTAACCAATGTCTCGCTTAGCAACATGGGCTCAATGGTGGTCATAAGTCGAGGACTACCTGCATAGCCCTCCCTGTCCCAGGAATTAGGGAAGAGACAGTTGTACATGTTATACTAGTAAACTGTTCTGGGTCTCTGAATTTTGAAAAGGGTCCTTGCACGCGTAATTAGCTTCCATCCTATTGTTAGATTATACCACTGGTAGCTGGTTCTGTCCTAGGAAAAATAAGAGAGGCTCTCCTACTCCTACTCCAATCCACACACCACACTCCCTGTAGCACCAATGCTGTTACCTAGTATGGTAATGAAACGTCTCCAAGAAAACCATCAAGCTCAGAGAGCACCAAGGACTTCTCAGTTCAACCCTGAGCTACAAATATTCTCTTCTATTAGCATGACATAGTTGCCTAAGAGACCACAAATCCCATGGCAGGAGATCCTATACCATTCTGGACTTTCTTTGGGCTTGATGGGATTATTACACATGATCGTAAAAAAAGATAACTTTAGCATAACAAAACAGAATAATAGAGTTGGAAGGGACGCCAGGGTGGACCAAGCCAGGGAAAACGGGCTCCTAAACTCCGTTTTCGGCCGCAACAGCCTCTTGCAACCCACTGCCAGCAAAAACAGAGCTCAGGAGGGCCACACGCAACCTTCCTGAGCTCCCTTTTCAGCTGTGATAGTCTCCTGCAACCCTTTGCCAGTAAAAGTGGAGCTTGCAATGGCCGCTTGTATCTCTTCCGAGCTCCATTTTTGGTGACAGAGGCACCACGGGCTGGTCCGCTGTTTCCAGGGCAACCCCCCCCCTTCCGGGCCAAATGTAAGCACCCCTGGGCCGGATCCAGCCCCCAGGCCTTGAGTTTGATAGTCCTGCCCTATAATATTTCAGACAAATGGTATAGAGCCGTGATGGCAAACCTATGGCCCGCGTGCTCCAGGTGGCACGTGGAGCCATATCTCCTCACAGATATGGCTCAGTTCCAGCACGCATACGCGCGCTGGCCACCTGATTTTCGGGCCTTCTGGGCCCACCAGAAGTCGGGAAACAGGCCATTTCCGGCCTCTGGAGGGCCTCCGGGGGGGGATGGGAAAGGCCGTTTTCACCCTCCCCAGGCTCCAAGAAGGCCTCTGGAGCCTGGAGAGAGTGGAAAACAGGCCTTCTGGTCCCACCAGAAGTCAGGAAATGGGCCATTTCTAGCCCCCGGAGGGCCTCCAGGTGGGTGGGAAAGGCTGTTTTCACCTTCTCCAGGCTCCAAAAAAGCCTCTCGAGCCTGGGGAGGGTAAAGAAATGACCTACTGGGCCCACTGGTAACCTTTTGGCCATCGTGTGCCAAAAGCGGGGGGAACATGGAGGTTTGTGTGCGCATGAGGGGGTGCAGTGTGCGGGGGGCATTGAATTATGGGTGTGGGCATGCACAGGCGTGACTCCCCGTGCTCCCCTCCCCCACTTTTGGCACGCGACGGCAAAAAGTTAGCCATCACTGGTATAGGATCTTCTTCTTACAATAGTTAAAGCTGAAAATGGCAGAGATAGCAATATTAACATGTGCCTTCTGCACCTAATAAACAAAGAAACAAATATAAACCCAGGGGAAAGAAATGGTTAAAAAATTTAAAGCAGAGCTTCCTCCCTCAGGTTTTTCCAGAAATAGGGGATTCCAAGAAGTTTCTTCTGGAAACTGCGGTTCCAAATTCTATGGGCTGGTGAAAAATCCCCTTTTTCATCGTTGCTGCCCTGCATTGTTGTCAGTCTTTCAAGTCTGCTGTACATTTATATGCAAACGAGGGCCTTCTTCGTATGGATATTTATTTGTTCTGTTTGGTGCTGAGCATGATATCACCTCAGGATGGGGACCTAAAGTGTTTCCATTTTTAGTAAGCGGTGCTGAATAGAAGCTGTAATATGAATAATTCTTTTTTTTTTTTAACGAAAGTCTCTTTTAAGATACACGGATCAGCATAATTTTCTGCTTGATCGTGAAGCTTTCCTCACGGAGCCTTTGATCTCTTTTGAAATGTTATTTTATTTTCTTTTTGTTTCCTCAAACCTACTTTCCCTCTCTCTCTCTCTCTCTCTCTCTCTCTTTTATGAGTTGCTAACTCTCGACCAATTTCATCTGAATTTCAAAAACAATTTGGCAGTACAGGTTTCTTGAGCCATTAAAGCGGGTTTTTTGAATAGCGCCGTCATTTCATAAACCAGGAATGTAGAAAAACCTCACATAAATATATGAAGTGAATAGGGTCCTCGAGGTATCCATATCAATTTTTTTTACCTCAGACGGAATCAGTGAAGCCTCCTAAGCCATTTAATGCAAATTTAAAATACCGGGCGCAGAATAACTGCATAAAAAGGGCATTCTTCAAGCGAAGCCGTATCCAAATAAATGATTCTGTGAGACGGCTAAGTCGTCTTCTGCTTATTTGGTGTCAAGCTAATGAATTATTAATTCATTTTAATGCATCATCTGCGGCATTTTAAATGGGGGCCGTTCGAATTAAATTGCGCCGCTTACGTTAGGGTGCATGCACCACATTTTTCAAGTGAGAAAGTTTCTGTTAATGCTTCCCTAATTACTGGACAGCTCCCAGAATATAATGAGGTTGATGCTTCATCCGAATGGGTGTAATTGACTTTCATTTTTCATAATGAGGGGCAGCCAAGTTTTCTTAAAAATTTCAGGAGTAGGTCCAGGGGTGAAATCCGGCAGGTTCTGACAGGTTCTGGAGAATTTTGAGTAGTTCGGAGAAGCGGTAGTGGAAATTTTGAGTAGTTCGGAAACCGGTAGTGGAAATTTTGAGTAGTTCGGAGAAGCGGTAGTGGAAATTTTGAGTAGTTCGGAGAACCGGTAGCGGAAATTTTGAATAGTTCGGAGAACTGGTAGCGGAAATTTTGAGTAGTTCAGAGAAGCGGTAGTGGAAATTTTGAGTAGTTCGGAGAAGCGGTAGTGGAAATTTTGAGTAGTTCGGAGAACCGGTAACGGAAATTTTGAATAGTTCGGAGAACCGGCAAATACCACCTCTGGCTGGTCCCTGAGTGTGGTGGGAATAGGAATTTGGCAGTATCCTTCCCCTGCCACACCCACCAAATCACACCCACCAAGCCACATCCACAGAACTGATAGTAAAAAAAATTGAATTTCACCACTGTGTTATTCTGAGTCAAAAAAAACAAAAAAGAAGAACCACCCACAAGAATAAATCAACTGGAGATTTCTCACAAATCCCTCATGGCAGGAATTGTGCGATAGCTAAAAGCAGCATCGGCTTCTATGCAAGCATGTATGCAGCAATAACAATAGCATTTAGACTTATACACCGCTTCACAGTGATTTACAGCCCTCTCTAAGCGGTTTAGAGAGTCAGCAGGTTGCCCCCCAACAATCTGGGTCCTCATTTTACCGGTTTCGGAAGACTGGAAGTCAACCTGGAGCCGGTCAGGATCGAACTCCTGGCTGTGGGCAGAGTTTGTCTGTAATTCTGCATTCTAACCACTGCACCATCACAGCTTAGCTAGCAACAGCTCTTAGAGTTATATACTGCTCCACAGGGCTTTATAGTACTCTCTGGGCAGTTTACAATGTCAGCATGTTGCTCCCAACAATCTGGGTCCTCATTTTACTGACCTTGGAAGGATGGAAGGCTGAGTCAACCTTAAGCCGGTCAGGATCAAACTCCTGGCTGTGGGCAGAGACAGTCTGTAATTGTCTCTGCCCACAGAGACTATTTCTAATAATATAATAATATTAGCAATGGTTCTAATAATCTAATAATAATGGCAATGGTTAGAATTAACCAGAGAATGGTTAATTCTAACCATTGCATCACCATGGCTTAGATAACAATAACACTTAAACTTATATACTACTTCACAGTGCCTTACAGCCCTCTCTAAGCGATTTACAAAGCATATTGTCCCCAATGATCTGGGGGCAATATTTTACCAATCTCAGAAGGATGGGAATCTGAGTCAACCTTGAGCCGGTCAGAATCGAACTGCTGGCAGTGGGAAGAATTAGCCTGCAGTACTGCATTCTGACCACTGTGCCATAAGGAAGGAGAATGAGAAAGGGAATAAGGGAGGGAGGAGGGGAAGGAGGGAAGAAGGGAGGAAGGAAGGAGGAAGGAAGGAAGGAAGATGCTTGAAAATGGAGGGCAGGGAAGAGATACTGTGAAGTCTGGAGCCTGGATAGCTCAACAGACCAAATAGCCTGTTATTAACATTCAGCTGTCTGCAATTATTGCAAGTTCGAGGCTCAAGGTTGACTCAACCTTCCATTCTTTCTAAGGTAGGTAAATTGAGGACCCAGTTTGTGGGGGCAATAAGCTGACTTTGTATAAAATATACAAAAGTATGAAGGCTATTGCTTAACGCATTGTAAGTCGCCCTGAATCTCCGGAGAAGGGCGACATATAAATCTAATTTTTTTTTAAAAAGTCCTTCTGACGCTTCGAAGCAGCTCTCCCATGGGGATGAAATGGCCTCATTGAAGATCTGGAGTTGATTTTTGACCGGTGAGAGCTGCAAGCAGGATCTCACCACGTTCTCCCCAACGTCCTCTAATCAACGTCTGTCTTACCCATTCAGTTTCCAAAAATGCTTATGTTGACTGGGTATCCATACAGGACTTCATACCTTCTAATGCTGAATTTAATAAATATAAAGCTTACTGATAAAGGAGAATATTTGTTGCTCCCCGTTGAAATGAGAGGTTGGTGGTGGTCTCTGAGCTTGGTGGTTTTCTTGCAGATGTTTCATTAGATACCCCACACCCTTCTAGCCACACTAGCACCAAGGTTCAAAGTCCTCTTCATCCTTCTCCCCTTCCTCTTCCTCTTCCTCTTCCAATCCACACCCCCCACTCTCTTCTAGCACGGATGATTACCCTAGTTGGGTAATAAAACATCTATAAGAAAACCATCAAGCTCAGAGAGCATCAAGGAGCCCACAATCCTTCTCCTCCTCCTCCTCCTCCTCCTCCTCCTCCTCCTCCTCCTCTCCACAAATCCCATTCCCTCCTAGCACTGATGATGTTAGCTAGTTTGGTACTAAAATATTTCCAAGAAAACAACCAAGCTCAGAGGCTACCAACAATCTCCCTTAAACAATTTAGCCTTCTAACCCCTACACAAAATCCTCTGAGGAACTTATTGTTGGTAGAATCACTCCAAGTTTTCCTCTCAATTTCTCTTGGTCTGGTTTCTCACCAGTGCTAATGATAATACTCAGCATTGAGTAGAATTTAATCAAATGCGCCTGCAGCGTAAGTAAGGCTTTAGAGGCATTGTCAACATACCCATCAGGCCAAACATTTTCTGACGTGGGTAAGCATCTCGTGTTTTGGTGCCTCTTGAATTGTTCAGCGTTTCAGCGCTCCTAGGCATTTCATATTTCAAGCATCTGGAAGATCAATTATTTAATAAGCCGTGATTATAAAGCTTTTATGCATTCTTGGTGCAAATACCAATTTATTGCAATTTAGTCCGGATAAGAAATCAGATCGTTCTCTTTTGTGTCTTTCTTCTCGTTGGCAGTGTTAGTTTGGAATTCTCCACCAACCATGGACGTTCTTGGTCATTACTTCACTCCGAATGTTTGCCAGAGACGTGCGCTGGATCCCATCTTCCCCACAGCACGGTCTACGCATCCGAAAACTACAGTGGGTGAGGGAATATTTTTGTGCAAAGTAACTCTGCCTGAAGCATGATGAAAAACTTAAAAATTGTTCGTGATTCCGTGAAGATAACAACCTCTTGTAATTTCTTCTCTCTGACAAACCAAGGCAGTTAAATAAGTGATGTGCTGTTAAAAATGCTCTTCTCCCAAAATTAATAAAAGGTCCTTCCATCTTCAAGAATTTTAGCGATGAAAATGGACTTGATAGAACAATGTTTCATTTTGGAAGCATCTGTCGAAACTAAAACCTAGTTTTAACCATATACAGTATTTCTAGAAATTCTTTCTGAACTGAAAGTAACAGTATGGTAGATCTAAAACATATGGTGGAATAAGATTGTTCAATAGTGATAAATTTTGTGTGTTGAGAGATGACTGAGGTAGGATTTATACCGTTACATTTACAGTAGTGGCCAAAATTGTGGAAAACCTTTTGGGAAAAGTGTATTTTCTAAAACTAGCTAATAACACCCCCTTTTTTTTTTTTGAAGGAGTGCCATAAAATTATATATCAATGGAAAGATAATTTAATCAAGAATGTAATGCAATAACTTTTATGTAGGATTTACTATTAGATAGCAGTTACAATGTAAAGAAGAAAAGTGAAACACGTAGAAAAAATGAGATATCCAAAAATGATCACCATAGAAAAACGAGATATACAAAAATGATCCCCATGTCAATTCATACTTAGTAGGGTAACCTTTAGCATGAATGACGGCCTTACAACGTCTTCCCATGGAGGGAACCAAGTCTTTTAGTTCTGCAGCTGTTACAATGTGAACCCAAGATTGAATGATGGCTTCTATTTACTGGGTTTTATTGCTGGGTTGCTTCTGACTAATAAGTTTCTTTAGTCGGTTCCATAGATTTTCAATTGGGCTATTCCCAGGCCATTCCAGGAGTGGAATAAGATTATCTTGAAACTCCCCAAAAAAGTGGTGTTATTAGCCATCAAACCTCAAAAATGCGCTTTTCCCAAAAGGTTTCCACAATTTTGGCCACTACTATACATTCTCACCGAATTTAAGTCAATACAGGTAGTTCTCAACTTACAAAAAGTTTGTTTAATGACTGTTTGAAGTTACAACGGCTTGTGGGCATTTTTCACACTTACAACTGTTGTAGCATTCCCCTGATCACATGAGCAAAATTCGGACGCTTGGCAGCTGATTCCTTATTTTACGACGGTTGCACTGTTCATGCAAGAAAATAATCCAGATTCACTTAACAGCCAGGTTAACTAACTGAACAACCGCAGTGATTCACTTAACAACTGGGTCAAGGAAGGTTGTAAAACAGGGAGAAACTCACTTAGCAGTGGAAAACGGGGGGCACAATTGTGATCGTAAGTCGAGGACTACCCGTAATGCAAAACAACTTGATGTCATTTGTAGATGGAATGGAAATTGCTGTGTTTTCGTTTAAGCTTCAACGACTTTACATTTTAAAAATCAATTTTTTCAAAAGCTTTAAAAGCCGGAAATCTCATCTCTTTTGTTTCAGGTGGAACCGTATAACTATTCCCCTTCCAAATGCAGCCTTAACTAGAGATACCAGAATTCGATGGAGACAAACTGGATCGGTTCTTGGAAACATGTGGGCAATCGACAGCAGTTAGTAGTATTTATTACCACCAGTATTATCTTCTTCTTCTTGTTGTTAGACACGAAGTCGTGTCCAACCCATCGTGAGCCCATGGACAACGTTCCTCCAGGCCTCCCTGTCCTCTACCATCCCCTGGAGTCCATTTAAGCTCACGCCGACTGCTTCAGTGACTCCATCCAGCCACCTCGTTCTCTGCCATCTCCTTCTTCTTTTGCCCTCAATCGTTCCCAGCATTAGGCTCTTCTCCCAGGAGTCCTTCCTTCTCATTAGGTGGCCAATGTATTTGACCAGTGTTATCTACATAGTACCAAAACTGCCCTATGTGTAACCTTTAACTAGGCAAAACGGTGTTTCATAGGGACAGCTGGACCATTAAAGGATGAAGCACATGGGGAAAATATAATAACAACAACTCTCAAAGTTCTCTACATTAAACAGGGGTGGCTTTCTGTGCCCCAGTTGGCATACATCAGAAGATTCTGACAGAGATTCTACTAGATGCAGAGGTATATCAGAATAGCCCCACGGTAGAGATCTGCGGGTTTGTCCACAAATTTCACCTGCCATGAACTTATGAGAATGTGTGAAATGAAAATAGGCAGGAGACTGGATGACTAAACCTGCCCTCACTCCATTCAGGATGTCTTCCAGGGGTGGGATGCTGGGGGTAAGCAGGAGTTCGGGAGAACCTCTAGCTAAGATTCTGTGCCGTTCGGAGTATTCTACTCTACTCTACTCTACTCTACTCTACTCTACTCTACTCTACTCTACTCTACTCTACTCTCTATTCTACTCTACTCTACTCTACTCTTCTATTCCATTCCATTCCATTCCATTCCATTCCATTCCATTCCATTCCATTCCATTCCATTCCATTCCATTCTATTCCATTCCATTCCATTCCATTCCATTCCATTCCATTCCATTCCATTCCATTCTGTAAAATCAAATGCAATCACACAGTAATGACCAGCACAAGTTACAACCATAATTCCAGGCTCAATTACAGCCCTAAGTCAAGGACAACCTGTGTATACTTAGTCTTGCTAGATACAGCGTACATACAACTTTGTATGCCCACCACTTAAATATGTCTAATGTTCTGGAATTTAACTTCAGCACATTTATTTTATTTATTTTTCCTTTCCTGCAGTTTACATTGGTCCGTCTTGTCTCAAATTCTGCTCAGGGCGAGGTCAATGCACGAGAACCGGTTGCAAGTAAGTCTGATCACAACGCGTTGGCCGGCGTCTTTGCGTTTCTGTAAAGTTGTTTTCTAGGTTGTAGGACAACCTGTCTTGTGCTATTACAGCTTCTCCTGGAAGCATAATCAGAATCTCTCCCCCCCCCCCAAATGACAGATCCCTGCTTTGCTTAGATGAGACGTACTGTATCTCTACAGGAGATTGAACGCGTGGACTGTCATGGCATTAACACAACAGCCTTAACTGTTGTGGGAGGGAAATTTATTTTGGGTTCTAATTAATTCTCTGTCATTTGAAAGATTATCTTTCTACTTTTTTCTAAATCATGAAGGTGGGTAGCCCTTTTAGGTTTTGACCATTCTAATTTGAAACGTATTTGTAAGTCTTTATTTTATTTGGAAGTCTTTGGGAACCAGAGGCTAAAACATAGGAAGAACAGTTGCTGGAATTCGGTAGGTCTAGTTTCATGAAAAGAAGGACTAGGGGAAGCATAATAGCTGTGTTCAAATATTTGAGGGGCTGCCACAAAGAGAAGGGAATCAAGCTATTCTCCAAAGCACCTGAGGGCAGGACAAGAAGCAATGAGTGGAAACTGATCAAGGAGAGAAGCAACTTAGAACTAAGGAGAAATTTCCTGACAGTGAAAACAATTAATCAGTGGAACAACATGCCTCCAGAAGTTGTGAATGCTCCAACACTGGAAGTTTTTAAGAAGATGTTGGATAGCCATTTGTCTGAAGTGGTGTAGGGTTTCCTGCCTGGGCAGGGGGTTGGACTAGAAGACCTCCAAGGTCCCTTCCAACTCTGTTATTCTCTTCCATTCTATTTATTGTTCAACTGCATTGTGGAAATGCCTTCCCATGAAATCATAAGAAAACCTCTTAGAGGAGATATTGTCTGTGACTGCCAAAGGAGGGGATTTTGTGCACTCGCAAATAGAAATGGAACTACTGTGGCAAAAGGAAGCAAAATCAGCACTAATTGCAATAAGTGCCTTGGGTGCAATTGTAAGACATCTGGAAGACCACTTGAGCATCATTGTCATTGACAAAATCCCCCATCAGTCAATTGCAAAAGGCAGCTTTATCTGGAACATCTTACAGGCTGCAACAATATACCTTTAATATTATTAAACAACCATGTCTTATCTATCCCAGGGGCTTGAGAAGGATTTGATAGCTGGATTAAAAAATGCTAAATCCAGTCTAAAGATCTGACTAACTGTGTGAGCAGCCACCACAACAATAATAATAGCAAAATCCTATACTTGCAGTTAGTCATGGACTGTTCAATTTCATTTTTTTGATAACTTTGGAAAGAAAAAAGCCAGTGGTTAAGGCACTTGGCTAGAAAGTGGGAGGTTGTGAGTTCAAGTCATGCCTTAACCGTGAAAGCCATCTGGGTGGCCTTGGGCCAATCGCCAGGAGATTGTGAGTTCTAGTCCTGCTTTAGCCATGAAAGCCAGCTGGGTGACTTTGGACCAATCACCAGGAGACTGTGAGTTCTAGTTCCGCCTTAGCCAGGAAAGCTGGCTGGGCGACTTTGGACCAATCACCAGGAGACTGTGAGTTCTAGTCCTGCTTTAGTCATGAAAGCCAGCTGGCAACTTTGGGCCAATCGCCAGGAGATTGTGAGTTCTAGTCCTGCTTTAGCCATGAAAGGCAGCTGGGTGACTTTGGACCAATCACCCGGAGACTGTGAGTTCTAGTCCTGCTTTAGCCATGAAAGCCAGCTGGGTGACTTTGGACCAATCACCAGGAGACTGTGAGTTCTAGTTCCGCCTTAGCCAGGAAAGCTGGCTGGGCGACTTTGGACCAATCACCAGGAGACTGTGAGTTCTAGTCCTGCTTTAGTCATGAAAGCCAGCTGGCAACTTTGGGCCAATCGCCAGGAGATTGTGAGTTCTAGTCCTGCTTTAGCCATGAAAGGCAGCTGGGTGACTTTGGACCAATCACCCGGAGACTGTGAGTTCTAGTCCTGCTTTAGCCATAAAAGCCAGCTGGGTGATTTTTGATCAATCATCAGGAGACTGTGAGTTCTAGTCCTGCCTTAGCCATGAAAGCCGGCTGGGTGACTTTGGGCCAATCCTTATCTCTCAGCCCAATCCATCTCACAGAGGAGTTGTTGTTTTTGTGGGGAAAAATAGGAGGAGAAAGGCGTGCTGGATAGTATTTGCCACCTTGAGTTGTTTGCAAAAATAAGGTGGAATACAAATAAATGAATTAATTAAAAGTAAAATTAAAACAAATGAGGAGAGAGGGATACATGGGTATTAGCTTTTTGTGACCTTGTGGCTTGTATTTCTTAAAGATCTCGTACAACATTCACGGCTTATTTCTCTCAAAGGTCGATCCTATTTAGCTGGCTATTTGCTTCTTTCCGTCACAGGTGTGACCCTGGCTTTTCAGGCCCGGCGTGCGAAATGGCTTCTCAAACCTTTCCGATGTTCATCTCGGAAACCTTCAGCAATTCCAGGCTCTCTTCCTATCACAACTTTTACTCTATCCGTGGTGCTGAAGTCAGTTTTGGCTGCGGAGTCCTAGCAAGCGGCAAAGCCCTGGTTTTTAACAAGGATGGGAGACGTCAACTCGTCACGTCTTTCTTCGACAGCTCCCAGTCAAGGTAAACGGGGATAAATGAAAAACAACGCAGGCTCCTTTGATTTCGGTTCTGGATCATATACGTTGCTTGGGATGAATCTCTTAGATTTTCAATTAAAAAGAGGAGCTTCTGCTTGACCGAGAAAAAAAAAAAATTAAAAATCCAATGCTTGAATTTTTGACGGCTTCGTATATTTTTACATTTAATTCTGGATACGAGAATGCTTTTTTTTTTTTTTAACTTTATTTGCAGGGCTAAGTGTTTAATTCATTGGGGGGTAATTATACGGAGCCTGAGTTTGCAAACATGCAACATTAATATCAAAAAGTGAGTGTCAGAGCCAAGTGCTGGTTAATTATTTATGGGCTTGTATTTATTTTGACAGCTTGTGGCAGCTGATTAGATCCATTCAATCGTTCCTCCACCCCTCCGGTTCCTAATAAATAATGGAATGCAATAGTGATTGGCATTTAAAAACAATACACGCCGTACTACCTGGCTGGACTGAATAAACAATTTCAACACCGGCAAGGAGCCATCAGTATTGTTTACTTTAGCTTCACTTTAATGTACAAGGATTAAAATAAAATAGAATGAAATAAAATGGCAGGTCTGGGAAGAGAATGCTGCGGAGATGGTAATTTATAATGATTCAAACTCTTTGTCAAACCAGATTCCTCCAGTTCACTTTGCGACTCGGTAGCAGATCTGTTCTGAGTACTTGCAAAGCCCCGGATCAGCCTGGCGAAGGGGTTTTACTGCACTACTCGTATGACAACGGGATTACGTGGAAGCTTCTGGAACATTACCCGTATCTCAACTATCACGAGCCAAGGTAAATACATTGCTTTAATGGGGCACAATGCAAAAATATCCTATTAGGAAGCAGTTCAATAGCCTCGGTGCCTATGGTCAAATTCAGGGGTGAAATACTCCCAGTTCGGCCCAGTTCGGAGAACCGGTAGCGATGGCAGCTTGAGGCTCTGCCCACCTGCCCGGTTGGTCATTACTTCCTGGTTTTAACCAGGAAGCAACCTGTTTCTTCCCTCTGCGCATGTGCAGAATGGTTTGTGCATGCGTAGAGGTTCAGCGCGCACAACCCTTGCACTTCTGAGCCAGTAAGGAGGGTAAGTAGATTTCACTCCTGGTCAAATTGCTATAATTCTTTTTACAACCTATTGTAGCCTTGATGTATCTTCTTTCTATCCTGCCTTTGTACGAAGAAATTTGAGGCTCTGCAGAAGTTCTTCCTGTTTTTTAAATCCCAATAACAATCCTTTCAAGAGGCGATGTTGTGAGGTATGTTGTGGGGTGATCTCGTGAAGAATTGAGAAGATCCAGGTTCAGTTTACTAGAATAAAGGTAAAGGGTTTCCCTCACACATATGTGCTAGTCGTTCCCGACTCTAGGGGGCGGTGCTCATCTCTGTTTCAAAACCGAAGAGCCAGCGCTGTCCGAAGACGTCTCCATGGTCATGTGGCCAGTATGACTTAACGCCAAAGGCGCACAGAATGCTGTTACCTTCCCACCAAAGATGGTCCTTATTTTTTTTACTTGTGTTTTTGACGTGCTTTCAAACTGCTACGTTGGCAGAAGCTGGGACACCTAACGGGAGCTCACCCTGTTACACGGCACTAGGGATTCGAACTGCTGAACTGCTGACCTTTCGATCGACAAGCACAGCTCCTTAGCCACTGAGCCACCGCATCCCTCTTTTATTCTATTCGAGTAATTCTATTACTAGAATAGCTGGAGGCTATTCTGCATCTTCTGAGTCCCAAAATTCTGGCCACGTGAGCATCCGGTCTTAGAGATTCTACAGATTTCTTGAGGTCTCCTTCTGGAGACCATTAGAGCCCTGTTTCACTGTGATTGCTAAGACTCAACGGCAACCTTTTCTGCTAGTTTTGAAGATAGATAAAGAAGAAAATGGTAGAGTAATCCCACTGATGAACGATTGAGGGAACTAGGCATGTCCAGTCTAACACAATCTAAGATGATGTAAAAAAGATGTTGAGATTCTAGAAAGCATGCAGAGAAGAGCAACGAAGTTGATTAGGGGACTGGAGGCTAAAACATATGAAGTACGGTTGCAGGAACTGGGTATGTCTAATTTAATGAAAGGAAGGACTAAGGAAACATGATAGCAGTCTTCCAATATTTCAGGGGCTGCCACAAAGAAGAGGGAGTCAAGCTATTCTCCAAAGCACCTGAGGCAGGGGTGAAATGCTCCTGGTTCGGACCGGATCACCTGATCTGGTAGCGATGGCGGCGGATGGTTCGGAGAACCAGTAGCAAAAATCTTTGCGCCCCCCCTCCTCCCCCCACCATGCCCAGCTGAGCTGCAGGATCATCAGAGGCTTTTTTTTTTACTTTTAAAAGCATTTTTTCTACAACCTCTTCCAACGCAAAAAATGCTTTTAAAAGTTTTTTTTTTAAAAAAGCCTCTGATGATCACGCGGCTCAGCTGGGATCGTCAGAGGCTTTTCAAAGCATTTTTTTCTGCAACCTCTTGGCCGAAGAGGTGGTTAAAAAAAAATGCTTTGAAAAGTCTCAGATGATCCCAGCTGAGTTTCCTGATCGGCAGAGTCTTTTCAAAGCATTATAAAAAATGCTTTGAAAAGTTAAAAAAAAAAGTTGGCCGCACCCACCCAATCACTTTACACCTCCCACCACCAAGCCATGCCCACAGAACTGGTAGTAACAAATTTTACATTTCACCCCTGGCCTGAGGGCAGGACAAGAAGCAACGGGTGGAAACTAATCCAGGAGAAAAGCAACCTAGAACTGAGAAATTTCCTGACAGTGAGAACAATGAATCAGTGGAACCACTTGCCTCCAGAAGTCGTAAATGCTCCAACACTGGAAGTTTTTAAGAAGATGTTGGATAGCCATTTGTCTGAAGTGGGATAGGGTTTCCTGCCTAAGCAGGGGGTTGGACTAGAAGACCTCCAAGGTCCCTTCCAGCTCTGTTATTCTATTCTATTCTTTTAATTGCCTGAAATATTTTTTTCCCTTCTATACCCTGTCTCTCAACATTTCTTGTTCAGCTTCACCACTTGATCCTCTCGCTAATCAATTAACACATCCTCCTTCAGTAATAAACATGATATCACAAGTTGAGCACCCATCGAAGTTCACAAAGACAGCATAAAAAGCGCTTTTTAATGTGTGCTTGTGTGTTCTTCTTCACAAGCGAAGATGCAAAGTTGTGGCCACACAGACTAAAACAACAACACGTACTGTGGTTATTGTCAGACCCAACAAGGGGAGTTAATGTACGAATTTCTTTTTACTAGTCCCCTTCCTACTTGATTTACAGAGTTTTATTTGAAAGGGGGGAAAAAAAGACAAGGTTGGTAGGATATTGGAAGTTCTTTTGCCAATATTTTATTACACGTTGATGATGGGGATAAACATCCCTCAGCGTTGTTATGTCTCAGCCATTGCTTTTGCGTGCTTCATGTGGGCATCTGCTGTTATTGATTTATGGAACATTCTCAAAGATGTCATTGCCATGGCAATTAATGTATGATCCCCATGGCTGTGTTCTGTAATTGCGCCTGGAAATTCAATATTATTCTTAATTTTCTTCACACTTCATCAAATGTAGGTTTTGTTGTCACAGCTGCCAGGAGAGTTCCTTGAGGGCTCCTTGGCTCACAAACCGTGCAGCAGGACACTGTTGACTGTCCCTTCCTCGCTAGAATTAATGTTTATGCTTGGATATTCTTGTTGGGTACCATTCTCCGCTGCCCGCCAGATTGAGAATGGAACTTCATTCCATTTCCTGCTACGGTGAAATACACATAAAAGAAAATTGCTTCATCAAGGAATGAAATATGTGCTTTGTGCTCTCTGCCAGCGCTCTTTGGCACAAAACTGACACACACAGAGAAAAAAGCCAAGCGGCATCTCCCGCCAAGACAGTTTTTGCCCCCAAATATGAACAAGATGGTGCTTGCTTTAGTTCCGTTTATAAAATCCGGCTTGATTGACAGCTGAGTCTGTCTTCAGTGCGGGCAACGGCTTGACGTTGTCAAAAATCCCTAGCAGATACTGACAAAGGGTAAGAGAATCTGTTCGTCAAGATATCCAGCCCTGTTCTACAGAGGAATTATGGAGTCTGTCATCTGCACTTCCATAACTCTCTGGTTTGGCTCTGCAACCCAACAAGACAGACCCAGACTTCAGAGGATAATTAGAAGTGCAGAAAAAATAATGGCTACCAACCTGCCTTCCATGGAGGACCTGTATCCTGCACGAGTCAAAAAGAGGGCTGTGAAAATATTTATAGACCAGGGGTGAAATCCATCAGGTTCTGACAGGTTCTGGAGAACCAGTAGCGGAAATTTTGAGTAGTTTGTAGAACCGGCAAATACCACCTCTGGCTGGCCCCAGAGTGGGGTGGGAATGAAGATTTTGCAATATCCTTCCCTCAGGAGTGGGAATGGAATTGGGATTTTGCAGTATCCTTTCCCCTGCCACACCCACCAAGCCACGCCCACAGAACTGGTAGTAAAAAAAAATTGGATTTCACCACTGTTACAGACCCCTTGCATCCTGGACATAAATTGTTTCAACTCCTACCCTCAAAACGATGCTATAGAGCACTGCACCCCAGAACAACTGGACACAAGAACAGTTTTTTCCCGAATGCGATCATTCTGCTAAATAAATAATTCCCTCAACACTGTCAAACTATTCACTAAGGCTGCATTACTATTACTATTAATCTTCTGATCGTTCCTATCACCCATCTCCTCCCACTTATGACTGCATGACTATTCTTTGTTGCTTGTATCCTTACAGTTTATACTGATCGTTTCCTAGTATGATTCGATTGCTTATTTGTATTATATGACTATCATTAAGTGTTGTACTTTATGATTCTTGACAAATACATCTTTTCTTTTTATGTACACTGAGAGCGAATGCACCAAAGACAAATTCCTTGTGTGTCCAATCACACTTGGCCAATAAAGAATTCTATTCTATTCTATTCTTCCAGGAGTAATTTAAACGTAGAGGGAAAGAAATAGTTCCAGGGGCAGAAATCCAAGAGCATGTACAGATGTATTATTCATTTTGGAGACTGCTAAAAAGCTGCTGAAAATCTTAACAAATATGGTCTTTAGCCCTGATGTCAAACTGAGGTTTTTATTGCAAAATAAAACATTGCAAGCAAGACAAGAATAAATGAGTTAAAAATGTAACGCAATGTTGAATAGGGAAGATAACACAATAATAGGGTTGGGAGGGACTTTTGAGGTCTTCTAGTCCAACCCCCTGCTAAGGCAGGAAACCATATACCATTTCAGACAAATGTTTATCTAATCTCTTCTTTAAAACTACCAGTGTTGGAGCATCCACAATTTCTGGAGGCAAGCTGGTTAATTGTTCTCACTGTCAGGAAATTTCTCCTTGGTTCTTCCCCCTTAATTAGTTTCCATCCATTGCTTCTCGTTTTGCCTTCTGGCGCTTTTGGAAAATAAATTGATCCCCTCTTCTTGGTGGCAGCCTCTCAAAAATTGGAACAGTACTATTATATCACTCCAAGTCCTTCTTTTCATTAAGTTAGACATACTCAATTCCAGCCACCATTCTTTATCCGTTCTTTAACACTCTTTATGTAGGAATATTAACCTGGTTAGAAATACAGCCTAAGACACTTAACAATTCTGTCTTTATCCCCATTTTCCCCTCTCGAGCCGCTAACCCTAACCCTAACCCCTTAAAGTTAAGGTTGTCATATCTGGGCTGAAAAAAAAAAATCTAACCAGGAGATGGCAGAAATGGCTTCAGATTTTCTTGGATCTCTTTGCTACCATCTAGTGGATAAAACCAGTCATTGCAGTTGTAGGAGGGGAGCAAAACCGGTTATTAAACCAGTTACAGCCTACCACTGAATTGTGATAATAAGTTGAGGACTGCCTAGAGCCATGATGGCGAACCTATGGCATGGTTGCCACAGGTGGCACGAGGAGCCATATTGGGGGGCACGCAAGCTCAGCTCCGACACGCATGCGTGCACCAGCCAGCTGATTTTCGGGCCTTCTGGGCCCACCAGAATTCAGGAAACACAGTTTCCAGCCTCCGGAGGGCCTCTGGGGTGGGTGTGGGGAAGGCCACTTTTGTCCTCCCCAGGCTCCTAGAAAGGCTCTGGAGCCTGGGGAGAGCAAAAAACAGGCCTATCGGGCCCACTGTGCCATCACGTGCCAAAAGTGAGGGGAGCTCGGCGGGGCGGGGCGCATAGAATTATGCATGTGGGCACGCGTGCATGTGACCCCACCGCACTCCCCCCTCTTTTGGCACGCGATGGCAAAAAGTTATCCGTCACTGGCCTATAGTATGAAGAGTTAGAATCATCTTAGTGATTTCTGTAACTTAGGCCATTTCCATAAATCCATTTCTTTCTTTTTTTAAAGAATAATTTCAGTGGAATTGCCAGAAGATGCGCGACAGTTTGGCATTCAGTTCCGATGGTGGCAACCATACCATTCTTCTCAAGGCGAAGATGTTTGGGCCATTGATGAAATCATTATGACCTCCGTGCTTTTCAATAGCATTAGCCTGGATTTCACCAACTTGTTGGAAGTTACTCAGTCCCTTGGATTCTACTTGGGGAATGTTCAACCATACTGCGGCCATGACTGGACACTCTGGTGAGTCCTTTTTTTTAAATCTTCTGCTCTGGCTAAACTTTTTGTTTTCATAGTAAAGATTACAGTTCTTTAAATGTTTCCATTGGGTATATGTTGTGTAGCTCATGAGTTGCATAAAAATTGGACAAGCAAGTGATTACAGTTTGCCCTTGACTTATAACAATTCATTTCATGAGTGTTCAAATTTACAATGGCACTGGGGGAAAAAATGGTTTAATTAAATGGAAAAATACTAATAGGGAAAATAGTAGTAAGTAAAGGTAAAGGCTCCCCTCGCACATCTGTGCTAGTCGTTCTCGACTCTAGGGGGCGGTGCTCGTCTCCGTTTCAAAGCCGAAGAGCCAGCGCTGTCCGAAGACATCTCCGTGGTCATGTGGACCACATGACTCAACACCAAAGGCGCACGGAACACTGTTCCCTTCCCATCAAAGGTGGTTCCTATTTTTCTACTTGCATTTTTTTACATGCTTTCGAACTGCTAGGTTGGCAGAAGCTGGGACAAGTAATGGGAGCTCACTTTGTTACACACACTAGGGTTTCGAACCGCTGAACTGCCAGCCACCGCATCCCTTTTAAAATAGTATGTATATGTATATGTATATGTATATGTATATTATATTATATTATATTATATTATATTATATTATATTATATTATATTATATTATATTATATTATATTATATTATATTATATTATTGGTAACAAGTTAAGAGTAATAGATGGAAATTTAGGATTAGGAAATTTAATTGTATTATTAACATTTACAGTGTGTTAAAGTATATGGTGAATTTTAAATATTAAGATTTGGAAATTGTGGGGATCTTGATATACATTCCCGGGATCAATTAAATATTGTTAATATTTGGCATTGTTAGTAATCCTACACATTTGGTATATTAAAGTTATGGTGGAATAATGAGTAATTCTTAAAATATTAAATAAAAGTATTCAGTAGGGGATAGCAAATACATGGGGCAAAAAATTTATATGAATTAATGGGAAAATGATAAAGGATTATGAAAAGAAAATGCTATTGTTGAAGTTGGAAGATTAGGACTACACATACTGATTTATAGTTAACATTTAAAAAAGACGACCCAGTCAATACACCGTCCACAAAATTGGGGATGTTGCAGCGTCACTGAAAAAGGTGACTTATGACCATTTTTCACACTTACAACCGTTGCAGCATTCCCATGGTCACATGATCAAAATTCAGACGCTGGGCAACTGACTCATATTTATGACGGTTGCGGGGTCATGCGATTCTTATTTGCGACCTTCTGACAAACAGAGTCAGCAGGGGAAGCAAGATTCACTCAACAGCCACGTTATTAACTAAAGGGCTACGATCATCGACTTGACAACGAAAGGTCGTAAAATGGAGCAAAATTCACTGAACAATTTTCATCCTTGGCGGTATTAATTTTGTGGGTTCATACTTGTGTAATGTACTTCGAGGAAAAGGCTGCAAATCTTTTTTTAAGTGGAGGATCATAAAGGCACGAGTAAGTAATGAGTGGCGGAGTAGGCTAATTGATTTCTGCAAATGATTCTCTCCCTTGTTCATTAGAATTTTCCCCAGGGTTCAAACATGTACGACAATTGTCTCCGGTGACCTGTATATAATGAGGGGGTAAATTTAACACGGCGATGCGATGTGAATGCGATTTATCTTGGGTATGCGTTCGTGTAGTCTCCCTGCTTGCAAAATTTTGGAACTTTCTCATGAACTGATCACAGATCTAAATGAAAGAATAATTAACTTGCATTGGTTTTCTTTCAGTTATGATAATTGATTCATGCAAATTAAACCAGACTGATGGGTTTCACCTTTTAAAACCTGATTAATGAACAATTCTCTGTTTTCATTATCTGCTCGGTCTAGCAGGACCTAAGCGATTCACCCGAACATAATTAGCAATTCTGTAAGTTCTGTCGTCAATATGATACTGAAATTCTTATTTAGTTTCTTTTGTTGGAATTAATTAATGGTTTTGAAAACATTTTTAAGATTGGCTCGCTTGGTTCCAAGCAACATTCAGTTATAAAACAGATTCTCCTTGGAAATTCCAAGTTCAAAAATTCATGACTAATTTTTTTGTAGATGAATTAGGGATATTAAATGTTGCTGTGATTGTAGAATGAGTTGAAAATAACCTGCCTGTGATTTTAAACACAACTCTCTCTCTCTCTCCCTCTCCCTCTCCCCCCCCCCTCTCTCTCTCTCTCTCTCTCTCTCTCTCTCTCTCTCTCTCTCTCTCTATATATATATATATATATATATATATATATATATATATATATATATATATATGTAGGTCTTTGGTTATTCGGGTCTTCTCCCGCGTAAAATTGGAAGTGTCTTGGCGACGTTTCGACAAAGTCTAATTCGTCATCTTCAGGCTGGTGTTTGCTCCTGGAAACACGAAGCCGAGAACACCAGCCTGAAGATGACGAATGAGACTTTGTCGAAACGTTGCCAAGACACTTCCAATTTTACGTGGGAGAAGACCCGAATAACCAAAGACCTACATACAAACACCCGCGAAAACTTCAGAAAACATATATATAGAAACATCTTGATTTACGTAGGAAAAACCCTGGCATAAAGAATAATACACATAAAGACCTACGAAAATAAAATTAATCAATATTTGACTGTTATAGGGCAGAGTCAAGAAAAGGGGGTGTGGCTAGTTAAGGAAGGCAAAAAAGCCAGAAATAGCTATTCTAGTCTCTCCCAGATATTCAAACAGACAGCAAGATGGCTGCTCTAAAGTTTGAGAACGCCAAAAAATCTAGTGAATGAGATTTCATTGAACTTTGGCTATGAAAAATCTTGATTTACGTAGGAAAAACCCTGGCATAAAGAATAATACACATAAAGACCTATGAAAATAATATATATATATATATATATATATATATATATATATATATATATATATATATATATATATAATATATATGTATATGTATATGTATATGTATATGTATATGTATATGTATATGTATATGTATATGTTCTATACAGGTAGTCGTCAACTAAACGACCACAATTGAGCCCAAAATCTGTTGCTAAGCGAGACAGTGAGTTTTGCCCCATTTTGTGACTTTTCCTGCCATCGTTGCTAAGGGAATCACTGCAGTTGCTAAATTAGTAAGTGAATCTGGCTTCTCCATTGACTTTATTTGTCAGAAGGTCGCAAACGGTGATCATATAACCCCAGGACACTACAACGGTCATAAATTTGAGTCAGTTGCCAAGCGTCTGAAATTTGATCATCAGACTGCAACGGTCGTAAGTATGAACAATGGCCATAAGTCACTTTTTTTCAGTGCCACGAAACGAACTGTTGTAAGTCAAGAACTACCTATACACCACTAAAACTCTGCTTCCCGTAACCTTTAACTAATCGAAATAGAGCATCATGGGGCAATATTGTTTTTCAGCCAAAATGCCTGAAATTGGGTTAACTTACAGAACGCATTCAAAATCCAGGGTCTGTGACGTTTGTGGAATTGAAATTTGGCAAATTTTATAAAATGCTTTACGACATAAAAATGATCATAAATACACGAGATGGGTGGCGCTGTGGTTAGAATGCGGTATTGCAGGCTGACTCTGCTCACTGCCAGCAGTGCGATCCTGACCGACTCAAGATGGACTCAGCCTTCTTTTCTTCCGAGGTCAGTAAAATGAGGATCCAGATTGTTGAAGGCAAATATGCTGGTTCTGTAAACCACTTAGAGAGGGCTGTAAAAACACTGTGAAGCGGTATATAAGTCTAAGTGCTATTGCTATTGCTATTGCTATTCCTTCCTTCCTTCCTTCCTTCCTTCCTTCCTTCCTTCCTTCCTTCCTTCCTTCCTTCCTTCCTTCCTTCCTTCTTCTCTTAATCCCTTCCTTACTCTTCTTCCTGATGGCACAGAGGTTAGAATGCAATATTACAGGCTGACTCTGCCCACTGCCAGCAGTTCGATCCTGACCAGTTCAAAATTAACCCAGCCTTCCATCTGTCCCAGGTCAATAAAGTGAGGACCCAGATTGTTGGGGGCTACAGGCTGACTCTGTGAACCGCTTAGAGAGGGCTGTGAAGAAGCACTGTGAAGCAGCATATAAATCTAAATTCTACGGCTGTTGCTATCATAAAACAGTTGACGGCATTTTACAGAATGTCCTAAAAACATTTCCTGTGCTTTTATTAGACTGCACTACACAGTTCTATGTCAGTTCTGTTTTCACGGCAGATATATCTCTGAATATTTCTCAACTTTTCCAGTGAAGGCAGGACATTAGAAGGTCTGTCACTGTTGAAAGAATTAAGGAATCTGATTAGGAACTGTCTCTGGAAAGGATGTCCCAACAGATCACAGGTTGTCTAGGATAAACCATGTAGCTAAGTCTCTTAGGACCCTATTTAATGGATTAATGTTATTTTTATATCCTAGTTCTGCTAAAACCTAAGATGTCTAAGATTGTCTACAAGGGCTTTTTGTCAAATCAAATCAATGATAGTCATTGGCTATAGCTATATCAGTCCACATTATTGCAATTACATAACATTCCAACCCATTTTTTTAACCAGAGAAATACACTACTTAAAGCAATGCAAACTCTTCAAACTAGTCCTCAACTTACAACGGTTCACTTAGTGACTATTCGAAACTTACAACAGCCCTGGAAAAAAGCGAACTTGTGACCATTATTCAGACAGCACTCCCATGGTCACGTGATTTCCATTTGGGTGCTTGCCAACTGACTCACTTTTATGACGGTTGCACTGTCCCGGTGTGTGTGTTTGTGACGTGATCCTCTTTTCTGACCTTGTGATTAGCAAAAGTCAATGGGGAAGCCAGACTCACTTAACAACCGAACAAATGCAGTGATTCACTTAACAACGGTGGCAAGAAAGGTTGTAAGAGGGGGGTAAAGCTCACGTAACAAATTTCTCACTTAGCAACAGAAATTCTGGCCTTAGTTGTGGTCGTAAGGGAAGGACTACCAGTATTTTAATGTGTTAATTTTTATACCTTTAATATAGCTTTTATGCTGTTTTATCTTTTGATTGAGTTGGACAGAGCTGATTATAAGTCGGGCAGTTATATAAATGTTTTACATAAATAAATCCAATTCTCTCCGGATAATCTCAGCTCTAACATGTATAATATCATCATGCTACCTCTCATTTAGTTCAGCTGTCAGTCACTGCCCTGTCTGCTTTTAAAAATTATTCCTGTTTGCTTGCTGTAGAACAGCAAAAATATATCATTATGTGTGTTTGTATGCCTCTGTGTGTGTGTTGTATTCAGGTTTTAGATTCCTTGATCATTCTCCGTAAATACCATATTTTTCGGAGTATAAGATGCACCTTTCCCCCCCTAAAAGGGGGTGAAAATTTAGGTGCGTCTTATACACCGAATGTAGCTCCGCCCACCCACTGGCCCCCATCCTTTGGCCTCTGCCTCCTAGCAATTACCTCTTTGCAAGCAAACAGCAGGAAAAAGCAGGTCCTTTCAGCTTCAGCACAGCCTAATTAGCACAAGTTGATTGGATCGGCCTCCCAACTCTCAGCTGTTTTGCGCAGGGCTCTGCTGCTTGCTGCAAAGAGGTAAATTGCTGGAGCAGATTTTTTTTTCCTTGTGCTAATCAAGCTATGCTGAAAGCGAAAATGAAAGTAAAGCAGGCTGTTTGTTGTTTGCTGCAACGAGGCAAAATTGCTGGGTGGCAGAGGCAGATTTCTTTTTCTTCTTTTCCTCACCAAAAAAGGTAGGTGCGTCTTATAGTCCAGTGCGTCTTATACTCCGAAAAATATGGTAAATGGATTATGCATTTCTAATCAAGAACCAAATTCCTTCATCAAGGAATACTTAGTGAAGGACATACTCATTCATAAAGCAAGCAATGAAAGCTCACAGTTGTTTTTAAACGGGTTCTTGAATGTTTAAACTTTTTCATCTTTGTGAAATTTGTACAGTATATGTGGTACCTTGTTCAATAGCAGTAACTGTGAGAGGGATCTTGGAGTCCTAGTGGACAACCATTTAAATAGGAGCCAGCCATGTGCTGCAGCTGCCAAAAAAGCCAACACAGTTCTAGGCTGCATAAACAGAGGGATAGAATCAAGGTCACGTGAAGTGTTCATACCACTTTATCATGCCTTGGTAAGGCCACACTTGGAATGCTGCATCCAGTTTTGGTGGCCACGATGTAAAAAAGATGTGGAGACTCTGGAAAGAGTGCAGAGAAGAGCAACAAAGAGGATTAGGGCACTGGAGGCTAAAACATTTGAAGAACGGTTGCAGGAACTGGGTATGTCTAGTTTAATGAAAAGAAGAACTAGGGGAGACATGATAGCAGCGTTCCAATATCTCAGGGGCTGCCCCAAAGAAGAGGGAGTCAAGCTATTCTCCAAAGCACCTGAGGGCAGGACAAGAAGCAATGGGTGGAAACTAATCAAGGAGAGAAGCAATTTAGAACTAAGGAGAAATTTCCTGACAGTGAGAACAATGAATCAGTGGAACCACTTGCCTCCAGAAGTTGCAAATGCTCCAACACTGGAAGTGTTTAAGAAAATGTTGGATAACCATTTGTCTGAAGTGGTGGAGGGTTTCCTGCCTGGGCAGGGGGTTGGACTAGAAGACCTCCAAGGTCCCTTCCAACTCTGTTATTCTATTATAAAGAGCTTTTGAGAAAATATGCATAGGTTACATATCTATTCATTTATTTGCATTATAGTTTGGGTACAAGAAAACAAAACTGTATTGTATTAAATGATATTGACAAAGTACCATAAAACAAAAATAAATGAAAATAATAAAATTATGATGACTAAAGA
The DNA here is from genome assembly GCA_030761175.1 of Masticophis lateralis. NCBI lineage: Eukaryota > Metazoa > Chordata > Lepidosauria > Squamata > Colubridae > Masticophis > Masticophis lateralis. The sequence goes on along the minus strand of JAUDYJ010000006.1, from coordinate 86,500,451 downwards.
TCAGGTCCAAGCTGATTTATTGCTATAATCTATCAAAAGAATCTTCTCAACAAATGGTCAATACCTGGTTAGAGTTAGATAAGGGTCAATCACACCCAAGAGGAGTTGGACTTAGTTTGCTTGTGGCAATGTAAGAATTCTAGGCTAACCCCTGTTTTAACTCCACCACTTCGTTCTGCCAGTCCTTCTACACCCAACAGAACACAGTTGTTTGACTACATTATGTTATCTTTCAATAACCATTGAAGTTTTACTGAATCAAGAATTTGTATATGACTGTTGTATTGTGCTAGGTTTATATAGTGATGCTTTTTAGAGCAAATAGGTGGAAAACAAGGCGATGGTTTTGCCAGTTGCAATGTATGGCTGTGAAAGTTGGATCATAAGAAAGGCTGAGTGCCAAAGAATGGAGGCCTTTGAACTCTGGTGCTGGAGAAGACTCCTGTGAGTCCCTTGGACTGTAAGGCGATCCAACCGGTCAGTCCTAGAGGACTGCATCAACCCTGACTGCTCTTTAGAAGGCCAGATCCTGAAGAGGAAACTCAAATCCTTTGGCCACCTAATGAGAAGGAAGGACTCACTGGAGAAGAGCCTAATGCTGGGAAAGACTGAGGGCAAAAGAAGAAATGGACGACAAGAGAACGAGATGGCTGGATGGAGTAACTGAAGCAGCAGGCGTGAGCTTAAATGACTCCAGGGGCTGGTAGAGGACAGGAAGGCCTGGAGGAACGTTGTCCATGAGGTCGCGATGGCTCGGACACGACTTCGCGACTAACAACAACAACAAAGGCTGAAAATTTATTTCTCATTAATTGCCAGCATTTGCCAAAGTACAGTTGAAAAAAAAGCCTTGATTCAGATATTAAGGAGCCAGGCCCAGTAATAACCCTACACTGAATTTACCAGGTATAAGTAAAATTGCTAGGAGAAGCTGCTGATTAGAGAGAAAGCTGCACAATTAACCCGAAGGTCTAAGAACTAACATTCTGGGTCCTTCATTAACAAGTACATTCTGAACAGCCTGGTGGTTTGATTTAGGCCTCATCTCTCAAACTGAAAGGAATTGACTCGGCTGTAAAAACATCACAGAATGTGTTCTGGCACTAATCACCAGGCTGTTGAAACCGCATTAACTCCTTTAAAGAAGGACAATGGACGTACTCGGTGCTCATTAAAATGAAACAAGGAGGCCAGGCGTGAACCGTTTTGCATCGAAGAGGTCAACTAACAAGCTTTTGACGCTCACTGTTAGATGGGCAAAAGACGCCAAGCCCCTTCGTGCTGCCTGAACTTGGCTGTTTGTTTGCTGACGTTTTGCTACCCTACTCAGTAACGTCATCAGTGTTAGAAGAGAGTGGGGTTTGCTCTCTGTTTATATACAGCATTGATTGTTGATTGCTCTGCTGTTTACTGTTTGTTTGTTTGTTTGTTTGTTTGTTTTTGCGATTTATATGCCGCCATTCTCCCGAAGGGCTCAGGGCGGCCTACAACAACAATCAATAATACAAATCACGAAATAAGTTAAAAACCCCTTTAAAACCACATTTAAAATTATCACAGTTTGCGCAACCTCTAGCAGATCAAGTTATTTGACGGAAAAGCCACGTCTTCAGCTCGCGGCGAAAGGAGAGGAGGTCGGGGCCTATCCTGAGTTCAGTGGGCAAATCGTTCCAGAGGGTCGGCGCTCTGACAGAGAAGGCTCTCTCCCTGGGGGCCGCCAGTCGACATTGTTTGGCCGATGGCACCCTGAGGAGGCCTGCTCCGTGGGAGCGCACGGGACGATGGGAGGAAGGCAGGAGATGATCCTACAAGTACCCCAGGCCTAAGCCATGTAGGGCTTTATAGGTAAGCACCAGCACCTTGAAACAGACCCAGAGAGCAACCGGCAGCCAGTGCAGCTTGCGCAGGAGAGGTGTTACACGGAAGTAACAAGGAACTCCCGTAACTGCCCATGCGGCCGCATTCTGGACCAGCTGGAGCCTCGGGATGCATCCCAAGGGCAGTCCCATGTAGAGGGCGTTGCAGTAATCCAACCGAGAAGTAACAAGGGCATGGGTGACCGTGGCGAGGGCATCTCGGTCTAGGAAAGGGCACAACTGGCGCACAAGACGTACTTGTGCGAAGGCCCCCCTGGTTACAGCCATCAGATGTTTGACAGTTTAATACCAGAATTGATGCAAGACCAACAATCAAACAGTTGAGACTCTAGAAAGAGTGCAGAGAAGAGCAACAAAGAGGATGAGGGGACTGGAGGCTAAAACATATGAAGAACGGTTGCAGGAATTAATTGGGTATGTCTAGTTTGATGAAGAGAAGGACTAGGGGAGACATGATAGGAGTCTTCCAATATCTCAGGAGCTGCCACAAAGAAGAGGGAGTCAAGCTATTCTCCAAAGCCCCTGAGGGCAGGACAAGAAGCAATGGGTGGAAACTAATCCAGGAGAGAAGCAACTGAGAACTAAGGAGAAATTTCCTGACAGTGAGAACAATGAATCAGTGGAACAACCTGACTGCAGAAGTTGCAAATGTTCCAAGGATAACCATTTGTCTGAAGTGGTGTAGGGTTTCCTGCCTAAGCAGGGGGTTGGACTAGAAGACCTCCAAGGTCCCTTCCAACTATTCTATTCTATTCTATTCTATTCTATTCTATTCTATTCTATTCTATTCTATTCTATTCTGTAAACAACACCCCAGTCAAGGAACTACCAACTCAGACGGGATAACAAAATGTCTGGAAGCAGACATCCAAGCTCAGAGAGCATCAAGGACTCCACAATCCAACCCTAAGCTACAGATATTATCTTCCACAGGTAATCCTCAACTTACAACAAGTTCGTTGAGTGACCATTTGAAGTTGCAACGTCACTGGGAAAAAAAGTGACTTATGACCGTTTTTCACACTTACAACCGTTGAAGCGTCCCCAGGGTCACCTGATCAAAACTGAGACTCTTGGCAACTGACTCGTATTTGCGATGGTCGCAGAGTCCCGGGGTCACCTGATCCCCCTTTTGCGACCTTCTGACCAGCGAAATCCATGGGGAAGCCAGATTCACTTTACAACCGTGTGCCTAACTTAACAACCACAGCGATTTGCTTAGCAAACCCGGCTAAGAAAAGTCGTAAAAGCCAAACTCACTTAACAAATTTTTCACCTAGCAGCATAAATGCTGGGCTCAATTGTGGTCATAAATCAAGGACTACCTGTATTCGTATGCGAGGTGTAGTTTTGGTTTTCAGAATTTTTTTTTTAACTAGATTGGAAAATCAAAGTTCTTTTCTTTCTTTCTTTCTTTCTTTTTCTTCTTTCTTTCTTTCTCTCTCCCTCTCTCTCTCTCTCTCTCTCTCTCTCTCTCTCTCTTTCTTTCTTTCTAGAAAAATGCCAAAAATTAAAAGACCGATTATTCTGTAGTTTTTCTCGCTGATGTGGAACTGGTCAGAAAAACGCTATGGACCGTACATGTATTTATTTATTCATTTGTCTGTTTGTCAAACATGTACAAGATAACAAGTATACGTATGAACATAAACATAAACAAAGGAAGTAAATGCAAATAAATGGGGACAGTAAAGCAGGGATAGTAGGCATGCTGGTGTACTAATGCCCCCCTTTACGGACCTCTTAAGAGTGTAGGGGTGGGCTGCTAGGGGTTCACAGGGGTTCGGGAGGGCCTCTAGCTAAGATTCTGTGCAGAACCCCCAAATCTCACTCTTGGCTGGCCACACCTGCCCCTCCCCTCCCAGGAGTCCCCAAGCAGCCCGTTTTCGATGCAAGTAAATGAAGGGTACACGTGGAGGCTCGGGGAGGGCAAAAAACCGGCGTACAGGCAGTTCAGGAAGGCCAGAAACGGACCCACTTCTGGCCTCTGGAGGGCCTACGGAGCCTGGGGAGGCCATTTTTGCCCTCCCGGAGGCTCAAGAAAAGCCTCCAGAGCCTGGGGAGGGCAAAAACACCCCACCACCACCACCACCACCATGGTGCAGGAGGCCGACTAGGCCACGCCTACCATGGCCATGGCCACCCAGCAACCGGGCGGAGAACCCCTTGCTAAAATTTTTGAAGCCCACCCCTGGGTCTGCGGTAAACAGTCTGAGGTTGAAGCTGTGAGGGTTTGAGGCTGTAACAACAGAGTCGGGCCAAGCATTCCGGGCGTCGACCACTCTGTTCCCGAAGTTGTATTTTCTGCCATCGAGTTTGGAGCGGTCTCCCTTGAGCTCGTATCGATTGTTGCCCGTGTGCTATTGCAGTTGGAACTGAAGAAGTCGTTGACAGGCAACACATCGTAGCAGACAATGTCGCGTACTACACTGAGATCGGACCGCAGGCAACGCATCAACATTGCAATGGAGACATCGGGAGCTTTGTCAAATGCAAACCGCAGCCTTTACTGACCTTCCACTTCTCCCAGGGATTGTTTTTAACTTAGATCAGGTCTGAGCAAATGCCTGGTAGTTAAATTAATTACTGTTGGTTTCTCCCAGCTGTGTATCCATTTGCTTCTCATTTTCTAACCTCCCGGCTTTCCAGGAGCGTATGCTGGCGGAGCACAGAAAGCATTCTCTTGGGAATCCTCCGAAAATTGCTTTTTCATTAGAAGAACGGTAGTCAATATGCTATAAATCATTTTAGAGCATGCCAGCCTCAACTACATTTTCAGGGGAGGAAAGGAAACCCTCCCTCTATAATAATGATATTTTAGGCCTCTCGTCGTAGTCCTGAGTTAATACACCACCATCTCTTCCAGCTTCAAGTTTTTAGCCTTATCCTTTGGTAAAGATTGGATCTGTTTCCTTCTTCATAAGGTTTTCTTTCTCTTTAATTTTTTTGCTATTCGTAATTTCATTCAACTATAAGAGAAATTGGGGACATTATTCATATACAATTATCGAGGAAGGTGCAAGGAATACAAGGGATGCGGTGGCTCAGTGGCTAAGATCAAAAGATCAGCAGTTCAGCCGTTCGAATCCCTAGCGCTGCGTAACAGGGTGAGCTCCCGTGACTTGTCCCAGCTTCTGCCAACCTAGCAGTTCGAAAGCAGGTAAAAAATGCAAGTAGAAAAATAGGGACCACCTTTGATGGGGAGGTAACAGCATTCCGTGCGCCTTTGACCATGGAGACATCTTCGGACAGCGCTGACTCTTCGGCTTTGAAACGGAGATGAGCACTGCCCCTAGAGTTGGGAACGACTAGCACATATGTGCGAGGGAAACCTTTCCCTTTAACTTTATAAGGAATACACTTAAAAAGATAGGACACCTTCGAAAGTTAGAATGGCTGAATTACACAATTCATATATACAGTCTTATATAGGTAGTCCTCGGCGGCTTACAACTGCAACTGAGCCCAAAATTTCTGTTGCTAAGTGAGATATTTGCTAAAGTAAGTTTAGCCCCATTTTTATGACCTTCCTTGCCTCGGTTGATAAGTGAATCACTGCAGTTGTTCAGTTAGTAACCTGGTTGTTAAGTGAATCTGGTTTCCCCATTGACTTTCCTTGTCAGAAGGTCGCAAAAAGGGATCACGTGACCCCAGGACACTGCGGCCGCCATAAATATGAGTCAGTCACCAAGCATCTGGGTTTTGATCACATGATCATGGGGATGCTGCAACAGTTGTAAGTGTGTGCTAAACAGTCATAAGTCCCCCCCCCCCGTCCTGTTGTAACTTCGAACGGTCACTCAATGAACTGTGGTAAATCAAGGGCTACCTGGATTATATATTTTTTTATTTAAAAGATTTCTATGGCTGCCCATCTTAAGCAACGCTGAGCGAGCTTACAACAATCATAAGGCCAATAAATAATACTATCGCACAAAAAATAGAAACAACAAAGCAATGAACAAAAAGCCAACGCCAGGGGTGTCCAGCTCAATTTCATTGGGATTGACCTCGGGCGGGGGGTGGAGCTGAGGAGGGGGCATGGTCAACTGGGTGGGTGTGGCCAACTGGGTGGGTGTGGCCAGCTTGACACCACTTCCCAAACTGCTGGTATCTCTCCTCTTTGCATTCGGTAGACCGGGCCAAAGCCACGCTGGCCCGATCTTTCTTCTTCTTACTGGGTAGACCAGTGCAGTCCCGCAGGCCAGATTTGACCACATCCAGCCCATGGCTTCCAAGGTCCTACTAGACGACATGATTTCAAGGAGGGGCCTCAATAGGAGGTCCACCACTGGTGAAATTCAAATTTTTTCTACTACTGGTTTTATGGGCGTGGCTTGGTGGGCATGGTGTGGCTTGGTGGGCGTGGTAGGTGAAGGATACTGTGAAATCTCCATTCCCACCCCACTCTGGGGCCAGCCAGAGGTGGTATTTGCCGGTTCCCCAAATTACTCACAATTTCTGCTACTGGTTCCCCAAATTACTCACAATTGCCGGTTCCCCAAATTACTCACAATTTCCGCTACTGGTTCTCCAGACACCTGGTTCTCCAGAACCTGATGTCCATACTATCTGATAAATTGGGTGGATAATAAGGAAAAGTGATCCTAGAAATAGCCAGGTCATGTACCATGTAAGACGATAAATTATCAAGAGTATATTCATGAACTGGAATAGGGCATAGCAACAAATCAGCCAATGAGGGCTGTTTGGTAACTGAAACATAGTATTTGTTGTATGGGACCATAAGAGACAGTTTGGAGCCTGGGCGTGGCTTAACTGTTCTGTATATGAGCTTGAGGGCACCCTCCTTCATTTTGCCTTCTCTATTTGTGCTTCCATTTTGTGCTGTGTTTGTACGTGCTGTTTCTCTTCTCTACAACATGGAAAAACTTACAAGGGTATTGAATGCCTTATGTGTTGTTATGTATATAAAGGCACTTTGAATCCTGCTGAATTGCCTGATTGTGTGTGCTGCAACCAACTCTGGACACCATGTAAGATTGTAATATGATTCTGTAGGAGGAGAGCATGCAAAGCCGGAAGGCAGAGTTAAGTGAGTCATCAGCTTAGAGCCGTTACGTTCCCACAAATGGCCTGGTTCATGGGTGTCAAACTTGATCGTGTCACGTGACATATCATGACATATCACAGGCTTTTTGCTTTTGCAGAGCTGGGGTGGGCGTGGCCTATGTGTGATTCATTCAGCCTGCGGGACACCATTATGACAGGCCTGGTCTAAGTCCAACCCCTCTTGAATTCCATAGGGCCTTGATGATGAAACTATGACACGCGTGCCACAGGTGGTACATGGAGCCATATCGGTGGGCACGCGAGCATTGCCGTAGCTCAACTCCAGCGCACATGCGCATACTGGCCACCTGATTTTCAGGCCTTCAAGGCCCACCGGAAGTTGGGAAACAGGCTGTTTCCCGCCTCTGGAGAGCCTCGGGAGGGGTGGAAGCTCAGGAGGCTGGGCACCTTGAATTATGGGTGTGGGCACATCCACATGGCACCTCCCCACACTCCCCCCACTTTTGGCACACGCCAGCAAAAAGGTTAGCCATCACTGCCATAAGGCAAAAAGCTCATCCTAGTTACAACCAATTTAATCCAGAGAATTACAGATCTTCCCAGAACTAAAATGAGAGATTCTTGCATAAGCTTTCCTGTCCCCATTGAAACCGGTAAAGATGTATCCAAACCTTTCCACTAGGACACGGAAAACAAATCATACTTTGGTTTTTAAAAAAGAGATTGAGTTTTACTGCAATAACGTGGCTTCCGCCTGTCACTTTAGGATGCTGGATTGGACTGAAGCAGTTCATTTGTATCCATATAGTTTACCGGCGTGCTTAAAAATAGATTGCAAAGTGCGGTAATTGTAGAAAGTCCCATTCTGTGGCTCACCAGTCACAATTAGTGGCTGGCACTCGCTCTGCTATCGTTCCCAAGTGGAGCAATTAACGTACAGCTTGCAGGTGAAATGATTACTTGGAGAACACCCCAAGGAAGTTGACGATTTCTGAGCATGCACATCATTTAATTAAATGCACAAGTACCAACCTGTTCCCCGAATAATGTTCATATCCAAACCTCTTCTCGATTCGTTATTTCTAGAAGAGCATTTGATTGCTCTTTCCTTGATGGATGCAGCCGGTATATTAAGCTACCTTCCGAAGGTCTTCGGATTGATTCCAAGCATATGTTTCTTCAGATGTATTAAAATCCGATAACTTTATAAGAGGCTGGAAGCCGTCGGTGAACTTTCTACGTGTTAAATACAATAACAGAGGGATCTGAAGCAGTGGTGAAATCCTATTCTTTTTTTACTACCGGTTCTGAGGGCATGGCTTAGTGGGCGTGGTATGGCTTGGTGGGCATGGCTTGATGGGCGTGGCAGGGGAAGGATACTGCAAAATCTCCATTCCCACCCCACTCGGGGGCCAGCTAGGGGTGGTATTTACCGGTTCTCTGAACTACTCAAAATTTCCGCTACCGGTTCTCCAGAACCTGCTGGATTTCACCCCTGATCTGAAGGTTTAGTGCCATGACGGCGAACCTATGGCACGCATGCTGGAAGTAGCATGGAGAACCATCTCTCTGGTCATGCCAGCCGTCGTCCGTTGCTCTTCCAGCCAGCTGGTCTTTGCGCACATGGGAGAGCCGAAAACCGGAAAAGCATATCCCTGGTGGGCATGCTCCCACCAGGAAGCTGCGCTCCTGGTTTCCGGCACGCCGGACATCTGGTCTTCCGATTTCTAGTGCACATGCACACACAAAGACCAGTTAACCGGCACGCATGTGTGTGCTGGGAACTGGAAGCTCAGCTTCCCGGTGTGCACATGCCCGCCAGGGATCTGCTCTTCCGGTTTCCGGCACTCCCATGCATGCGCTCCGGGCAGCTGCTCTTCCGGTTTCTGTTGCTCTCATGAGCTCCCATTTCGGCACTCGGTGCCGAAAAGATTCTCCAACACTGGTATAGTATAATGTTTGGGCTAACCTGTTGACTTTCTTTTTTTTTTAACCTATATCAGTGATGGCTAACCTTTTTGCCATCATGTGCCAAAGGGGGGGGAGCACGTTGGGGTCACACGCATGCGTGCCCACATCCATAATTCTATGCACCCCGCCCCTCCGTGCTCCCCCTGCTTTTGGCACATTATGGCACAGTATGCCAGAGACTTTCTAGGAGCCTGGGGAGGGCAAAAATGGCCTTCCCCACCCCGAAGGGGCTCTCCGGAGGCCTGACTTCTGGTTGGCCCAGAAGGCCCGAAAAACAGCTGGCTGGTGCACGCATGCGTGCCGGAGCTGAGCTCGCGTGCCCACCGATATGGCTCCATGTGCCACCTGTGGCACCCATGCCATAGGTTCGCCATCACAGACCTATATATTATGATTCGATGTTGGGTTAATTTGATTATTAGCCAGACTTTAAATAAATAAGCAATAATAAACAAACAATATTAAATAAACCAATATTCCTCATATAAATATTTATTCCAATAATAAATATTGGTTTATTTAATATAGTATTTTTGTTTAAAAAGCTTATAACTATTCTTCCTAAATTCTTTTTCATCCCCGTAGGTTATTGTATACAGATTATCTTAATAATTCAGTTGTGTTGTAGTAAGTAAGACTTATAGTAAGTCTTCAACCCTTCTTCTGGCAATAAGCTTATTGGAAAGCTTATAATTATTTGGAGACCCATTATGTAAGGGGAGAGGAATCTATCCATTTTCTTTTAATTTATTTTTAAGTTTCCAGCCGGGATGGATTGTTTATGTTTAATGTTAGATCTATTGATATTTGGTTTTTTCCCCCCTTACACAATAATTTTTTTTCTTTTGGTTAGTGTTGGATGTTCATTTTCCTGTTTTCCTGTTTTGTATTTTATTCTTGTTGATAGAAGAAAATAAATCAGATGTATTAAAATTCTAGCTGTGAAAACAGCAGGATACTGGTGCTTGGAAGAATTATTGGAAGAAGACGGGTTGGAGACTTAAGATCTACAATGCAACTGAATTATATAGATAATCTGTGCATAATAACCTACAGGAATGAAAAAGAACATATGAAAAAAATATTTTTCAGAAAAGGCACTACTAAAGGATATTTGTTTTTCTGTTTGCCCAAGTCACTTCCTTTAAAATATTAAAAAACTGGCTTCTGAAGCAGATTATGTCTTTTTTTTTTCAGTTTTATTGTGAATAGAAAATCAATATAAAATTAGTTATTTTTCCTTCAAGACCTGTAAGTACTGCAAATAATTTTAATAGGCTGACAGCTCATTCGGGACTTTTGGGTTTCTAATGGCAGGTGCTTGATTTACAATATCAGTTCCCCCATCAGTTTCGGGAAAGGGTTCTTCTAAATTTGTAATTTAGTTGGTAGGTCACAGGATAACAATATTAGCTTTCTCTTCATAAGTCACAGTTTAAAACAGCTGAAGAGAGTAGCTTCAACTGTTATTCAGCTATTAGCTCACCTGAATAGCCTACACTGGGCAAATGCGCTATAAAATCCTGGCATTTTGGTAAACTCTGATAGTATTGTTTTGAGACAACTACACCTACCAAAGAGGCTACAGTAGTGGCCAAAATTGTGGAAACCTTTTGGGAAAAGTGTATTTGCTAAAACTAGCTAATAACACCACTTATTTTTTGGAATAGTACCATAAAATTATATATCAATGGAAAGATAATTTAATCAAGAATGTAAATTTTTTTACTACCGGTTCTGTGGGTGTGGCATGGCGGGAGTGATGTGGCTTGCTGGGGAAGGATACTGCAAAATCTCCATTCCCACCCCACTCTGGGGCCAGCCAGAGGTGGTATTTGCCAGTTCTCCGAACTACTCAAAATTTCCGCTACCGATTCTCCAGAACCTGTCAGAACCTGCTGGATTTAATGCAATAGCTTTTACCCCTGATGTAATGCAATAGCTTTTATGAAGGATTTGCTATTAGAATAGCAGTTACAGTATAAAGAAGAAAAGTGAAACACGTAGAAAAAATGAGATATACAGAAATGATCACCGTGTCAGTTAATCCTTAGTTGGGTAACCTTCAGCATGAATGATGGCCTTACAAAGACTTCCCATGGAGTGAATCAAGTCCAAGATTGAATGATGGCTTCTATTAATTGGGTTTTATTGCTGGGTCGCTTCTGACTAACAAGTTTCTTTAGTCGGCTCCATAGATTTTCAATTGGGTGAAGGTCTGGGCTATTCCCAGGCCATTTCAGCAGTGGAATAGGATTATTTTGAAACTCCCCCCCCCCCCCCAAAAAAAAAAGTGGTGTTATTAGCCCTCAAACCTCAAAAATACATTTCCACAAGTTTGGCTTCTTTCCCCTAGCTCTGCAATCTTTCTCCTAAGAATTAGTTAAAAACCTTCTCTACCACATTTTTAAATCAGGTCAGAGGATAACAATATTAGTTTTCTCTTCATAAGCCACAGTTTAATAATAGCAGAAGGCAGGAGCTGAGTTTAATATAGATTTCTATTTCCATTCATCATAGAAACCAGTGGTAGATTTCAAATTTTTTTACTACAGGTTCTGTGGGTGTGGCTTGGTTGGCGTGGCTTGGTGGGTGTAGCTTGATGGGCGCGGCAGGGGAAGGATACTGCAAAATCTCCATTCCCTCCCCACTCCAGGGAAAAGTTACTGCAAAATCCCCATTTCTTCCCGATCAGCTGGGACTCTGGAGGTGGAGAATAGATGGGGGTGAGGCCAGTCAGAATTTTTACTACCGGTTCTCTGAACTACTCAAAATTTCCACTACTGGTTCTCCAGAACTGGTCAGAACCTGCTGAAACCCACCTCTGATAGAAGCTGTTCTTAATTGTGGGGTAGTTTTTAGATCCACAACCTCTGATTAACACTGCCCAAACAAGCTGTGGACTGAAAATGTAAGATGATTTTTTTCTTCTTCTTCTTTTGATTAATTTCTTCCACTGGTTTAAGTTGTTTAATGATAGGGCATGCTTATAGTAGCAAGAAAAAGGGATCCCAAAGGTGCTTTTTTCAAAAAGAACTGGACTTCCTATGTTTTTCCTTGGAGCCCTTTCACTTCTTGGCCAAGAAGCTTCTTCAGTTCTGACTCCATGGTAGAGGATGGAAAGATTTATATTCCTTGCAGTCATCTGGTCATTGACACTCTCTCTGAGAGTCATTGAGGCCACCTAGAGGTTTATCTGTGTCCTCAGGATCAACTGAGTGGTGCAAATAGATGTGAAGCCTTCTTGGAACTGATGAAAGGACTGTGTGATAGACCGGAGATTCATGATGTCGTATCCCTCCCTCTCCGTTGAGAGAGGGCTGTTCAAGTTTGACCAAGATGGCCTCTTTGACCCCTCTTTCAAACCAGCCGTCCTCTCTGTCTAAAATGTGGACTTTGCTGTCTTCAAAAGAGTGGCCTTCATCTTTCAAATGCAGAGGGACTGTTGAATCTTATCCTGATGGGCTTGTCCTCCTATCTTGCACCGTGCGTTTGTGGAAGCTACTCCATAAATGACCAGTTACCTCTTTCCCTCTTCTTTTCAGTTTTACAGGCGATTCCAAGTTAGCTTCTAGTATGCGCTACGTAGAAACACAGTCTATGCAAATTGGAGCGTCGTATATGATTCAGTTCAACTTGGTGATGGGCTGTGGCCAGCAGTACACACCCCACATGGACAATCAGGTGAAACTGGAATATTCCACTAATCATGGCCTTACTTGGCATCTGGTTCAAGAGGTAAGTCTGATTAAGGGAGATATTTCTTCACAGAGAACATATGTGAAATCTGTCTGTCTGTCTGTCTATCATCTATCTCCATCTTATTTATCTCTGTCTGAGTATCTATCATCTATATCATCTATCTATCTGTGTATCGTCTATATCATCTATGTCACTTATCTCTATCTATCATCTGTCTGTGTATCTATCTATCATCTCTCTCTATAATCAATCAATCTAATCTATATCATCTATATCATTTATCTCTCTTTCATCTGTCTATATCATCTACCTCCTCAGGGTGCCGTCAGTCAAGCAATGTCGACTGGCGGTCCCCAGGGGGAGAGCCTTCTCTGTGGGGGCTCCTGCCCTCTGGAATGAATTGCCCCCGGAGATACGTAGGATCCCTGACCTACGTACCTTTCGCCGTGCCCTCAAGACTTTACTGTTCCAACTGGCTGGGCTGGCTAATTAAATGAATTTTAAGGGGTGTTTAGTTTGTGAGTTTTAATATAGGGCCAAATTATTTAATAGATTTTAAACTGATTTTAAATTTTGTGATATACGTTGTTTTATTGTGGCTGTGCACTGCCCTGAAACCCTCAGGAGAAGGGAGGTATAAAAATTTAATTAATAAATAAATAAATAAATAAATAAATAAATAAATAAATAAAATTTATCTCTATATCTTTCTATCTAATCTATGTCATCTTATTTATATCATTTATCTATCATCTATATAATTTATCTATCTATCATCTATATCTATATCATTTATATCGATCGATCAGTCTGTCATCTATTTCTTTCATCTCTCTATCATCTATATCTATATCATCTATATCAATCTATCATCTGTTTCTATCATCTATCATCTATATTTATCATCTATTTATCGTCTATATCTATATCATTTCTCTATCATCTGTCTGTGTATCTATCTGTCATCTATCTCTATCTATCTATCTAATCTATATCATCTATCTAATTTATCTCTATCATTTATATTTATCTGTCTGTCTATCTATTTATCTATCATCTATATCTATATCATTTATATCTATCATCTATCTATCTATCTATCATCTATATCATTTATATCTATCTATCTTCTATATCTATATCATTTATAAATAAATAAATAAATTTATCTCTCTCTCTCATCTATCTGTCATCTATCTGTCATCTATCTCATCTATCTGTCTGTCTGTCTATCTATCTATCATCTATCATGCATTACTAGATAAAGCTGCATAACCAAAGTTTCACAAATTCATTTTCAGTCAAAAATAGAAACTAATGGGGGAATTGTGACAACTGTAGAAAGTGATTTAGCAGAAGTCAACATACACTTACAGGTTTAGCTCACATGTAAGGCTAAATCATGATTATGTGCGAATATCTTTTCAAGCGTCTGATTGAAGAGAACCTTCTTGAATTGTGGTTATAAACAAATTAGAACTGTACATTTCTTATTTAGTGCTAACTTTTATTATTTTATTATTGTCCCCAAAAACAGCACAACAAATAAGTTTTATTGATGGCTTAGAGATATCATAGCGCCCAAATTATCTTGTTGCAATTACGTATTTAGTTGATCCACATACGTATCATTTTCCCTACACATTTTTCAATCATTTCAACTTCATTATATTTCCATAAATAAGAAACAGGTTTGCTCTGACCCCCAAATCTTGGTATCTGAAATATAAAATGTTTGTACCCTGTTTCCCCAAAAATAAGACCGAACTGGAAAATAAATCTTAGCATGATTTTTCAGGATGCTCGTAATATAAGCCGTTAAGACTGTCAGTCAGATGGATGCATTTAGTACCGTATTTCCCCCAAAATAAGACCTAGGCAGAAAATAAGCTCTATTGTATCTTTTGGAGCAAAAATTAATATAAGGCCCACTTATTTTTGGGAAAACCTGGTAAATAATACTGAAATTAGCAGTGCTTGCACAAAATATTGTTGCTTCAATGCCTGGTCAAATATTTTATTTGTGCACCAGGGAATTAAACAACACTGCAGTTCATTATAATATCTTCATATTAATTTTCATGTATTTGTGTTTGTGTGTTTCCTTTAGGAATGCCTTCCAAGCATGCCCAGTTGCCAAGAATTTACTCCAGCAAGTATCTACCACTCCAGTGAATATACAAAGTGGAGAAGAATCACCGTCCTTTTACCCCAGAAAACATGGTAATAGTGTAACTACTTAGGTTTTTGTATGTACGTAGAGATATAGTTGTGTTTCAAGCTTGAATGCCTATTACTTAGCAAATGATTCGTTTGAAGCTAAAATAATTCCTTTTTTTTTCTTGGTACAGTCATTTGAGTGCATCTCTTCCTTCTTATTTTACTTCTGTTATTGTTGTTTTTTTCATCAAATGATGCCAATATTTTGTGAGATATGCCCAGGATGAAAAGAAAAATTGAATAATTCTGGCAGCTAAGCCAAACCTTTGGAAAGTTTTCAGGGTCTTTATCAATCATGGCCATTTCAGCCAGACATTGATAGGAATCAGAATTTAAATTCATCTGGCCCTCTTCCCTTTTTCCTTTCTTTTGTGAAGGACTAAATGAATTCACCAAAGAAATCTGACCTTAATGTGAATGGGACCTCGAAAGATCTTGCAAGTTTAGGGAGATCCCATCTTTAAGTAACGCGTGTGCTTCAAATTCAGCTGGGATCCAAACCCCAAAAGCGCTTTTTCAGAAGACATTTCGCTTCTCATCCAAGAAGCTTCTTCAGTTCTGAATGAATGGTGGAGAATGAAAGTTCCACATCAGTGGTGAAATCCAATTTTTTTTTATTACCGGCTCTGTGGGCATGGCTTGGTGGGCGTGGTGTGGCTTGGTGGGCGTGTCAGGGGAAGGATACTGCGAAATCTCCATTCCTACCCCACTCCAGGAGAAGGATACTGCAAAATCCCCATTAAGTTTTCTCCCCCTTTTAAATGGGAATTTTAAATTTGTTTTAAATTATTTGGGGTTTTAAATTTTCAGCCAAACTATTTAATTCGTTTTATCATATCTTAAATTTTGTATTTATATGTTTTATTTTATGGCTGTAAACCTCCCTGAGTCCTTCGGGAGTAGGGCGGTATATAAATTCAATAAAATCTAAATCTAAATCTAAATTCCCTCCCCACTCCTGGAGGAAGGATATTGCAAAATCTCCATTCCCACCCAAGCCAGAAGTGATATTTGCCGGTTCTCCAAACTGCTTAAAATTTCCACCACAGGTTTTCCAGAACCTGATAGAACCTGCTGGATTTCCCCTCTGTTCCACACCCATTAACACCATTCAAGTGATTCCCTCCCCCCCGGAGGGCCCAAATAAACTTCCAAGTGGCCTCAATGACTCCCAGAAAGAGGACTAACGACCAGATGACTGCAAAGAATATAAATCCTTCAGTCAGAACTGAAGAAGCTTCTTGGATGAGGAGCAAAACATCTTCAAGGAAAAAAACAACTTTTGAAGAAGCAACTTTGGGGAAACCGTGACCTGGATGGCTGAGAATCCCCAAGACATTTGGGATCCCAATATTTCTCCATCCTCTTTTCCCTGCACCCCAAGAGTTCAGATCAGTGGTGAAATGCTACTGGCTCGCACCGGTTCGTGTGAACCGGTAGTAAAAAAAAAGCTACAGGTTCCTCCTCTTCCTCCTAGGAAGCAGGAAATCCTCCTTTTTTTCCCAAGTGAAGCGCGTATTTGGCGCATACGGCCCATGCATGGCCAGCAAACCGGTGTCAAACCGGTTCAGATTTCACCACGGGTTCAGATGTCCTTGTCACGAATTGTCATGAATACCTTGTTAGTTTTTCAGCAACATATGTACCTGCAGGACGTCTGAGCCAACGAGATTTCTGACTGTCCTTTTTATTACTGGAATCTGCCTTATTAGAAAATATATGGCATTTGGTAACTTGTCCTGGAACGTATCAGCCAGATGCACCTGTTTTCTGGACTTTATTGTACATGACTTATATGTTTCTGACACTGATGGAAATTAATTTCATTTTTATGGAAGGTATTAACATAAGAACTGGCTTAATGAGATGCAAGCAGCTGCCAGTTGCTGCCTTCATCAACAAATCAACACCAAACAACTGATCTGCCGGATAATTAGATAAACGTAATTAACAGTTAACTCGGAAGGTAGAAAAACATAATCTGATTGGCTCTCGGTCCTTTGGCCTCCTTTATAGTGTTTTAAAAAGGTAGCACTTACTCTGAATTTATTGAGAAAACATCGCTTGTGCTTTGCTTGAAGTGGAATTTGTTTGTTGCACTTAAAAATTGCAATGATTTAAGGCTGTCTAGAAACAAAACCATGAGGAAAGCAGGAATATGACATTGACTTAATTGAATAGGAAGTGGACTAGACGACTAGACTAGACTAGACTAGACTAGACTAGACTAGACTAGACAAGGAGAGGAGAGGATGGAAGGGAAGGGAAGGGAAGAGAAGAGAAGAGAAGAGAAGAGAAGAGAAGAGAAGAGAAGAGAAGAGAAGAGAAGAGAAGAGAATAAAGAAAATAGAATAGAATAGAATAGAATAGAATAGAATAGAATAGAATAGAATAGAATAGAATAGAATAGAATAGAATAGGAGAAAATATGGAATGGAACGGAACGGAACGGAACGGAACGGAACAGAACAGAACAGAACAGAATAGAATAGAATAGAGAAAATATGGAATGGAATGGAATGGAATGGAATGGAATGGAATGGAATGGAATGGAATAGAATAGAATAGAATAGAATAGAATAGAATAGAATAGAATAGAATAGAATAGAATAGAATAGAATAGAGAAAATATAGAATGGAATGGAATGGAATGGAATGGAATGGAATGGAATGGAATGGAATAGAATAGAATAGAATAGAATAGAATAGAATAGAATAGAATAGAATAGAATAGAATAGAATAAAGAAAATATAGAATGGAATGGAATGGAATGGAATGGAATGGAATGGAATAGAATAGAATAGAATAGAATAGAATAGAATAGAATAGAATAGAATAGAATAGAATAGAATAGCATTTTTTATTGGCCAAGTGTGATTGGACACACAAGGAATTTGTCTTGGTGCATAACCTCTCAGTTTATTGCCTATACATTATACAGGTAGTCCTCGACTTACGACCACAATCGAACCCAACATTTATCTTGTTAAATGAGACATTTGTTAAGTGAGCTTTTGATCCACTTTTGCGACCTTTCTCGCCACCGTTGTTAAGTGAATCACTGCAGTTGCAAAGTTAGTACCTCGGGATCGTCGTAAATATGAAACAGTTGCCAAGCATTTGAATTCTGATCACATGACCCCGGGGGGATGCTACAAAAGTTGTAACTGTGAAAAACGGTCATAAGTTCACTTTTTTTCAGGGCCATTGTAACTTTTGAACAGTCACTAAATGAACTGTTGTAAATGGAGAACTATCTCAAATTGCCAATTTGTTCTGAAAACTTTCCCCACAGAACAGATTCCTTACATTTTCCCTTAGGAAGATTCTCCAGCAACATAAATAGAATTTTTTTTAAAAAAAACCCACACATTTAAATAACGCATTTTCTAAAATACCTGCAGTTGTTTTTATTTTTTAAACATGTTTTTTTAAAAACATATTCTCAAACTGAGAAACAATACAATTAAACAAGATAAAGCACTTCCAATTGAAAGCCAAGCTGCCTTTGATATGCAAACACTGTTGTATGTTTGCCTCTGGGTTTCAAATGATAAAGAGTTTGTGGGTTATTCTCTTTTAGCGTCAATAATATGAATGCAGCTTGTTCAATGAGCTGTGTTTGTCCTATGGAGGGCTGCAATCACTTTTGAGATGCTATTGTAAAACCTCCATAAAGAAGAGTCAATGATCTATTATCTTCACATCATTGACAATATAAATACTGCAAATTTCGGATTTGCTGATTCTAAGTGTAGCTTGGGACTCCTTTGTATCTGATTCTAGATTGACTAAAATTACTCATTTATAACCATTGTGAGCTGCTCTATAATATACTCCTTCCTACAGAAATATTAAATCTACAGTAGTGGCCAAAATTGTGGAAAGCTTTTGGGAAAAGTGTATTTTTGAAGTTTGATGGCTAATAACACCAGTTTTGGGGGGGAGTTTCAAGATAATCCTATTTCATTGCTGGAATGGCCTGGGAATAGCCCAGACCTTAGCCCAATTGAAAATCTATGGAGCCGACTAAAAAAACTTGGTAGTCAGAAGCGACCCAGCAATAAAACCCAGTTAATAGAAGCCATCATTCAATCTTGGTTTCTCATTATAAAAGCTGCAGAACTAAAAGACTTGGTTCACTCCAGGGGAAGACGTTGCAAGGCTGTAATTCATGCTAAAGGTGATCCAACTAAGTATTAACTGACATGCTGATAATTTTTGTATATTCAGTGCTTTACTGCCCTCTCTAAGCGGTTTACAGAGCCAGCATCTTGCACCCAACCATCTGGGTCCTCCTTTTACCCACCTCGGAAAGATGGAAGGCTGAGTCAACCTTTAGCCTGCTGAGATTTGAACTGCCAAATTGCAGGCAGCTGGCAATCAGCAGAAGTAGCCTGCAGTACTGAGTTCTAACCGCTACGCCACTGTGGCTCATTGTGGCACAAATCTGCGAGTGCCTCCTCGCAGATTTGTGCACGCTTTTAATGACCACACAATTTTTATTCTTCTCCCCAGGTCCAGTGCAACACGTTTCCGTTGGAGTCAGTGCTATTACACTTCTCAAGACGAATGGGCCCTGGACAACATCTATATAGGACAGCAGTGCCCAAATATGTGCAACGGGCATGGCTGGTGCGATCATGGCCTTTGCAGGTATCTCCTGTTTGTTTGCTGTTAGAGAAAAAGAATAGACTGGCGAACCTATGGCACATGTGCCACAGGTGGCACGCGAAGCCATATCGGTGGGCACGCGAGCGTTGCCCTAACTCATCTCCGGTGGGACTGGAAGTCGTAAAAACCAGCTGTTTCCGGCCTCCGGATGGCCTCAGGGAGGTGGGTGGAGAGAAAGGCTGTTTTCACCCTTCCCAAGTCCCTAGAAAGGCCCTGGAGCCTGGGGAGGGTGAAAAATGGGCCTACCGGGCCCACCATGTTGTCATGTGCCAAAAGCTGCGGGAGTGTGGGTCATGCGCGCATGTATGGGAGGCGGGGCACGTTGAATTAATGGTATGGGCACATGCACGCACAACTTCCCCCGCGCTCCCCCCACTTTCGGCACGCACCAGCAAAAAGGTTAGCCATCACTGGACTAGAATAACAGAGTTGGAAGGGACCTTGGAGGTCTTCTAATCCAACATGAGGCTCAGGCAGGAAACCCTATAGTCATGATGGCGAACCTATGGCATGGGTGCCACAGGTGGTACGCAGAGCCATATCAGTGGGCATGTGAGCTCAGCTCCGGCACGCATGCGTGTGCCAGCCAGCTGATTTTCAGGCCTTCTGGGCCCATCAGAAATCAGGAAACACACTATTTCCAGCCTCTGTGGGGCTTCTGCAGGGGGAGGCTGTTTTTGCCCTCCCCAGGCTCCTAGAGAGGCTCTGGAGCCTGGGGAGAACAAAAAACAGGCCTACCGGGCCCACCGGGCCATCACGTGCCAAAAGCAGGACGAGTACAGGAGGGTGGGGCGCATAGAATTATGAATAGGGGCACGCGTGCATGTGACCCCACCGGGCTCCCCCCACTTTTGGCACGCAATGGTAAAAAGGTTAGCCATCACTGATATAGAGTGACAAGCCATCTGTATAACTTTGTTAGATCATACCTAACAAAGACATACTGTACGTAAATACATTATACATGTTCCCATGGGTGGGATTTCGCCAGTTTGGAACAGTTCTGGCGAATCGGATGTTAATTTTAATCTGGCTCGCCGAACCAGTATTTGCAAGGACTGACTGACCCCGCCCACCCCGCCCTGCCCCTCTCTAGGTCTCCACGCGACCCATTTTGGATGCCAGGTAAGTGCAGGGCCCATGTGGAGGCTCTGGGTGGGTGAAAAACGGGCCTACCGGAGGGCCTCCGGACGCCGGGGAAGGCCGTTTTCGCCCTCCCGGATACCACATACCATGTATTTTTTCTCCTCTGCAGATGTGACTCTGGATATCAGGGTACAGAATGCCAACCTGAAAATAATCTGCCTTCCACTATAATGTCTGATTTTGAGAATCCGAACACTTTGGAAAAAGAATGGCAGGAAGTCATTGGCGGAGAGATTGTAAAACCAGAACAAGGCTGCGGAGTGATCTCTTCTGGATCCTCTCTTTATTTCAACAAGGTATATCTATCCATTTGTTCATAGAATGAGATTAAGAAAGAAAGGTAGCGGAATGGCATAGGTCGTAAAACACAAAGAGGACATGGCTTTTACTTGTTGGGCTCGAATGTTTTAACTTTGAAAAAAATGGGAATGTTGGATTTGCCAGAACAGAACAGAACAGAACAGAACAGAATAGAAAATATGGAATGGAATGGAATGGAATGGAATGGAATGGAATAGAATAGAATAGAATAGAATAGAATAGAATAGAAAATATGGAATGGAATGGAACGGAACGGAACGGAACGGAACGGAACGGAACGGAACGGAACAGAACAGAACAGAACAGAATAGAAAATATGGTATGGAATGGAATGGAATGGAATGGAATAGAATAGAATGGAATAGAATAGAATAGAATAGAATAGAATAGAATAGAATAGAATA
Organism: Masticophis lateralis; assembly: GCA_030761175.1. NCBI lineage: Eukaryota > Metazoa > Chordata > Lepidosauria > Squamata > Colubridae > Masticophis > Masticophis lateralis. Next base: position 86,479,101 of record JAUDYJ010000006.1, on the reverse strand, counting down.
GAATAGAATAGAATAGAATAGAATAGAATAGAATAGAATAGAATAGAAAATATGGAATGGAATAGAAATAGAAATAGCTAAGTGTGATTGGACGCACAAAGAATTTGTCTTCGGTGCATAAGCTCTCATTGTACGTAAAAGCTATAAGTCATAAATCATGATCATAATCACCATAAAAATACATTCATCAAAAATCATAAGATACAACACTTAGTGACAGAATCAACACAAATCATACTAGGAAACTAAATAAAACAATGTAAATCGTAAAGACACAAGCAACAAAGTTATAGACATAATTAGAAAAGGAGACAGGCAATAGGAAAGATGAGAAGAATAATATTAATAAAGTCTTACTAAACAGTTTGATAGTGTTGTGGGAATTGGTTGTTTAGCAGAAGGATGGCGTGGGGGGGGGGGACTGTCCTTGTGTCTAGTTGTTCCAATGTGTGCAGTGGCTCCATTTGTTGAGAAAGGTATAGTTTTATTAGAGATCAAGTGTACTGCAAGTGTACTGCAAAGCCAGAACTGAGAATCGCGCACCAAAGTCTCTTAAGTTTTACTTTTCCATCCGTTAACTGTCTCTCTCTCCTTGTCCACCCCAGTGTGACCAATAAAGTTGAGGCAAGATGTTTTCCTAACAGCCAGTCCAAGCGCAGGTTGGTATGTGGCCCCTTCCTTCATCCAGCTGGGAGGCCTTGAGGCTGCACCAACCAGTCTCATAGGAATACCTATAGCTGTGATGGCAAATCTATGGCACGAGTGCCACAGATGGCACGTGTAGCCATATTAGTGGGTAAATGAGGTCAGCGCGCCAGCTAGCTGATTTTCGGGCCTTCTGGGCCTACCAGAAGCAGGGAAACAGACTGTTTCCTGCCTCCGGAGGGCCTGGGGGTGGGTGGGAAAGGTCCATTTTTCTTTCTCACCTGGCTCCAGATTCTCTCTATGATTCTAGGGAGGACAAAAACAGCCTTCCCCACCCCCTCAGAGGCCCTCGGAAGGCCAGAAACCACCCGTTTCCCAACTTCCGGTTGGACAGGAAATGACCATCGCATGCCAGGAAGGGGGGGTCGTGCACGCATGCGCGGGGGCGGGCCGCACAGAATTTTGGGTGTGGGCACGTGCACGTGCGAACATCCCCCGCCCCCCCACCCTCCTGGCACGCGATGGCAAAAAGTTTAGCCATTACTGACCTATAGCTTTCTCGCTCAAACTCATAGACATAACAGCTAGTCCTCAACTTACAACAGTTTATTTAGTGACCCTTCAAAACTACAGCGGCACTGAAAGAAGTGACATGACCGTTTTTCACACTTATGACTGTTGCAGCCTCCCTATGATCACATGATCAAAATTCAGAGGTTTGTCAACAGACTCATATTTATGATGGTTGCAGTGTCCTGGGATGATGTGATCCACTTTTGCGACCTTCTGACGAATAAAGTCATGGAAGAAAACCAAATTCCCTTAACAACCATGTCACTAATTTAACAACTGCTGCGATTCACTTAACAACTGTGGCAAGAATGGTTATCAAATGAGGCAAAATTCCCTGAACAAACGTCTCACAGAGCAGCCAAAATGTTGGGCTCAATTGTGGTTGTACGGACCACCTGTCTATGAAAGTTATTCCCGTTACATATCTCCTTCATCAGAGAAGAGAGTCATAAAGAGTGGCGCGGTGGCCTAGAAGGTGGAGCTCTTGCCTCACAACCAGGAGGCTATGAGTTCGATCCTAGGTAGAAGCTGATATTTCTCTCTGTGGGTATGATGAGAATATATCTGCAGAATAGAACTCTGTATTGGCAACAGGAAGGGCATTCGGCCAGTAAACAATCTGCTAGCTCCATTCAGTTGCCCAGACTCCACCCTGTAAATTATGAGGTATTAAATGACAAAGAAGAAGAGAAGAGAAGAGAAGAGAAGAGAAGAGAAGAGAAGAGAAGAGAAGAGAAGAAAAAAGAGTCATAAAGTGAGCTGAAAGAGACGGCTGGATGATGGAAAAAGCAGGTGGAACATTTCATCCAGAGCACGAAATTTGGAGGAGAAGGAAGAAATGCTCCATCAGAGGAGAAGGAAGTGTCTTCAAGGAGAAAAAGGGGCAGCTGGACCACCACTTACGAGAACCTGCAGATGGGAAGATGATGAGGCCAACAGATGGCTGGGTCTTAAATGTGGACCGATCACTCGTCACTCGGATGATGGTGCAGAAAACCCGATGAAGCTTAAGAAAGAAAAGAGCCACTTAAAGCTACAGCTAACAAAAGCGGGTGTTTCAAGTGTCCCATTTATTTGTGGGAGGGGGAGGGACGGACAAAAACCAGCAAACCCTTCAGTTTGCAACTCTTGAGAGGAAAAAAGGAGCTTCTTAATACCGCTTCTTAATTCCCTCCTCCCACCTGAATGGGTGAAGGAGTCCTCACAAACAACAGCCAAAGTGTTGCTTTCACGAGTTTTCCAAGGTCATGCGCATTCTCCCCACTCCTTTATTCCTTGACGTTTGGGCCCGTGATGAAAGAAACAGGGGTGTGAGTTGTGCCCCGCTCCAAAGAGCGCCACGGAAAGCCACGGCTGTCTGTCTCGGCGAGCTCACCACAGATGCCGGAGATTGATTGTGTTGCTCTAACGTTTGATGATGTACACAGTCCAAGGAGAGAACAATTATTGTTAATCTTCAGCGGTCCCTTAGATGAGTCTTAATCTGCCGGGCCCAGGTGTTATGCATCTCCTCTTTAAAGCTTCACTCACTGTCACTAACCTTGGCAACAGCCTCACTGAGATATTTTTAATCAAAGACTCTCTCTCTCTCTTTTTTTTTAAACAGACAGCTGTCTGAGGAATATTAAAAATATATATATAATTTTTCTTTTTAAAAAAAACTGGAAGAAACGTTATGTTTTAACCTCCACGGTTGCAACCCTCTCTCTCAATTCAGAATGCAATTCTGTATTATAACGACGCCATTTATTTACTTTTGTGATTGTTAAGGTCCTTGGCAGGATGCTCTTCTTTTAATTCATCTCCCTCGCACCCCACCTCCCCACCCCTTTGTGATTTTAATAATTGGAGTCTTTTTTTAAAAAAAAAACTAATAAGAAATGTAATTTTCCAGCGTGATTCATCTCGCTGGAAAAGGAGATTTTGTGTTGGAGGCTTTGAACGGGACAACAATTCTATCTGGAATTGCATTTCGGCTGTTTACATGGGGGGACGAGATAGCTGGTTTATCTTAGGAAATACAGACAGCTTGAACCCAGAGCCAGAATGTCATGTCATATGTTCTCTAATAGATGGATCATCCTATCAAAGACCAGATTTTTTTTCACTGAAAGACAAAGTGGAAAGACATTACATACTGTAGTCTTTGATAAAGGAATATATCAATTTAAGCCTTGCTGGTACCTTCCATCTGGTTCATATTTCAGGTAGTTGTGAAATCAGATTATATTTTAAAATAATATCCCTATCGTGGTCTACCAATTTACATTTGGCAATAGGAAATGAGCTGGTTTCCAATGAAAGAATATGGTGAATAGGAAACCGTGAACCAAAACGATACAGATCTTTTTTTAGATGCTAATCTATCTGGTAAAAGGGCACCAAATGGACGTCAGTAGTCTTCTGGTAAATAGTTAAAACTCAAATCAATTAAACCAGTGGTGGAATTCAATTTTTTTTTACTACCGGTTCTGTGGGCGTGGCTTGGTGGGTGTGGCAGGGGAAGAATGTTGCAAAATCCCCATTCCTTCCCCACTCCTGCAGGAAGGATATTGCAAAATCTCCATTCCCATCCCACTCTGGGGCCAGGCAGAGGTGGTATTTGCCAGTTCTCCGAACTACTCAAAATTTCTGCTACTGGTTCTCCAGAACCTGTCAGAACCTGCTGAATAGCTTCCCTGAATTAAACTCATGTCACACGTATTGGCATAGACTTTGTCAATATTTGTCCACATGCTTACAACTTTCTAGTAAGGATAACTTCCAGATAGGGGTCTCCAACCTTGGCAACTTTAAAACTTGTGGACTTCAACTCCCAGAATTCTTTAGCCAGCTATATTGTTATATCTTTTGAAATAACAATAAGAAATAATAAAAACGAACACTTTTTAAAAATATCGTTTTCTAAATCAGCCGAAAGAAATATCCCTCATCTTTATGCCTAGATAGATCTATGTAGCGTATTCATAATCTGAATAGAAAAATATCCATCGTTGTAAAAAGAGGATAAAAATCATGCTTGCATAACTTATAAAATGTTTACATAGTCAATTCATCTACATTTCCTTAGGCAAACCACTAGTTTCATTGATATGAACCCAATATGGGCCAAATCTGTCGTAGGTAGGTAGATGGAGAGAGTGGAGGAGAGGGAGGGAGGGAAAGAGAGAAAGACAGAGAGAGAGAAGAGACAGAGATAGAAAGAGAGACAGACAGAGAGAGAGAAAGAGAAGGAGGGAAAGAGAGAGAGAGAGAAAGAGTGAGAGAAAGAGAGAGAAAGAGAGAGAGAGAGATTGAGAGAGAAAGGCTGAGAGAGATTGAGAGAGAAAGAAGGCTGAGTGAAAGAGATTGAGAGAGAAAGAGGCTGAGAGAGATTGAGAGAGAAAGAGAGATTGAGAGAGAGATTGAGAGAGAAAGAATAGAATAGAATAGAATAGAATAGAATAGAATAGAATAGAATAGAATAGAATAGAATAGAATAGAATAGAATAGAATAGAATAGAATAGGAGTAACAGAGCTGGAAGGGACCTTGGAGGTCTTCTAGTCCAACCCCCTGCTTAGGCAGGAAACCCTACACCACTTCAGACAAATGGTTATCCAACATCTTCTTAAAAACTTCCAATGTTGGAGCATTTACAACTTCTGGAGGCAAGTTGTTAAGCGATTGAGAGAGAGAAAGAGGGGTTGAGCGATTGAGAGAGAGAGAGAAAGAGGCTGAAAAAGAGAGATTGAGAGAGAGAGACTGAGACAAAGATTGAGAGAGCAAGAGAATGAGAGAACCTCACACACAAAAATAGACACACTTGCAATTTGAGTCTCCCTGTGAATTTTACTACTTTGGATTGTCTACTGTGTGAGGTTGGATAACATTATCAACGACAACAACAACATTATCAATATCATCAATGTTTCTTTTTTTGGTGTTCCTTGTATGTTCCTTGTATGCTCAGGCTGGGAAGAGACAATTGGTGAGCTTGGATTTGGACACCACCTGGGTAGACTTTGTCCAGTTTTACATTCAGATCGGTGGAGAGAGTCCTTCCTGCAACAAGCCAGACAGCAGAGAAGAAGGAGTCCTCCTGCAATACAGCAACAATGGAGGCATCAACTGGCACGCCCTGGCAGAAATGTACTTCTCTGACTTCAGCAAATCCAGGTATTGATTGATACCAGGGGTGAAATGCTCCCGGTTCGGACCGGATCACCCGATCCAGTAGCGATGGTGGTGGGTGGGTTGGAGAACCCTCCCCCGCCCCCATGCCCAGCTGAGCTGTGCGATCATCAGAGGCTTTTTTTTTTAAAGCATTTTTTCTACAACCTCTTCAGCCGAAAAAATGCTTTTAAAAGTTTTTTTAAAAAAAAGCCTCTGATGATCCCGTGGCTCAGCTGGCATCGTCAGAGGCTTTTAAAAGCTGAGGTTTTTTTTTTTTTTTTACAATCTCTTCGGCCGAAGAGGTCGTAAAAAAATGCTTTTAAAAGCCTCTGACGATCCCAGCTGAGTTGCCTGAGTTTTGTTTTTTGTTTTTTTTTTAAGCCTCTGCCGATCAGGCAACTCAACTGGGATCGTCAGAGGCTTTTAAAAGCTTTTTTTTTTTACAACCTCTTCATTCGAAGCGGTTGTAGAAAAAATGGTTTTAAAAGCTAAAAAAAAAAAGGTTGGCCACGCCTACTCAGTCACATTACCTCCCCCCCCCCACCAAGCCACGCCCACAGAACCAGTAGTAACAGATTTTACATTTCACCACTGATTCATACATACCATGGCGGAAAAGTTTTGATGCCTACCTACAACAGCATGATTAGCCTTACGTTCATATCTGAGGAGCTATCTCACCCCGATGGGATTGGCCCATCTCACTCATTTCAGCTTTGGATCCTATCGGCCAGAGATGGTATTCAGCCGGTTCGGGCCAGTTCACCCGAACCAGTAGTGGAAATCACGGGTGGGCCTGCCCCTCTGCCTCCTCCCCGCCATCCTATTTAGACACATTTTTTAGGCCAGGCACATGCGTGATGCGTGTGGCGAACCAGTAGTAACATAATATGAAACCCACCGCTGTCGTCGGCTACATATTTCAGCAGGAGAAGAGTCATTTGCCCCTCTTTTCTGGAATATTCTCCTGTTGGAGGGGAAGTCAAACCCCCCCCCCCACATTCCTGGCCTTCCAGAAGAGCCTGAAAACCTGATTCTGCCAGCCAGTTTGGGGCACCAATAGGGGTGCTCTATGCTGAGGGTGGCTGTTGGTATAGAGCAGGGCTCTGAAGGTTGGCGACTTTAAGACTTGTGGACTTCAACTCCCAGAATTCTGCAGCCAGCACGGCTGGCTAGGGAATTCTGGGAGATGAAGTCCACAAGTCTTAAAATTACCAATTTTTGGAGACCCCTGGTATAGAGAGACAATCCTCACCCATATGCCTCCTGTCCTCTTGTCTTTTAAGTTTTTTATTTGTTTGTTTAAACTTCCATAATTGTAATTCTGTGGGAAAAGACCAGGCTGAGCTGGAAGGTGGAGTTAAACATGTCATCAGTTTGAAGTCATTGCATAATTGCATAATCATTCCACTGAGCTTTATCTAGCATCCATTTAGCTTTAACCATTATCTGATCAGATTCTGGTGAACAGGTAGCGACAATAAACTCTTCTGAACTTGAACTCAATGAATGTACTTAGTTATTTGCACCTGGCCAATTCTTTTGTGTTATCTTTTAACTTTTATATATCATTTTTGTAAGCTGCTCAGGTTGGCTGCAACAGTGAGATGAGCAGCAGATGAGTTTAATCAATATTAATCATGTATCCGTGAGCTTTTTAGAATCATATCAGGTTTACATGAAGAGTACTGAAGAGTTTATTGAACTGAAAATAAGTCACATTAGCCTGGTGGAACCTGTCTATCCATTGCAGCCGCTTCCCTTTGAGTCAGATCCCAAAGGTGCTTCTTCAGGAGGCAAGTGGACTTCTTTGTTATTTTTTCTTTGAAGACATTTTGCTTCTCATCCAAGAAGCTTCTTCAGCTCGAGCTGACGAACCAGTTCGCAATGGGGCTGCGTGCCGGTTTTTGAGCCGGCCCCAAAAATTAAGGTGCATCTTATATTCCGGTGCGTCTTATACTCCGAAAAATATGGTAACTTGTGTTGGTTCAAACAGAAGGTTCCCCGTTCCTCTTTATTTGCATTCACGTGTTTATCTACATTTTACACATTTATTTATTTATTTATTTATTTATTTATTTATTTATTTATTTATTTATTTATGTGATTTATATGCCGCCATTCTCCCTGAGGACTCAGGGAGGCTTACATACAACAATCATCAATACAAATCACAATAAAACAAATTAAAATAATTAAAATCCCCAATTAAAACCTTCTAAAAATTATAAAACGATACAACCCCTCGATCAGATTATTGTTGGAACAGCCACGTCTTTAGTCCGTGGCGAAAGGAGAGGAGGTCGGGGGCCGTCCTGAGGTCGGTGGGCAAACTATTCCAGAGGGTTGGGACTCCGACAGAGAAAGCCCTCCCCCTGGGGGCCGCCAGCCGACATTGTCTGGCTAACGGCACCCGGAGGAGGCCCACTCTGTGGGACCACACCGGACAATGGGAGGAAGGCAAGAGATGGTCCTGTAAGTACCCCGGGCCTAAGGGTAAGCCACATTGCTTTTTAACACGCGAGGAATGTCTGCATCTAGGTTTGTCTATCTGGAGCTCCCTCCTGCTGCAAAGACCCCCTGCACTCGATTCCGTTGGTGGCAGCCGGTGTTTTCGGGAGAAGGCTATGATCAGTGGGCTATTGATGACATCATCATCCTGTCCGAAAAGCTGAAACAGATCATCCCTGTGGCTAACCCCACGTTGCCCCAGGTAATAAGTTGGACGGCGTTTTAATCTTATGAAAATGTTAGCGCAGTTCGGCAGTTCGATCCTGATCGGCTCAAGGTTGACTCGGACTTCCAATCCTTCCGAAGTCGGTAAAATGAGGACCCAGATGGTTGGGGGCAAGATATTCACTCTGTAAACCGCTTAGAGAGGACTGTAAAGCACTGTGAAGCGATAGATAAATCTAAGTGCCATTGTTATTCTAAGCCCTGGTGGCCCAGTAGGTAGAATGCAGTATTGCAGGCTAATTCTGCCGACCGCCAGCAGCTTAGTTGGATTCTAATTGCATTTTTAAATTTAAGACCTTCATTTAGTGTTTGAATGTTCTATACTGTATTTTATTCGATGTCTTTAAGTTGCCTAGAGTCACCTTTGGCCAGATGGGCAGCATACACGTTTGATTAATAAATAGCGGGGGCGGGGGGTTTCCTATATTTTTTTTTATTTCAACTAGAATTTTTATGAGAAACCGGCATTTGATTACCCCATGAACCAGCTCAGCATGTGGCTAATGTTAGCTAACGAAGGGATGCCCAAAAACGAAACTTTTTGTTCGGCTACCCCATCGGCGATGATATTTGGCAAGTCAGATGGCGATCGGTTTGCAGTGACCCGGGATTTAATGCTGAAAACAGGTTACGTCCTTCAGTTCAAGGTATTCTCTCTCCCTCCCTCTCCCTCCCTCCCTCCCTCTCTCTTTCTCACTCCCTTCCTCTCTCTCTCCCTCCCTCTCCCTCCTTCCCTCTCTCCCTCCCTCCTTCTCTCTTCCTCCCTCCCTCTCTCTCCCCCTCCCTACCTCTCCTTCCCTCTCCCTCCCTCCCTCCCTCTCTCCCTCCCTCCCTCTTTCTTCCTCCCTCCCTCTCTCTTTCTCACTTCATTCCTCTCTCCCTCCCTCCCTCTCTCTCCCTCCTTCCCTCCCACTCTCCCTCCTTCTCCCTCCCTCTCTCTTCCTCCCTCTCCCTCCGTCCCTCTCTCTCTCTCCCTCTCCCTCCTTCCCTCTCTCTCTCCCTCCCTCCTTCTGTCTTCCTCCCTCCCTCTCTCTCTCCCCCCTCCCTCCCTCTCCCTCCCTTCCCCTCTCTCTCTCTCACTCCCTTCCTCCCTCTCTCTTTCTCCCTCCCTCTCTCTTTCTCACTTCATTCCTCTCCCTCCCTCTCTCTCCCTCCTTCCCTCCCTCTCTCCCTCCTTCTCCCTCCCTCCCTCTCTCCTTCTCCCTTCCTTCTTCTCTCTCCCTCTCTCTCCCTCTCTCCCTCCCTCCCTCCCTCTCATTCTTTTTATGTCATAAATTAAAAGGCGAGTAATTTTCTTAAGCTATCCATATAAAAAGCCTGCACGTTGACGGTAAGATTGCAAATCTGAAAGTTTGTTTTTATCTTAAATTTAATCTCTCTGGTCTTTGTCCTGAGCCTTTTTCCGGCTCCTTTAAAAAGATCAAATCTTGCTCTACGCAATAAATATGGTGTAAAAGTTGAAGGGAAATTTAGGAGCAATTAACAAACTGTTTGATAGTTGAGCAATGAAAGTATGGGGTGGGGGGGAGAAATATTCCAGATATTATGATGTGTCTGTGTGATTTTCTGGGAGAGCAAAAGTTGGGCTTTGAAGAAGTCGGATAGAAAAAATATTGATTAGTGGTAGCTAAAATCTGGAGAGATTCTCAGTCATCCAGGTCACGTCTGTCCCAAAGGTGCTTTTTCAGGAGGCAAGTAGACTTTTTTGTTTTTTTTCTTTTGAAGATGTTTCGCTTCTCATCCAAGGAGCTTCTTCAGCTCTGACAGGCTATCCTTCCATCCTTCACGAGCCTGTCAGAGCTCTAGAAGCTTCTTGGATGAGAAGCGAAATGTTTTTTCAAAAGAAAAAACAAGAACATCCTTGAAAAAGCACCTTTGGGATTGATTGGTTGGGTTAGAATGATTCCAGAGAACACCATGGATACCTACCTACCCCTGCTATCAAAATGGATCCTGGGCGCTGTGCTCCAATGGAGAAACGGGCAATGGAGCGGCCGGCATGAGGGCTGCTTTCCAGAGGAGGGATTCGCTTCCCTTCCCTACCAGTTCGTAAATGTGAGCGCACGCACCTCCTCTGCACATGGGCACGGCCTTCCACGCATGCTCTTTCCTCACGCATTACATCCAGGCAGGTGGGCGGAGCCTTCCACAGTCGCCACTACCGGTTCATCAGAACCGTACACAACCGGCTGAATCCCACTCTGCTGTTTTCCCTCTTTCTTCTCCCAGCTCCGCTTCCTTCCCTCATGCCGGCCGCTCTGTTTCTTGTTTCTCCATTGCAGCGCAGCACCCAGGATCCACTTTGATAGCGGCATGGGGTAGTAATTTAACAACTGGGTTGCCCAGGGTCAGGCTGGCCATTGAGTAGCCTCATCCTGCATGTGCGGCGGAGCTGAAGGACTGAGATGGGCCGTGCCTCCCACAACAGCCAACCTGACCCTAGGCGAACTGGTTGTTAAATGATTTGAATCCCACCACTGTGTCTTTTTCCCCTTTCTGTTTCCCCCAGAATAATGTTAGCGTTAAACAAAAGCTTAGCCCCGTGATGGTGAACCTGTGGCACAAGGAGCCATATTGGTGGGCACACGAGCTCAGCTCTGGCGCTCACGTTTGTGCCAGCCAGCTGATTTTCGGGCCTTTTGGGCCCACCGGAAGTCGGCAAACAGGCTGTTTCCAGCCTCTGGGGGTGGGGGGAAGCAGTTTTCACCCTCCCCAGGCTCCTAGAGAGGCTCTGGAGCCTGAGGAGAACAAAGAATAGTCCTTCCAGTCCCACTGGAAGTCAGCAAATGGGCTCTTTCCGGCTTCTGAAGGGCCTCCAGGGGGGTTGGGAAGGCAGTTTTCACCCTCCCCAGCCTCCTAGAGTGGTTCTGGAGCCTGGGGAGAGCAAAAACCAGGCCTATTGCGTGCCAAAAATGGGGGGAGCATGCAGGGGTCATGTACACATGTGAGGGGGTGGGGTGCATATAATTATGGCTGTGGCCATGCACACAAGCGTCCCCCCACACTCCCCCACTTTTGGCATGTGATGGCAAAAAGGTTAGCTATCACTGGCTTAGCCACTTTAGCAAGCTGTTATGTTCTTAGCTGCCATCAACCTTTCATTGAGCCTTGGTGGCGCATCAGACTGAAGTGCTGTTAAGTAGCACCAGCTGCCTGCAATTACTGCAAGTTCAAATCTCACCAGGCTCAAGGTTGACTCAGCCTTCCATCCTTTCGAGGTAGGTGAAATGAGGACCTGCATTGTGGGGGCAATAAGCTGACTTTGTATAAAAAAGAACACCACTTGGGGGGAGGATGCCGAAAGCCCTACTAAGCAGGTATATACAAAAGTATGAAGGCTATTGCTTAACACATTGTAAGCCGCCCTGAGTCTCCGGAGAAGGACGGCATATAAATCGAACCAATAAATTAATAAATAAATTGAGTTCATCATTAAATTCCTCTGGAAATTTTTGGAATCGATTGCACTAAAAATTTAACGAGCTGGCCACAATCTACACGAGCCTTGCGTAACTGCAGGCTGAGAATAATATACAGACAGAATTATTTTAAAAAAAACAACACTGCATGTTTACAAGCAAGTTTTCAAATATAATTCCCACTCTTCTATAAATAGTGAGAGCTGGCAAGCCTAGGGAGACTTGTAAAATAACCTCACTCTGTTTTGACATTGCATTGGCGAAATGATATGCAAACTGAGAAACATTCTGTTGCATATGATGTTTGTTGCAGGTTTTTCCTAATGTAGACCGTAAAACACGGTCCCATGTGCCTGTCTTAAGTTCTTTTTACAAAATATTTCAATCTTTGAAATAATGCTAAGATTTATAACAGTGGCCAAAATTGTGGAAACCTTTTGGGGAAAGTGTATTTTCGAGGTTTGATGGCTAATAACAGCACTTTTTTTTTGGAGTTTCAAGATAATCTTATTCCACTGCTGGAATGGCCTGGGAATAGCCCAATTGAATATCTATGGAGCCGACTAAAGAAACTTGTTAGTCAAAAGCGACCCAGCAATAAAACCCAGTAAATAGAAGCCATCATTCAATCTTAGTTTCACATTAGAACAGCTGCAGAACTCAAGTTCCATGGGTGAACCTTACAACGGCTGTCATTCATGCTAAACATTACCCAACTAAGTATTCACTGACATGGTGATCATTTTTGTCTATCTCATTTTTTCCATGGTGATCATTTTTGCATAACTCATTTTTCCTCCGTGTTTCACTTCACTTCTTTATACTGTAACTGCTGCTCTAATAGCAAATCCTTCGTAAAAGTGATTGCATTACATTCTTGATCCAATGATCTTTTCATTGATATATAATTTTATGGTACTACTCAAAAAAAAGAAGTGTTGTTATTAACTAGTTTTAGTAAATACACTTTTCTCAAAAGGGTTCCACAATTTTGGCCACTATTGTAAATTGGAGTAAAAGTCAATTCGATTCTCCTGAAACTGTACAAAGTACAGGTATATTTCGCCTTGCAACTATTCATTTAGTGACTGTTCAGTGTTACAGCAGCCCTCAAAAAGTGACGTACGGCCATTTTTCACACTTGCGACCATGGCAGCATCCCCCCAGTCACGTGATCAAAATTCAGATGCTTAGCAACTGGCATGTATTTAGAATAGAAGAATAGAACAGAACAGAACAGAACAGAACAGAACAGAACAGAACAGAACAGAACAGAACAGAATAGAATAGAATAGAATAGAATAAAGAAAATATGGAATGGAATGGAATGGAATGGAATGGAATGGAATGGAATGGAATGGAATAGAATAGAATAGAATAGAATAGAATAGAATAGAATAGAATAGAATAGAATAGAATAGAATAAAGAAAATATGGAATAGAATAGAATAGAATAGAATAGAATAGAATAGAATAGAATAGAATAGAATAGAATAGAATAGAATAGAATAGAATAGAATAGAATAGAATAACAGAGTTGGAAGGGACCTTGGAGGTCTTCTAGTCCAACCCCCTGCTTAGGCAGGAAACCCTACACCACTTCAGACAAATGGTTATCCAACATCTTCTTAAAAACTTCCAGTGTTGGAGCTTTCACAACTTCTGGAGGCAACTTGTCCCACAGATTAATTGTTCTCACTGTCAGGAAATTTCTCCTTAGTTCTAAGTTGCTTCTCTCCTTGATTAGTTTCCACCCATCGCTTTTTGTCCTGCCCTCAGCTGCTTTGGAGAATAGCTTGACTCCCTCTTCTTTGTGGCCGCCCCTGAGATATTGGAACCCTGCTATCATGTCACCCCCTAATCCTTCTTTTCATTAAACTAGACATATCCAGTTCCCGTAACCATTCGTCATATGTTTTAGCCTCGAGTCCCCTCATCCTCTTTGTTCCTAATCATTTGCGATGATTGCAATGTCCCTTGCGATTAATTTTTGCAATCTAAGCAAGCAGCGTCAAAGGGGAAGCCTTTGACACACACTTAGCAAGCGTGTTACGAACTTAATCACCGCAGCGATTCGCTTAACAACGGTGGCAAGAAAGGTTTGTAACATGAGGCAAAACTCACTTAAGAACTGTCTCGTTTAGCAACGGAAATGTCAGGCTCAATTGTGATCGCTAGTTCAAGGACTAGATGTACATGCGGTCTGGATGAGATACCAGCTTCAAATTTCTAACAGTGAGAATAAACAACCAAGAAGAGACGGGACAGCCATTTGTCAGAAATAGTATAGTTCTCCTGTGTGAACAGGGGGTTGGAGTAGATGACCTCCAAGGTCCCTTCTGTTACTGTTAGTTACCGTCCGGTGTATCCAGTAGTTCAGAAATTCCAGTCAGCAAAGCTGGGCAGGAATGCAGTTTTCACTGTTCCTTCTATCACTGAATATTTTGGAGTTAAACGTTTAAACTTATTTGTGCGTTTTAAAGAAAAAAAGGTCTGGCTATATGTGATTTTTTTTAAAAAAAAAGAAAATGCAAGCAATTATGAAAAAGGAACAGAATACAAAATTAAAAAACAGATTTATGAACGCCTGTGTCTCTCAGTGTTAAGAACAATGCAAGTCGTCTCTTTAACAATTCTGTTTTCCTCTTACGCTTTCAACGTGTTTTCCACTTTGCAGCTGAACATTGGATGCACGGATCAGTTCAGTAGCTCTGCCCCAGTTCTTCTTCAGTATTCCCACGATGCCGGCTTGTCTTGGTCGCTGGTGAAGGAGGGCTGCTTCCCAGCATCCCCTGGGGTGAAAGGATGCGAAGGGAGCACCAGGGAACTGACGGAGCCAACCATGTATTACGCGGGAGATTTTGAAGAGTGGACAAGGATCACCATTGTCGTGCCGAGATCGCTCGCTGCTAGGTAATTGAGCTATTTATTGATTTAAACCCATTTATGTGACCATCCATCTCACAACAGGTAGTCCTCGACTTACAGCAGTGATGGCAGGGTTCCGACAGATGCCTTAATTAAATCATGAGTCTCGGGCCAAACTTCAAAAGAAATCCAGTTATTTATTAGGAGCAACATGTCGGCACATTCCAGGTGAAGCCAACTCTGATCCCACATAATTTACGCCCCAATCATGACTCTGTTTCCTCCCTCCCCCCAGGGTGTGTCATCAATCACATTCGCCAACGGAGCAATTTCATGGGTTATAGAGATCATTCCCCTCCATCCGCTGTAGGTAACCCTGGGAGACAGCCTTGAGAGAGATATATCTGGAGTGTGTTCTTGTCTTTGGCTGCCATGCTGCTTCGTCACTTTCCCGCCCACCCGTTTGTCTATGGCAACTCGAGAGCAGGCCAAGGATGCTTTGCGAGCTGACCAGTGGGTTTAGTGACCATTCAAAGTTACAGCAGCACTGAAAAATGTGACTTACAACCGTTTTTCGAAGTTATGACTTTTGCAACATTCCCATGATCAAAACTCAGACACTTGGTAACTGGTTCCTCTTTATGACGGGCTCAGTGTCCCAAAGGTCGCTTTTGTGACCTTCTGACAAGCATAGTCAAAGGGGAAACCAGATTCACTTAACAACCGGGTTACTAACTTATCAACTGCAGGGAGTTACAACCCCAACTGAGCCCACAATTTATGTTGCTAAAGTGAAACATTGAGTCAGTGACTTTTCTTGCCACAGTGGTTAAGTGAATCATTTTTTTAAAAAAGTTACTAATATGGTTGTTAAGCGAATCTGGCTTCCCCGTTGACTTCGCTCATCAGAAGGTAGGAAAAGCGGATCATGTGACACACACACACACACACACACCCCGGACACTGCAGCCGTCATAAATATGAGTCAGTTGCCAAGCATCTGACTTTTGATCAGCTGACCATGGGGATGCTGCAACGGTCAAAAGGTCACTTTTTTCAATGCCGTTGTGACTTCGAACGGCCACTAAATGAATTGTTATAAGTCGAGGACTACCTGTATTTTACAAGACTCCGGAAATTAGATTGGAAACCAGAATAACTGCATCACTCCTAAGGTCACACCATGTTCTTTGAGATGCCCGGACAATATTAGAATGTCCTTTTCTTTAAACTTTAACTCTTTTCTCGGAAACTAAAATCCTTTACAATGAGTTTATTGTAGTTATTAATTCTGAACGTAAGGTGGGAGAATTCCATGAAGTATAAAGGCTTAGTAAGGCCGTACCTGGAATACGGCATCCAGTTTTGGTCACCACGATATAAAAAAGATGTAGAGACTCTGGAAAGAGTGCAGAGAAGAGCAACAAAGATGATTAGGGGGCCGGAGGCTAAAACCTATGAAGAACGATAGCAGGAATTGGGTATGTCTATTTTAATGAAAAGAAGGACTATTTATTTATTTATTTATTTATTTAGCTTGTATGCTGCCCTCTCTCCGACAAGGACTCAGGGCGGCTCACAGGAATAAAACAAGCAATAAATCAATATTTAAGTGTTAAAAGCTATTAAAATTCCCCTTAAAAAACCCCTTCAGTCCCATCCGGCCTCGTGAAATAACCATGTCTTAAGGTCACGGCGGAAAGAGCGCAGGTCAGGGGCCACCCGGAGCTCCAGGGGGAGTTGATTCCATAAAGTAGATGCGCCCACAGAGAAAGCCCGTTCTCTAGGAGTCGCCAGTCAACACTGCCTAGCCGACAGCACTCCAAGGAGGCCCACCCTGTGGGAACGCACCGGGCAATGGGGAGCTGTCACTGGCCACAGATGGTCGGTCAGGTACCCTGGGCCTAAGCCATGTAGGGCTTTATAGGTGATAACCAGCACCTTGAATCTCACCCGGAGGACAACTGGTAGCCAATGCAGGTCGCGCAGGAGGGATGTAACATGAGAGTGTTGGGACACACCCATCACAACCCGAGCAGCTGCATTCTGCACTAGTTGAAGCCTCCGAGTGGTCTTCAAGGGCAGCCCCATATAGAGAGCATTGCAGTAGTCACTATGGGTGACATGATAGCATTATTCCAATATTTGAGGGACTGCTTTAAAGAAAAGAGGGTCAATCTATTTTTCTAAAGCACCAGAAGGCAGGACAAGAAGCAATGGGTGGAAACTAATCAAGGAGAGAAGCAACTTAGAACTAAGGAGAAATTTCCTAACAGTTAGAACAATTAATCAGTGAACAACTTGCCTCCAGAAGTTGTGAATGCTCCAACACTGCAAGTTTTTAAGAAAATGTTGGATAACCATTTGTCTGAAGTGGTGTAGGGTTTCCTGCCTAAGCAGGGGGATGGACTAGAAGACCTCCAAGGTCCCTTCCAACTCTTGTTATTCTGTTCTGTTTTGTTCAGAACCATCTTCCAAGATGATATTAGTACAAATAGTTAAAAATTTAACAAACAAATGTACTTGCCGTATTTTATTTATTTATTTAAAACTGTATCCCTTCTCTTTCTTTAACAGCCTGGCCAAATGTATTTTATCTTCTTCTCTAAGTGTTTGTAGACTTTCTCCTTCTGTTAGTCCATTAACAAATAATTACAGCACAAGGCACGCTGTAGAGTTTAGAGAACTAAGCGTCTTCGTGGTAGGGATAAATCACATAAACAGTGAGCATCCCACTCGAAAGTATTTTCCTTTAATTAACCAACAAACACAATTGCCAAGTCACACAGATACTAATGAGATTGCTTTGCCCAACGGAAAAAGTACCCAATCGATAAGAAGGCAGCCTGTTTCGCATTATGTCTGTCATATAACTGGGACGAGGCACCAGACTCGAAAGTACATTTCTCAGCTCCCCAAGAATGCTAATCAAGCTAATCAGCATAATTGCATTTATCGATTGCAATTACAGATGGGATATTATTCCGCGCCTTCCCTGTATCCATGCTATAATAGTCGGGACAGATTTGCACCCAGATCTAAAAATATTCCCTTTGGAATCAGTTCCATGGTAATGGAGTCTATTCGAAGATGTAGTGTGTTATGGGAACATTTCTTCGTTATGTATAAATTCTGCCTCCAACCTGTTCAGAGCAATAGATAGATTCTTCATGTGGTATTTTCCGTCGATATACTAGCGAAATCCATCTGTCGAGTTTCATGGATTATCGTGTGCTCAATTATACCAAGTTTTGTTTTGGCTCCTTCCATTGTAGGATGCCAATTTGGGGGTTAATTATTTTTTTTAAGAGTGCAGAAGGAGATGGCATTGCGTCCCTACCATTGAAGTTGTTGAATAGGGTAGGGTAAGGGACAGTGGTGAAATCCAAATATTTTTACTACCGGTTCTGTGGGCATGGCTTGGTGGGCATGCTGTGGCTTGGTGGGCGTGACTTAGTGGGCGTAGCACTTGCAGGGGGCCATGCACGCATGTGCGGGGCAGTGCAGGCGCGGGGCATGCAGGGGTGCATGCATGGGGGGCGCATGCGTGGGGGGTGAGCAACCATTGGATTTTTGGGCATGTGCTTTGGGCACTTGGTCCAGAAACGGTTAGTCATCACTGTGCTATACGGTTGTCTTGGAGATATCTAAGCCCACAGAACAACTTGGATATGTCTATGGAGAGCCCGTTTTCAAAGAAAGCACCAACAGCTTCGGTATTTCTGTCCCCCTCGTGTAGGAAGACCAGATTCCGCTGGATACAAGAGAGCCGTTCACAAAAGAGCCTTCCCCCCTTTGGCTTGGACGGAGTGTATATTTCAGAGCCGTGCCCCAACTACTGCAATGGGCAGGGAGACTGCATTTCCGGCGTCTGTTTTTGTGACATGGCCTATACAGGTAAGCTTTAACGCGTAGAGTCACATTGGCGAACCGATAGGGAAAGTAATATTTGTTTGTTTGTCAAGTATATATATAAGATAACAGGCAGAAGTATAAACATAATTTGAGTACATGAAAAGAGTAAGACTAAAAAGGAATATTAGGACAGGGACGGTAGGCACACTGGTGCGCTTATGCACGCCCCTTACAGACCTCTTAGGAATGGGGTGAGGTCAGTGGTGGGTTTCAAAAAATGTTACTACCGGTTCTGTGGGTGTGGCTTGGTGGGTGTGGCATGGCTTGATGGGCGTGGCTTGGTGGGCATGGCAGGGGAAGGATACTGTAAAATCTTCATTCCTACCCCATTCCAGAGGAAGGTTACTCCAACTTCCTTTGGAACTCCGGCGGAACGACCTTCGCTCATTCCGCCATGATTTGAAGACCTGGCTGTTTCGCAGTTTGGACTGACGGGGATTTCTTAATTAATTTTAATCGTTTTAAATTCGAATTTTAATTCATTGTTTTAATATGGGATTATGCGTTTTATTGTTGTGAGCCGCCCTGAGTCCTCGGAGACAGGGCGGCATATAAATTGCATAAATAAATAAATGAATAAATGAAAAAATGAAAAAATGAATAAATGAATAAATAAATAAATAAAATCCCCATTTCTTCCCAATCAGCTGGGACTCGGGAGGCAGGGAATAGATGAGGGCGGGGCCAGTCAGAATTTTTACTACCGGTTCTGTGGGTGTGGCTTGGTGGGTGTGGCATCGCTTGGTGGGCGTGGCTTGGTGGGCATGGCAGGGGAAGGATACTGTAAAATCTCCATTCCCACCTGACTCCAGGGGAAGGTTACTGCAAAATCCGCATTTCTTCCCAATCAGCTGGGACTCGGGAGGCAGAGAATAGATGTGGGCGGGACCAGTCAGAATTTTTACTACCGGTTCTCCGAACTACTCAAAATTACCGCTACCGGTTCTCCAGAACTGGTCAGAACCTGTTGAAACCCACTTCTGGGTGAGGTCAACAGTAGACAGGTTAAGGTTAAAGTTTTGGGGGTTTGGGGAAGAAACCACAGAGTCAGGTAGCGCATTCCAGTCTGGCCAGTCTGTTGCTGAAGTCGTATTTTCTGCCATCGAGTTTGGAGCGGTTTACCTTGAGTTTGCATTTATTATGTGGTCATGTATTGTTGTGGTTGAAGCTGAGGTAGTCATTGGCAGGTAGGACATTGTGGCAGATAATTTTATATACTATACTTAGGTCAGACCGAAGACGACGTAGTTGTCTAAACCCAAAATTTCAAGTCTGGTGGCATAAGGTTTTTTATTGTGGGTTGAGGGACTCTTCTTGTGAAATATCTCTGAACTATCTCAATTGTATTTATGTCCGATATGCAGTGCGGGTTCCTGACAGATGAGCTGTATTCGAGAATTGGTCTAACAAATGTTTTGTATGTTCTAGTTAAATAGTACAATATTACCAGAGAAGAAGCTACGCAAGATTAGGTTAACAACTCTTAATGCCTTTTTGGCAATGTTGTTACAGTGGGTTCTGGCACTTAAATCTTTAGAAATGAGTACTCCAAGGTTAATTAATATATTATATTAATATGTATTAATATAATATATCAGTAATATAATATACTGCATATATAATATTTGTTTGCCAGTTCTTGGCCTTTGCATTGAAGATTTTTTTCCAAAATGTATCTCCCATATATATATTTTTTATTTCCTTTTCTGAAGCTTCACATGGGACCTGTGTGTCTAATATACCTAATCCCAGCGAGATGTTTGACAGATTTGAGAAGAAGTTGAGTCCCCTTTGGTACAAGATAACCGGAGCTCAAGTTGGAAATGGCTGCGGAATATTGAGTGATGGGAAATCTCTTTACTTTGGTGGTTCGGGCAAAAGAGAAGCCCGAACCGTCTCTCTGGATACCACCGGCATCAGGTTAACTCTATATTTTGTTTTTAAAAGCTTCATTTTGCCATAGGTTTTACAGGACCATGAAAAATTCAGATTTTTTTTGTCTGAGAGGGACAATGTTTTAGGTCACGGCTCTCCAACCTCGGCCATTTTAAGACTTGTGGACTTCAACTCCCAGAATTCCTCAGCCAGCAATGCAGAATGATGGGCAACGCTGGCTGGCTGAGGAATTCTGGGAGTTGAAGTCCACAAGTCTTAAAGTGGCCGAGGTTGGAGATCCCTGTTTTAGATGAAATAATGTCTCATTTTCAATGATTTTTGAAGAGTCACATGCATCATCTACATACAGATAGCATGGCTGTTATAAGAGGTTAACATGATATAGGAAGTCCTCAACTTACAACCACAACTGAGCCCAAAATTTCTGGTAAATTGCTAAGCGAGATAGTTGCTAAGTGAGTTTTGCCCTGTGCTACAACCTTTCTTGCCACAGTTATTAAGTGAATCACTGTAGTTCTTAAGTTAGTAACACGGTTGTTAAGTGAATCTGGCTTCCCCGTTGATTTTGCTTGCCAGAAGGTCTCAAAAGGGAATCCCATAACCCTGGGACACCACAAGCGTCATAAATATGAGTCAGTTGCCAAGAATCTGAATTCTGATCACGTGATCAGGGGAATGCTGCAACGGTCATAAGTGCGAAAACTGGACACGTCACTTTTTTCAGTGCCATTGTAACTCTGAATGGTTACTAAATGAACTACCTGTATTACATTTCTGGTTCTACAGAGTGAACTTACTTAAGAATTACAATACAATGCTATATACCCGTGATGGCGAATCTATGGCATGCGTGCCGCAGGTGGCACGCACAGCCATATCAGTGGCCACACGAGCGTTGCCCTAGCTGAGCTTCGGCACACATGCACGTGCCAGCTAGCTGATTTTCAGTCCTTCTGGGCCCACCGGAAGTCGGAAAAAAGGCTGTTTCCAGTCTCCGGAGGACCTCCAGGGGGGTGGGAAGGCCATTTTTGCCCTCCCCAGGCTCCTAGAAAGGCTCTGGAGCCTGAGGAGAGTGAAAAACGGGCCTAACGGGCCTACCATGCCATCGCATGCCAAAAGCAGGGGAAGCGCACGGGTATTGTACGTGCATGCGCCGGAGGGGCGCACTGAATTATGGGTGTGGGCACGTACGAGTGCGGGGGCAACCCCCCTAGCTCCCCCTGCTTTTGGCACGTGATAGCAAAAAGCTTAGTCATCACTGCTATATATGCCTGATCAGTAATACTTTACACTCACTGCCGAAGATATTTATATGAAATTGCAAAATCATAGTGCAGTACTTCATTCAGCCAGCAGAAATACTCACAAGTTTTCACTCAGTGGTAATGTCAGTTGTTCTTTATAAGAATAACTGAACAAAGGTCTTCCAGTATCCATGTTTCCCCGAAAATAAGACCCCGTCTTATATTTTTTTTGAAATAAGCGCTTGGCCTTATTTTCAGGGAGGTCTTATTCTTTTGGGGAACATGGAGGAAACCAGAGGAAATGGCGGGGACCGGCTGCGCGTGCATTTAAATATTTTCGGGGAGGACTTATTTTAATGCATGCGCTCAAAAGCCGGATTGGGTTTATTATCAGGGGAGGTCTTATTTTCGGGGAAACAGGGTATATAAAATTAAATGCTAAATACTGCTTGAATACCGGGAAATTATATTTGATGGAACAATTCCCAAGCTTTAAAGATGTGGTGTTTTTTTTCTCCCAAACTAACTTTTTAAACTTTTTTTTTTTTAAACAGACTAGTTCAGTTCTATGTTCAGATTGGAAGCAAAACAACTGGTACAGACTGCAACAGACCCCGAGCCAGGAACGAAGGTAAATTCATTTTTATTTTGTTAGCTACGTAACTTAGTTTTAAAAACGTTGTGTGGATAACATGTGTTCTTTTTTAATAAAGATCGTAAAGCTCTTTTAAATGTAATAGCAGGTATTAACCATAATAACTGTCTAAAAAAATTCATCGATACTGTGTGGCTAGAATCGTGTAATCCAAGCTGGTTCTTCTGAGCCCAAAATTTCCACTGTTCTTAAATGACTTTTGACGCATTGTATGAGCTTTTTTTGCGACAGTTGTTAAGCGATTCCCTGCACTTGTTAAGTGAAACATGAGTTTGTTAAGTGAATCTGGCTCCCCCCCCCCATTGCTTTTGCTTGTCGGAGCTCGCTAGGAAGGGTGCAAAAGCTGATCATATGACCTCAGGACACTGCTACTGTCAAAAGTTTGAGGATTCGGCCGAAAGTGTGAAAGACGGACATAGCTCACATTTTTTTCACTGCCATTGTAACTTTGAACGGTCACTAAATGAACTGTTGTAAGTCAAAGACTACTGTTCTGCCCCAGCTACGGGTTCCAAGAAGTGTAGCGCACACACACACAGCTCCAAAAACTCCGTTTAATACAAACAGATCCCTTTCAAAATGCAGGCTTTAACCACAAATGTCCTTATCAGCCTGCTGTGAATTACAGAAATTAAACAAAGTCTATCAAGGGTTGGCAATCAGCCCAGAAACCAAATTGTAACAAAAAACTCACTCTCAAAATGCTCTGCGTAGGACCAAACGTTGTTTCCAGCAACATTTGCCAGCTGTGTGCGAACTTAAATAGGCTAAGGGAGTGGCCAATTAGCCCCAAGCCTTACTCTCGAGGAGATGTCCTCCTGAGGAGCCACTCCTGCCTTTTGGCAGCCCTGCGTGCTCGAGCATTGAGGAGAGGCTCCTCCACTTCACTCTCTTCAGTTGAAGGAGCCTCTGGAGGTTCTGAAGGCCCTGGCTGAGTCTCTGCCTCTGGCACCACATCCTCTTCAGCCTCCTCACTGTCCGACTCGAGCGCCGGCTGCACAGGCTGCTGGCCCGACCCCACACCAGCATCTTCGTCATCGGGATCAGCTACAATCCGCGCAGGCCTCTGGCGGGCCACAACAACTACCTGCATTCTGTCGCAACTTGGAACTCTATTCTACACATAAAAATGCTTGGCTTCAGGTGTAATTCTCAGGCAAACGGGCTTCTCAAGTTTACCCAAAGCGCTGCCATTTAAAATATAAATCTTGACAAGTAACAGAATATCCGAAACCATTAAATGACAGGTAATCTTCCACCTTCATCCACTATTGGGAGTAGAATTTCGATTTGTAAGCACGGCAGCCATTAAGGGAGCCATGGGTGATTTCGCAACCTTTTGTTTTTGCCGTGGTTGTTAAGTGAATCTATAGTTGCTAAGTGAATCACATGATTGTAAAGTGAATCTGGTTTCTCCCATTGACTCTGTACGTCAGAATCTGGCTGGGATGTTGCACTCATCATAAATACAATTGCCAAATGTCTGAATTTTGATCAAGAAACCTGGGCATGATGCGATCGTCATAAGTACGAGGACCAATTGCAAATCGCTTTTTTTTTCCAGTGCTGCTGTAACTTTGAATGGCCACTAAACGAATGGCTGTAAGTCGAGGACTACCTGTAATGGATTCTGCATTTGTAGAATGGGGGTGTTGCATCATCGGTAGGTCTAAAATAGGCATGAGATCCCATGTTTGCTACATTAAAAGGATGTTGTGTTTCATTTTGATTCGTAGGGCTTGTGGTCCAGTATTCTAATGACAATGGAATCAGCTGGACGTTGCTACGAGAGTTGGACTTCTTGTCTTTCTTGGAACCACAGATTGTCTCTATTGAATTGCCCCGGGAAGCCAAAACATCAGCCACCGCATTTCGGTGGTGGCAACCTCAGCATGGTCGGTACATAGAGTGACATATCATGCCTATATAACTTTTCCATTCAATTAATTAATACAGACAGTATCATTCGGGTCCTAGTAATTCTGCAGAGATAGTGTCAACACTTGGATTGGATGGATGGATGGATGGATGGATGATGGATGGATGAGAGAGAGAGAGATAGAGAGATAGAGATAGATAAGAGAGAGAGATAAGAGAGATGATAGATGAGAGAGATAGACAGACAGAAAGACAGATAGATAGATAGACAGACAGACATAGAAAGATGGATGATAGATAGATTGATAGATAGATAAGAGATGAGATGAGAGATAGATGAGAGAGATGATAGATAGATAGATGAGAGAGAGAGTAGATAGAAAGATAGATAGATAGATAGAAGATGGATGGATGATAGATGAATGGATGGATGATAGTGAGAAAGATGATAGATAGATAGATAGATAGATAGATAGATAGATAGATAGATAGATAGATAGATAGATAGATGATAGATAGATGATAGAACATAGAGAGAGAGAGAGAGAGAGAGATGATAGGAAGAGAGATAGATAGATAGAGATGATAGAATAACTTTATTGTCACTTTGAATGTACATTAATCGGCATACATTAAAATGAAATTTGATTGCTTACAGCTCTCAAAGGGGTTATCACCTCAAATATACACTACATAAACTTTACAAAAAGTCTTATTGTTTGGCAGTTGGTTCATCGTCCATATGATCTCTTCCTCTATTTCTATTTTTACTTCTCTTTTCTCGCCATCTCTTCTTGACGCTTTGTTGGTCGGACAGTTCTTTCCCTTGGGCTTGTTTTTAATGATGCCTCTAAGGAGCAATAAATGATCTTTTCGACTTGCATAAATGCATTCCTGGTGTGACCCCTTCATGATGGCTCCATGGTTAAAGACGTTGAGCTTATCCAGCTAGGGTTCGAGTCCCGAGTGCCACAGGATGGAGTAAGCTGCCGTTCCTTGCTTCAGCTCCTGCCGAACCTAGCAGTTCGAAAGCATACAAATTTCAAGTAGATAAATAGATACCATGTTGGTGGGAAAGTGACAGCATTCGTGCACCTCGGTCAAAGGTGGTATTCAGCTGGTTCGGACTGGTTAGGGAGAGCTGCTAGTGGAAATCGCCCGGCCTCAAAAACGTGCCTAAATAGGATGACATAGAGCTTGGGCGGGGGGTGGGGAGTGGCACCCGCAATTTCCGCTACCAGTTCAAGTGAACTGAACTGATCTGAACCAGCTGAATATCACCTCTGCTCTGCCCCCAACTGGTTCCGTACCATAACTTAAATAAAATAATGAATAAAGATTAACCATCGGGTCCTTTTCTTGTTTCTTTCTAGGAAAGCATTCAGCCCAATGGGCTTTGGATGACGTGCTTGTAGGCATGAACGACAGCTCTCCAATGGGTTTTCAAGATAAATTTGATGGCTCTGTAGATTTGCAGGCCAATTGGTATCGGGTTCAAGGTGGGCAGGTCGACATCGATTGTCTGTCTATGGATACCTCTCTCATCTTCAGTGAAAATATAGGTAAGGCTCAAATCACGGCAATTGTTTCGTTTTGTTGTGAAAATCCCAGCATTTTCAAGTTTTGAAATATTGGATATTGTACATTCATGTTGATTATGCTAATCCTTCTCCCGTAGCCCAGGGGTCCCCAATCTGTAGTCTGTGGCCCACTACGGGGCCATGGGGATAATTGCCACTGGGCTGTGTGAAGGGACTGCTGGTGCACCCACTGTCAAGATTCCGACAGATGCCCTAATTAAATCATGAGCCTCGAGCCAAGCTTCAAAAGAAATCCAGTTATTTATTAGGAGCTTCATGTCGGCACGTTTCAAGTGAAGCCAACATAATTTATGGCCCAGACTTGACGCTGTTTCCCACCCACCCCACCCCCACCTCCCCTCAGGCTGTGTCATCAGTCACATTCACCAAGGGAGCAATTTCACAGGTTGTAGAGATCACTCCCCTCCGGCCACTGTGGGTAACCCTGGGAGACAGCCTTGAGAGAGATCTGTCTGGAATGTGCTTTTGTTTTTTGGCTTCGCCATATTCCCATCCCACTTACCTATGAGAACTCGAGAGCAGGCCAGAGATGCTTTGCAAGTTAACACACGTTTTGCCTCACATGCTTGCGGGGCCCCTTGTTCAAGTGTCATCACGAATGTTGCGGGCACTTATGCACGTGCGCACATGTGCTTGCCCTTCCCACAAAATCATCCCCTCTTTCCTCCATGCCTCTTGTTCTGGGCCACCAATCCAGAAGGGTTGGGGAACTCTGCCATAGGCAACTTTATACAAAGTTTCTGTAGAAAAGGAACGGACACAATGCATGATTGTAGTTTAGTACGTTGATATTTTCATATGTATAAATAAATATTAGAATCACATGTATAGATAGTAAATCGAAAAAAGGGAGCAAAATGGATATATAAGATATGAAAACAAGGAAAGAGCCTTGGTGGCGCAGCAGACTAAAGTGCTGTTAAGTAGCACCAGCTGCCTGCAATTACTATGAGTTCAAATCTCACCAGGTTCAAGGTTGACTCAGCCTTCCCTCCTTTCGAGGTAGGTAAAATGAGGACCCGGATTGTGGGGGCAATAAACTGACTTTGTATAAAAAAGAACACTGCTTAGGGGAGCCTGAAAGCCCTACTAAGCAGGTATATACAAAAGTATGAAGGCTATCGCTTAATGCATTGTAAGCCACCCTGAGTCTCCGGAGAAGGGCGGCATATAAATCAAACCAATAAATAAATAAATAAATAAATAAATAATAAATAAACTGATGTGGAAATGTTGGAAAGAAAAAAATTGTAAAAAAATTCTTTTTTTTTTGTTTTAAAAAACTGTTCAATAAAAAAAAATTAAAAAATAATCTTAGCTGCTCTTCTTTTCTGTACACTCTCTTTTTTATTTTTATTTTTTAAGGAAAGCCTCGTTACGCGGAGACCTGGGATTTCCACGTGACCGATTCCACCTTCATGCAGTTTGAGCTGAACATGGGCTGCACCAAACCGTTCAGCGATGCCCACGGCATTCATTTCCAGTATTCCCTGAACAACGGGAGAGACTGGCATCTGGTGATGGAAGAGTGCGTGCCACCCAGAATAGGCTGCCAACATTACACGGAGGGTTCGGTTTACAGTTCGGAAAGATTTCAGAATTGGAAACGGATCACGCTGTCGCTTCCTCCCGCAGCCATGTAAGACATAACATGGTGGTCTTCCGGGTAGTCTTCTCGTGATCTTCCGGGTGCGCTTCAAGGTGTTGGTTACCACCTTTAAAGTGCTCCATGGCTTAGGACCTGGGTACTTACAGGACCGCCTTCTGCCACCGATAGCATCCCACCGACCAATACGCTCCCACAGAGAGGGACTCCTCAGGGTGCCATCGGCCAGACAATGTTGGCTGGCGACCCCCAGG
Source organism: Masticophis lateralis (assembly GCA_030761175.1). NCBI lineage: Eukaryota > Metazoa > Chordata > Lepidosauria > Squamata > Colubridae > Masticophis > Masticophis lateralis. The sequence goes on along the minus strand of JAUDYJ010000006.1, from coordinate 86,451,657 downwards.
GGGAGGGCCTTCTCTGTGGCGGCACCTGCCCTCTGGAGCGACCTGCCCCCGGAGATACGTCGGATCCCTGATCTCCGTGCTTTTCACCGTGCCCTTAAAGCTTTTTTATTTCATCAAGCTGGACTGGCGTAAATCCACCCCCACCCCCACCCCTTAGATATTTTTAGGTATTTTTAACTGTAAACTGATTTTAGTTGGGTGTTTTAAATTTATTGAGCCAAAATTTGTTTAATTTTTTTTTTAAATGTTAAATTTTGTATGTGATGTTTTTATTCTTGGCTGAGTCCAGCAGGAGAAGGGTGGTATAAAAATTTAATAAAATAAATAAATAAATAAAAAATAATCTCTAATGTACTACCGATAAAGGAGAATATTTGTAGCTCAGGGTCCTTGGTGCTCTCTGAGCTTGGTAGTTTGCTTTTAGATGTTTCATTACCATATTGGGTAACATCATCAGCGCGAGTAAGCAATGGTGTTTGCTTCAATTTATATACTGGCACAAGGGGTTCCCAACCCCTGGGCCATGGACCGGCACTGGGCCGTGGCCTGCCAGAAATTGGGCCGCACAAACAAGCGAAGCCCCATCTGTGGGATGCAGGCAGCATACGAAACCGGGGACCCCCTCCGATCCACAGAAAAACCCGTTGATAAGTTAGTAATCTGGTTATTAAGTGAATCTGGCTTCCCCATTGACTTTGACTTTGCCAGAAGGTCACAAGAGGGGATCACATGACCCTCCCCCCCAAGAAGACTGCAACCGTCATAAATATGAACCAGTTGCCAAGCGTCTGAATTTTTTTAAATCACCTGATCGTGGGGTTGCCACCATGGTTGTAAATGTGGAAAAACTTTCATAAATCACTTTTTTCTCAGTGCTGTTGTTGAACGGTCACTGTTGCAAATTGAGGATTATACCTGTATAGGTAGAAGAACCATTAATGGCATAGAGGACCAGATAACACGTCTTTAAGTACCCCTGCTAAAGTGTAAGCTCTTTTGTAGGACGGTCACATACCCAATATCTCTTCTTTTCAGGCAGGGGTGGAATTCAAACATTTTAGCAACCGGTTGTCTGCCCAGTTGCTGGATGGGCATGACCATGGTGGATGTGGCCCCTGCACCACGGCGAGGGGAGGGGGGTTGCCCTCCCCAAGCTCCGAAGGCTTTCCTTGAGCTTTTGGGAAGGTGAAAATGCTTCCTCCGGACTCCGGAGGCTTTTCAGAGGCCAGAAACAGGTCCATTTCTGGACTTATGGGAAGCCCATTTTCCACCCTCCCCAGGCTCTAGAGGCTTTCCTCGAGCCTCTAGGAGGACGAAAATGGCCTCCCCTGGGCTCCGGAGGCCCTCGGAGGCCAGAAATGCACCCATTTCCGGACTCCTGTAACTTCTGGGAGGCCTGTTTTTCGCCCTCCCAGACCCTCCACGTGGGCGCATGGAGATTCCTGGGAGGGGAGGGGTGGGATGGACGGGGCCAGTCAGTCCTTACAACTACCGGTTCAGCGAACCAGATGTAAAAGTAGCATCTGGTTCACGAACTTGCCCAAACCAGCTGAATCCCTCCCCTGCTTCTTTTCCTTTATCTTCTATAACCATGATGGCGAACCTATGACACGTGTCACAGGCGGCATGCGAAACCATGTCGCCTGACACGCCAGGTAAGCTCTCTAGGAGTCTCTGGAGGTTGGGGACAGCAAAAAACGTCACTTCCTGTCCAACCGAAAGTTGGAAAACGGGCCTCCGGAGGGCCTCCAAGGGGGTGGGGAAGGCTGTTTCCACCCTCCCCAGATGCATAGAGAGGATCTGGAGCCAGGTGAGAAAGAAAAACGGGCCTACTGGGCCATCGCGTGCCAGGAGCGGGGGGGGGTTGTGCGCGGATTACATTAAACGTTAAATAGTAACATGCACGAGGCGGGGCGCATAGAATTATGGGTTTGGGCACACGTGTGCACGAATCTCCCCCCCCCCTTCCTGGCACGCGATGGCAAAAAGATTAGCCATCACTGTTCCATAATCTCGCAACCTGACTTTTTCTTCCCACTATCTGTTGTTTCCAGGTCCCCCAGAACACGCTTCCGATGGATCCAACATGATTATACCCCTGGTGGGGATACTTGGACTATTGATAATGTCATCCTGGCTACCAGATGCCCCTGGATGTGTTCTGGTCATGGAATCTGTGATTCTGGACATTGTGTGTAAGAAAACAAAGATTATTAACATTTTTAAGAGGAGGAGGAGCAGATGTATTTAGGGCTAGTGTTAAGATACAGCTGCTGACAATTCTGGTTTTGTTTTAATGATGGGTATTAAGGATTAAGGACCCAAATGCATCCCCTTAACTAAGCAGAAATTACTGAAGAAGAAGCAGTCCACGGTCACATCCCAAATCAGACCCTGGTTTATTGAAGGCATGGCTTCAACTCAAGTTTGATTAAGGGAATTGAGACTAAAGCAGGGGCCTCCAACCTTTTGGACCTCAGGGACCACTAAATTCATAATTTTAAATCCCGCGGACCACTAATAAGATCTGCCTAATGACTGGCTGGGGGGGATGTGGCTAGGTGGTCATGTGACTAAGTGGGCGTGGCCAGCTTGATGTCACTCGTGGCGAGGGATGCCTCACCAGCCTCTACTCGCCCCTCCCCTCCCAGCCACTCCTCCCCTGTCTGCCCAGACTCCTTAGGGCCCCAATAGGAAGCAGCTGTTGGAGCTAAGCAGCCACCACGAGAAAGAGTTGGCAAAATTGACCGAGAAAGAGCCTCAGCAGAAGCACCTCACTGAGGACTAGGAGCATAGGCTTTCCAAGCAGAGGGAAGACCTGCGGGAGTGCAAGGCCAGGTACCGGCACCTGAAGGCTCAGCGGGCTGAGATGGACAGCCAGTTCCAGGCCATGATACAATCTCCACTGGAACAAGACCAACCTTTGCCACCAGTGGCGCTTCCCTCCAGCCTTCGCCCAAAATAATTTTTCGGCGGACCACCAACATTTTCTCGTGGACCACCAGTGGCCTACGGACCACCAGTGGCCTACGGACCACCAGTTGGTGACCGCTGGACTAAAGCATAGGATGACTGTGGGAACTAGGTATGTCCAGTCCAATGTAGAGAAGGAGTAAGGTTGACATGATAGCAGACTTCCAGCCTTCGACAGGCTGTCACAGAGAAGAGGGACTCGACTTATTCTCAAAAGCCCCTGAGGGCAGGAAAAGAAGGAATAGGGGGAAAATCATGAAAAATCAATCCAGCCTGGAACTAAGGAGGAATTTCCTGACAGTGGGAATAAATAACCAGTGGAACAGCTTGCCACTGGAAATCATGGGTGCTTCATGGCTGGAGGTTTTCAAGAAGAGACTGGACAGCCATTGCCTGAAATGGTATAGGGCGCTGATGGTTAACCTTTTTTTTTTTAAATTTGATTTATATGCCGCCCTTCTCCGGAGACTCAGGGCGGCTTACAATGCGTTAAGCAATAGTCTTCATACTTTTGTATATTTATATTTATACAAAGTCAGCTTATTGCCCCCAACAAACTGGGTCCTCAAATGCTGAAACTAGTGTGCGTGCGTGCCAGAGCGCCGGAAACCCGGAACCCAGAAGAGAGTAGCTAGCCACGACACGGCAGCCAGCTGCTCTTCCGGGTTCCGGTGCACATCCGGCGCACATGTGCACCAGCCAGCTGCTCTCTTCTGGGTTCCATTGCATCTATGCACGCCGAACAGCTGGTCCAGGATGCATGCACACTGGCTAGCTTCTCTCTTCCGGGTTCCGTCATGCCTATGTGCGCCGAACAGCTGGTCCAGAGCATAGGCGCACTTGCCAGCTGCTCTCTTCTGGGTTCTGATGCACGCCAGACAGCTGATCTGGCACACCAATGGTGGGTTGCCCCCGGTTCGCCCTGGTAGTAAAACCGGCAGGAGGCTCTGCCCACTGACTCTGACGACACCAGAAGCGATCCTGTTGCGAACTGGTAGTAAAGGTAAAAAGAACCCATCCCTGCGGCACACATGTACGCGACAGAATCCGGAAGACAAGCTGACGACGGTGAACGTTTCCACAGAGAGGGCTCTGCATGCCATCACTGACACTGATGCCATAGGTTCGCCATCACCGGTATAGGATCTCCTGTTTTGAGCAGGGGGTTGGACTGGAACAGAGTTCCCCAACCTTTCCAGGTTGGTAGTCCGGAGTAGGGGGGAGGGGAGGGGAGAAAGAGGGGATGATTTTGTGGGAGGGACAAGTCCGTGTGGACCTGTCACATGAGTGGGGCTGCGAGCGTCAGCATGTGGAGGGACGCACACCGGCCAGCCACTCGCGTGGCCTGCTGGTGATTAGCCTGCAGCCAGGCAGTGGGACGTGCCCCCCCCCCCAGGTTGGGGATTAGAAGATCTCCAAGATCCCTTCCAACCTTACTATTCTATGTTTTACTGTATGTCCTACGAAAGGCAAGGAGGGATCTGAGTTTGGGCACAAGAGGCCACTCAAGCTTAGCACTTCCTCCAAATCTATCCATGCTCCTTTGTTGTTGTTAGCTGCGAAGTCGTGTCCGACCCATCGCGACCCCATGGACAACATTCCTCCAGGCCTTCCTGTCCTCCACCATCCCCCAGAATCTATTTAGGCTCACGCCTACTGCTTCGGTGTCTCCATCCAGCCACCTCGTTCTCTGCCGTCCCCTTCTTCCTTTGCCCTCCATCGTTCCCAGCATTGGGCTCTTCTCCAGGGAGTCCTTCCTTCTCATTAGGTGGCCAAAGTATTAGGTGGCCATGCTCCTTACACAACCAATAATGCTTTCCCACCCATGTTTCTTCAGGTGCGACAGGGGCTTCGGAGGGCCTTATTGTGTGCCTACTGTTCCTCTCCCAACTGTGCTAAAGGATGACTTCAATGGCAACCTTCATCCAGACCTTTGGCCTGAAGTCTACGGAGCAGAGAGAGGAAACCTGAACGGTGACACCATCAAATCCGGCACCAGCCTCATCTTCAAAGGGGTTAGGAGTGGTGGACATTCAAATGTTACTTCTTTCTCAATTGTCCTTCTCTCTTTTTCTGTGGTTTTGTTTTACAAACGCCAATTACAATTATTATTTAATTGTAAATAATTAAATAATAATTATTATTAATTATTATCCAGTCTCCTTTTATATCTCTTTATCCAACTGTCCGGTGTGAAATTCATTTAGGAAAGAGCGAGACCCAAATGTACTTAATTGAGATGATTAGATTCCTAGGAAGGGATCATTATTTTCTAATTTATTTATTTGTTGGACGGCACGGCTCATTTAAAACCCATTCGCATTAGAGGACAGGATCCCCGTGGGGATTTTATGATTAACCACAGGAAGTTTTAAATAATTCCCAAATGAGCACAATGGTCATGGTTGAAGAAGTTGGATCCGATCTTAATTGTATTCGTGTCTTTCCACCCAAAGGTTCAGAGTTGGGCTTCAAAAATTTTAAGCAAGGGGTTCTCTGCCCGGTTGCTGGGTGGGCGTGGCCATGGTGGGTGTGGCCTAGTTAGCCTCCTGCACAATGGCCGGGGGGGCATTTTTGCCCTCCCCGGGCTCCGGAGGCTTTCTTTGAGCCTCCGGGGGAGTGAAAACGGCCTCCCCAGGCTTCGGAGGCCCTCTGGAGGCTGGAAACAGGCCCATTTCCAGCCTTCCCAAACTTCCGGTAGGCCCGTTTTTCGCCCTCCCTGAGCCTCTGTGCACGCCCTGCCCTTACCTGCATCCAAAATGGGCCGTGTGGAAGCTTCTGTCTTTGGAGATTCTCAGTCATCCAAGTCATGGTTGTCCCAAAGGTGCTTTTTCAAGAGGCTACTGGATTTTTTGTTTTTTTTTCTTTGAAGATATTTCGTTTCTCATCCAAGAAGCTTCTTCAGCTCTGACTTCCATTCCCCATCATCTAGTCTCTCTCTGCCTCTCCCTCTCTCTCCCTCTTCCCCTCCCTCCCTCCCTTTTCCTCACTCTCCCTCTCTCTCTCTCTCCCTCTCCCTCTCTCCCTTTTCCTCATTCTCCCTCTCCCTCCCTCCCTCTCCCTCTTCCTCTCCCTCCCCCTTTTCCTCCCACTCCCTCTTCCTCTCCCTCTCCCTCCCTCCCTTTTCCTCCCTCTCTCTCTTTCTCTCCCTTTTTGAGAAAATATAAACAAAAAGAAGAAGTGTATAGGCCTGCAAGGACACAGATCCCTCCCTTAGCTGTTGCCTACTGCCATACCCCCCCCCCCCCAATAAAGGGAAATTATTAAACTGGTCACTTCACTGTTCACCCTAGTTCCAAATCATTATATAGCATTACTTTAGTAGTTTTATAGAAGGGTTTTAAAAGAATGTACTGGATTTGCTTGGCGGGAAATATGACCAAGATGTTATTTAACTCCATGAAACGTAGTAATACTTCCTATTTTCCCTATACAGGAAGGGCTGAGGATGCTCGTTTCAAGGGATTTAGACTGTACAAATACAATGTACATTCAGTTTTCATTCAGATTTTTAGCCAAAGGTAAGTATTTTAAAGAAATATTTTTGGAGTTCCGTTTATCATTGCATAACAAAAGTTGTTCTCCTTTAGCCAGTTTTGATGTTGCAAGAACTGGGCATGGCTAATTTAATGAAAAGAAGGGCTAGAGAGACATGATAGCAGTGTTCCAATATCTCAAGGGTTGCCACAAAGAAGAGGGAGTCAAGCTATTCTCCAAAGCCCCCGAGGGTAGGACAAGAAGCAATGGGTGGAAACTAATCAAGGAGGGAAGCAACATAGAACTAAGGAAAAATTTCCTGAGAGTGAGAACAATTAATCAGTGGGACAAGTTGCCTCCAGAAGTTGTGAATGCTCCAACACTGGAAGTTCTTAAGAAGAGGTTGGATAACCATTTGTCTGAAGTGGTGTAGGGTTTCCTGCCTAGGCAGGGCAAGGTCCCTTCCAACTTTGTTATTTTAAATTCTAAATTCATATAGAGACTATTTTAAAAACTAAATCAACTTGATTTCATAATTCGACACCAAGGTAAGTTTCCGTAATTGATTCATCTTGTCATTGTTGTCAATGACGACGTCAATGACGACGTCTTCTCTTATGTTTCAGGTACCCCGGAGAGATCTCATTCTATACTGCTCCAGTATTCCGTCAACGGAGGAATCACGTGGCATCTGATAGATGAGTTTTACTTCACCCAAACAACCGATGTCCTTTTCATTAACATCCCGCTGCCGTATTCAGCGCGAAACAGTGCTACCCGTTTCAGGATCTGGCAACCCTACAACAACGGTATAGAATGAAGGATCTAAATTTTGATGGTTTTGAGATACAGCAGAGGTGTCAAACTCAAGTCCTGCGGACTGGATCTGGACTACGGGGTGCTTAAATCTGACCCGCAGGGAAAAAGTAAAAGACTGGCCTGTGGTACCCCGTTTTGACCAGCAAAGTGCTGCAGGAGGCCGTCCAGGCTGTAAACGGGACACATCCCCACCGCATTCCATTTTGGATGGCAGGGTGATGCAGGAGGCATCTGTTCCATCTCCCCCTCCCGGTCGGCTCGCAAAGGAGAACTACAATGCTGATCTGGCCCTCAAAGAAACCCAGTTTGACACCCCTGAAATACAGGCAGTCTTGCGACTGGTTGCTTAGCAACCAAAGTTACAACCGAACTGAAAACATGGGATTTACGACCCAGGTTCAAAGTTCTGACTGTCGGGGGCCTCTTTCATGGTCACATGACTGAACCTTGGTTGCTCAGCAACAAGGGCGCACTGACAGCCATTTGCAGAGTCATGCGATCACGCGTCTACGTTTTATGACACATTTGTCGAAAACCGGTATTTATTTCCAGTTTTTGGCAAAACCGCGCCGTAGTGAACCATTGGCTCACCTGACAACTACGGTGCTCAGTTAATGACAATCATGGTGATTCACTTAACAACCACTGCATAAAAGGTTGTAAAATCGACTGTTATGGCATATGACTGTGATAGGCAGGCTCCATTACCGTCATATGTTGAGGATTCCCGGAACATTATGATTCAATTTGAGCAGCAAGCAAAATTCAGTGGCATGTTCTTAATGACAAACTCAACGTGCTTGAGCTAGTGTTCCTAATAGAAAGGCATCAATTAAAGATATCTCTTCACGTCAACCTATCGTTATTAAGTTTATGATTTGGAATTTACACGAGAAAATATTACTAATCCTAATAACTTCTTAAAGTGTTTTTAGGAAGCGCTTTAGTGGCAACTAATTAACTATTCCATTGCATGCAATTATTTTAGAGTGGTTTCTAATGACGAGACCAGTCGTTATCAGGATTTTATTTATTTTTTTTGCTTTTCCTAGGTAAGAAGGAGGAGATTTGGATTATAGATGACTTCATTATTGATGGAAATAATCTGAAAAATCCTGTGATCCTTTCGGATACCTTTGACTTGGGCCCAAAGGAAGACAACTGGTTTTTCTACCCTGGTGGCAACATTGGACTTTATTGTCCATATTCATCCAAAGGAGCACCGTATGTATTAAAATAAAAACATGAGTATGCAGAGTGATATGTAGGAGTAGAGTGGAATGGAGTGGAGTGGAATGGAATAGGAATAGGAATAGGAATAGGAATAGGAATAGGAATAGGAATAGGAATAGGAATAGGAATTCCTATTGTGGAGTAGAACAGAACAGAACAGAATACAACAGAATAGAAAAGAATAGAAAATATGGAGTGGAGTGGAGTGGAGTGGAGTGGAGTGGAGTGGAATGGAATGGAATGGAATGGAATGGAATGGAATGGAATGGAATAGAATAAAATAGAATAGAATAGAATAGAATAGAATAGAATAGAATAGAATAGAATAGAATAGAATAGAATAGAATAGAATAGAATAGAATAGAATAGAATAGAATAGAATAGAAAATGTAAAATGGAATAGAACAGAACAGAACGGAACGGAACAAAATAGAAAGTTTGGAATGGAATGGAACGGAACGGAACAGAACAACAGAACAGAACAGAACAGAACAGAACAGAATATTTGAAATGGAATTAAATGGAACAACCAGAACAGAAAAGTCTTTATTTGACCAAGAATGATTAAATGCACAAGGAATTTGTCTCTGGTGCAGAAGCTCTCAACATACGTGCAAAGCAATGGAGTAATAATAATGATACCAATAAGAGAAGGTAGTAGAAAAGATGAGAAGGATAATAACAATACAGCCATACTACATGGGTAAATATGCTTAGGCATAAGACAGTACTGTGAGGATTAGGTGTTCCAGCAGAGCGATGGCACAAGGGAAAAAACAGTCTCTGTGTCTAGTTGTTCTGGCGTGCAATGCTCTGTAGCAGCGTCCCGAGGGGAGAAGTAGAAACAGTTTATGTCCAGGATGCAAGGAGTCTATAGATATTTTCTCAGGCCTCCTTCTAACCCATGGGTCTCAGGTCCTCAATGGAAAGTTGCAATTGTTTTTTCTGCAGTCCGTTGAAGTCTGTGTGTCCATCCTGTATGGTTGCTGTACCGAACCACACAAGTTATCAACGTTTCAGAAAAAAAAAGCATTGACTAAAGTTAATAAATAATCCACATCGTGAAATATGTCACTTTTGCTCCTGCAACAGAGAAGAAGATTCTGCTATGGTGTTTGTTTCAAATGAAGTCGGAGAGCATTCGATTACCACGAGAGATCTGAACGTAAACGAAAATACTATAATTCAGTTTGAGGTACTTACTTAGCGCTGCTTACTTTTCTTCTTGCTGTCAAAGTGTTTTAAAATCTTCACTTTAGCATTTTCCTGGGTATCTTACGTTTTTTTTGAAGGCTACGGAGGGATCATGTTAGTATGATTTATTAGTATCTAGGAACTGCCTAAAAGGGACGTGGTGGCTCAGTGGCTAAGATGCTGAGCTTGTCGATCGAAAGGTCAACAGTTCAGCAGTTCGAGTCCCTAGTGCCGCGTAACGGTGTGAGTTCCCATTACTTGTCCCAAACACGTAAAAAATGCAAGTAGAAAAATAGGGATCACCTTTGGTGGGCAGGGAACAGCGTTCTGTGCGCCTTTGGCGTTGAGTCATGCCAGCCACATGACCATGGAGACGTCTTCAGACAGCGCTGGCGCTTCGGCTTTGAAACGGAGATGAGCACCGCCCCCTAGAGTCGGGAACGACTAGCACATATCTGCAAGGGGAACCTTTACCTTTACCTCTAGGAACTGACTAATCCATAAAGATCAGCATGCCATTTAATTATTGCAATGTAAAAAGCATGCAATTATCTTCCAAGTTTTTTAACGGTGTGAAATCATATAATTTTTCAATACGAGCCTCAGAATTGAAGATGCACTAAGATTGACAGGAGGTTACAGGTAGGAATAGTATGTCCTTGCTTAATTCTCCGTCTCGAGGTATATAAAACATTTAGACGTGCTATGAAATTGCCCTTTCATCCACCAGACATATAGCGGTCCTCAACGTACGGCCACAATCGCAACCAGGAATTTCCGTTCCTAAGCAAGGCAGTTGGTTGTTCAGCAAGTCCCATCCAATTTTATGAACCTTTTTGTCACAGTTGTTACTGCCATTGTTAAATGAATCCAATGGTCATTAAGCGAATTACCCCGTTGATTTGGTGTGTCAGAACCAGATGGGACGGTTGCAAATGATGATCATATGGCCCTGGGACACGGCAACTATTGTGAATACATAGTGGTTGCCCAGTGCCCAAATTTTGATCATGTGACCTTGGGGATATTATGATAGTGTCAACTTGCAAAGCATTTCTAGTCTGCTTTCAAGTTGCCATGGATGCAGAAAGTGGGGAGAACTGACAGAGCAATTCAGCACATTCCACGCATACCTTCCTCCAAGGTTGGATCTCAGATTACTAGAGCCAGTTTGTGTGGCGTGGTTTCTACAGCCCGCAAAACTGCCTTGTTGGAGAATGTGATTTATGACACAGCCTGAGAGGAGGGGGGAAACAGGGTCATACTTGAGCCATAAATTACGTGTGACAGAGTTGACTACACTTGGGAAGCTGGCAACATGTTGCTCCTAATAAATAACTGGATTTCTTTTGAAAATTGGCTTGAGGCTCATGAGTTAATTAGGGCATTAGTCGGAGCCCTGACAGATAGTTGTAAGAGCGAGGACCAGTCATAAGTCACTTTTTTTTCCTGCGGCTGCAGCTTCACTAAACAAGTGGTTGTAAGTCAAGGACTACTTGTAATTGAACAAAATTTTTAAAAATGCAAAATCCATCTCGTAACTTTAGCATTCGAGAAAAACATCCTTCTTCCCTTAAGAAAATATATTATATACAGGTGGGTCCTCAACTTATGACCACAATTGAGAGCCCCAAATTTTTTTGTTGTTAAGCGAGACCTTTGTTAAATGAGTTTTGGTCCAGTTTGTGACCTTTTCTCCCCCACCGTTGTTAAGTGAATCACTGCAGTGGATAAGTTAGTAACTTAATTGTTCAGAGAATCCGGTTTTCCTGTGGACTTCGCTTGTCAGAAGGTCACAAAAGGGGATCCCGTGACCTTGGGACACAGCAACTGTCATAAGTATGAGCGAGATGCCAAGCGTCTGAATTTTGATCACGTGATCATGGGGACGCTACAAAGGTCGTAACTGTGAAAAACGGTCGTAAGTCACATTTTTCAGTGCCGTTGTAACTTTGAACGGTCACTAAATGAACTGTTGCAAGTCGAGGACAACCTTTATTATATAATGTATATAAACAAGGAACAAACCCCACGTTCACGGACACTGATGATGCTACCTAGTTGGGTAATGAAATGTCTACAAGCAAATAACCAAGCTTAGAGAGCAACAAGGACTCCACATTAAGAAAATAAGAACTTGAGAAAGGGAATCTTTTAGGATTGTAACATTGTGATGTAAATTGTGGTATTAAACAGATGAGAGACAGACAGGAATATCAACATCCACGCACTAAATCGAAATAAGTAATTGCGTCCTCAGTACAGCCCTCAGAGTACCGTATTTTTCGGAGTATAAGACGCACCGGAGTATAAGACGCACCTTAATTTTGGGGGAGGAAAATATGAAAAAAGCTGATTGGCAGGTGGATCTGCCTCCCGGAATACCCCCAATCAGCTGTTCCCAGAGGTGAATTTTAACAACAGGTTCCTTCATTGTGAGCTCTGTGCTTTGCTTTTTTTTCAGCCTCTGAAACTTCTGAAACTCTGTTTCAGAAAAAACTTTCTGCCTCTGAAAGCCTCCAAAACAAAGCTTCAGAAAAAAAGCCTTTGAAGCTCTGTTTTGGGGCTTCTTTTCTGAAGCTCTGTTTGGAGGCATTTTTTCTGAAGCTTCATTTCTGATGCTTTTTTCAGCTTCTGAAACCTCCGTTTGAGAAGCTGGGTGGAGCTACATTCGGAGTATAAGACGCATCCAGATTTTCACCCTCTTTTGGGGGGGGGAAGGTGCGTCTTATACTCCGAAAAATACAGTATATGCTGTATTCAAGGGTTTAATTAAAATCGAAGCTGAAGCATAATACACAGATTCATGCGTTCACTAACACGTTTATGCAAAACATTAATAGTCCCAGCACATTCTTGTGCAGTTGTAAGAGGCTACAAGACGCTCACCTTAGCAAAAACCTCTCTGTTTATTCACCCACATTTCAATTTGTCACGACAACTAATTAATAATATATAGAATGCAAATGGTTTTATAATTTTAAAATATAAAAGCCCTGTTCAACAAATGTTTTTGAGGTCACATTCAGAAGGAAAGCATTTTTCAGTGTGTTTACCCCAGAAGAGTTATACTTAACACCTAGGCATCTAGCAAAGTCATTTTATTTTATTTTATTTTTTTAAAAAATGTTCGAGAGATGTTAATAAACAAGATGTTATTATAGATGGTGCAGGAGCTGCCACTCTAGATTTTTGAAGCTAATGAGCCAAATCATGTCCTTTTGATTCTAGATACACAGTTGGTTAGACCTAATAATACGAAACAGGGACATGGTGGCTCAGTGGCTAAGACACTGAGGTTGTCGATTGAAAGGTCGGTAGTTCAGCTGTTCAAATCCCTAGTGCCGCGTAACGGGGTGAGCTCCCATGACTTGTCCCAGCTTGTGCCAACCTTGCAGTTCGAAAGCCCTTAAAAAAGGCAAGTAGAAAAATAGGGACCACCTTTGGTGGGAAGGGAACAGCGTTCCGTGTGCCTTTGGCGTTTAGTCATGCTGGCCATATGACCATGGAGACGTCTTCGGACAGCGCTGGCTCTTCGGCTTTGAAACGGAGATGAGCACCACCCCCTAGAGTCGGGAACAATTAGCACATATGTGCGAGGGGAACCTTTACCTTTAATAACAGGAAGCCCACATGTATTATGTAGGAAGACAGTTGTTTTAGTCCATAGTAGTAAAAAAAAAACAAAAATCCGGAGTCTCGTAGAATCTTTTCCAGCTAACACATTTTATTAAAAGACATTATGATAATGAATATTATGCTTATAGCATTTATAGATAGGGAAAAAAATTGTGTATATTAATCAATTCATTCATTCATTAACTAAGATGATTAAGGACCTGGAGACAAAAACATATCAAAAATGGTTGCAGGAATTGGGTATGGCCAGTCTAGAGAAAAGAAGGGCCAGAGGTGACCTGATAGCAGTATTCCAGTATTGAAGGGACTGCCACAAAGAAGAGGGAGTCAATTGAGGGCTGAAATCCAGCAGGTTCTGACAGGTTCTGGAGAACCTGTAGCGGAAATTTTGAGCAGTTTGGAGAACCGGTAGCGGGAATTTTGAGTAGTTCAGAGAACTGGTGAATATCACCTCTAGCTGGTCCCAGAGTGGGGTGGGAATGGAAATTGTGCAGTATCCTTCCCTTGGAGTGGGATGGAAATTTGCAGTATCCATCCCCTGCCACGCCCACCAAGCCACGCCCACCAAGCCACACCACGCCCACCAAGCCACAGCCACAGAACTGGTAGTAAAGAAAAATCGAAATTCACCACTGCGTCAATCTATTTTCCAGAGCTTCAGAAGGCAAGACAAGAAACAATGGATGGAAACTGGCCAAGGGGAGAAGCAACCTAGAATTAAGGAGAAATTTCATAACAGTGAGAACAATTACCGAGTGGAACAGTTTGCCTTCATCAGTAGTGGGTGCTTCATCACTGGAGATTTTTAAGAAGAGATTGGACAACCATGAGTCTGAAATGGTATCTCCTGCTTGAGCAGGGGATTGGATACTTCTATTCTGATTCATGATGAATTACATCTATAGCTTATATCTCCTTCAAAAGTTTCAAGGGGAAGAGAGGAACAAAAGACAGATGGTGGATAGAAGAGAATATTAGTAGATCAGGGTTGAAATGGGGCTCTCTGACCTTGGTTATATTCTGGCAGACGCTTCATTACCAAACTACCTAACATCATCAGTGCTAGTAGGGAGTGGAGTTTGCTCTCATTTAATATACTAGTGGCTTGCAAGCTGTCAGTAAACAACAGCTCAATCAAGGAACTGCCAAGACCACTCACACCAACACAGACAAGGCAGTGCTATTGCATAAAACCTGTGTTGTAACAAGGGGTACTTTGTCTATGAACAGCATGTAGGCTTAGGCTAAATGTGTTTGACTAGTGCTGTTACCTAGTTTGGTAATGAAACATCTGCAAGAAAATAATCAAACTTAGAAGGCACCAAGGAACCCATAATTCAAATCTGAGCTACACAATCCTCTTCTGTCAATAAATAAACCAATGAAAGAAAGGATTGTAGCCATGTCTCCATCTGAGTTCCTCCCTGAATCACACCTGAATTTTTACAGAAAGATTCAGGGTGTCATTGTTATATTGTGTGCTACGCAAAGATTACAGATGAACAGAGTTGGAAGGGACCTTGTTGGTCATCTAATCCAACCTCCCACTCGAACAGGAGACCCGACACCATTTCTGACAAATGGCAGTCCAGTCTCTTCTTGAAAGCCTCCAGTGATGAAGCTCCCACAACTTCCGGAGGCAACTTCTGTTCCACTGGTTGATTGTTCTCACTGTCAGAAAATTCCTCCTTATTTCCAGGTGGAATCTCTCCTTGATCAGTTTCCATCCATTATTCCTTGTCTGGCCTTCAGGTGCTTTGGAAAATAGCTTGACCCCCTCCTCTCTGTGACAGCCCCTCAAATATTGGAAGACTGCTATCATGTCTCCCCTGGTCCTTCTCTTCAGTTGACTAGCCATGCTCGATTCCTGTAGCCATTCATCATATGTTTTAGCCTCTAGTTCCATAATCGTCCTGGTTGCTCTTTTCTGCACTTTTTCTAGAGTCTCAACATCTTTTTTATAGTCCGGTGACCAAAATGGGATGCAGTACTCTTGAGTATCCTTAAGTATCCTTGAGTTCAACATGAAGGATTTGTTTGATTTCAGATTAATATTGGCTGCACCACAGACAGCTCCTCTGCTGACCCAGTGAAACTTGAATTCTCCCGAGACTTGGGTGCAACCTGGCACCTGCTTCTTCCTTTATGCTATAGTAGCAGCAGCTATCTCAGTTCTCTCTGCTCGGTTGAGCATCATCCAAGTAGCACCTACTATGCCGGAACAACCCAGGGCTGGAGAAGAGAAGTCATCCATTTTGGAAAGCTACATCTTTGTGGGTAAGAAATTGTTTTCTGCCTCACCTATTTTCTATCTCTCTCTCTCTTATTTTTCCACATTCTGTAAGCAAGGTTAATGGATTATATCTGTGTCAACGTTCCAGCTGACAAACCCAACTAAAGCAACACGGTCAAGATGGCCAATCCCTGAATGTAAAACTTTATTGAATACATCATTCTGGCACTGCAGTGAGGGCAAAACCAGATCTGCTTAATTCCCGCGCAAACCCACAAAGTTAAAGTATAGAATTCTCCCTCCCCCTATTAATTCAGGTCACATTGTCCAATGGAGTGTCATTATATTGTTATGAGAAAAAGTCTTTGGTTTTGGCAAACAGCTTCAGGTGGCCTCAACAACTCTCTAAAAAGAATGCAAATTTTTTTTTTTTATTATTATACCATAAAATGACATTACAAGACATACAACATATATATATATGAAGAAACCTGAGATATTACCTGTACACACATATATACCCGTGAAAACTTACATAGACAAATATGTATATATATGTTTTCACGGGTATATATGTGTGTACAGATAATATCTCGGGTTTCTTCCCATGTATTGTAAAATAATTGTAATTGTAATTTACAATTACACTGGAAGAAACCCGAGGTATTATCTGTACACACACACACACACACACACATATACTCAACAGCCATTTCACGATGATCTTCTAGTATTTACATTTTCTCCCTTTTCCCTTTATATTATTCCAGCTTCTTCTTGTCCCCTCTCTTTTAATTACATCTATTTATTAAGACCTATATTAACTTTATATTTTCTATACATTGACATATTCATTCTTTCCTTTTTTACATTTCATCCTCCTGGAGGCTCCAGGAAAGCTTCTGGTGCCTGGGGAGGGCGAAAAATGGGCCTACCGGAAATACTGGAAGTCTGGAAATGGGCCCATTTTTGGCCTCCAGAGGCCCTCCGGTGCCCGGGGGGAGACTGTTTTTGCCTTCCTGGAGGCTTGAGGAAATCCTCCGAAGCCTGGGGAGGGCGAAAACGTTCTCCCCTGGCCATGGTGCAGGAGGCCAAATAGGCCACGCCCCCATGGCCACACCCACCCAACAACCAGGCAGCGAACCAGATGAGAAGCGAAAAGTCTCCCAAGAAAAACCAGTTGCCTCTTGAAAAAAAAGCATGACCTGGATGGTTGAGAATCTCCAACAACGATCAGCGTGCCTGTATCGACTGTGAGAGGAAGCATTTCTGCCGATTGACAAAATGCTAAAAAAAAAATAAATAAATACAGCAGACCTTACAAATCCCTTGAAAAACTGGAGCAAAACTGAAGAAACACCCTCCTCCCCCCCCCCCGTTGTTTAATAATTAAACAAAATATTTAATTTTTAAATGCGAACATGCATTTTTTAATCGTCTTTTATCCCAGAATGTTTAGCATCCCTGCTGTTGCAAATCACTTTCGCAAACCTTTTCTCTCATTTTCCAGCCTGTCAATCAAAGAGGAGAGCCAAATGCCTACCAGAGTTGTGTGCCAAAGCCACGCAAGCATTCCCCATATTATTGGACTGTTGTTGTTTTCTTTGCTCAACTTTCAACATTGATGGAGGACAGTTTATTTTCTTTTCTTTTCTTTTTTTAAATTTGATTTATATGCCACTCTTCTCCGGAGACTCAGGGCGGCTTACAATGTGTTAAGTAATAGCCTTCATACTTTTGTATATTTATACAAAGTCAGCTCATTGCCCCCACAAACTGGGTCCTCAATTTACCTACTTTAGAAAGGATGGAAGGCTGAGTCAACCTTGAGCCTGGGGAGATTCGAACTTACAGTAATTGCAGACAGCTGGAGTTAAATTACAATGCATTAGTCTGCTGAGCTATCCAGGCTCCTATTTTCTTGCTGCACTGACCTACCACAAGCCCTCACACATACACATACACATACACCCCAGGGGTGGGTTCTACTTACCTTTACTGCCAGTTTGCACCAGGACCATGCGCCCACACTTCTGCGCATGTGCAGAAGCTTTTGCACATGTGCAGAAACTCTGGGTCAGTGGGCGGAGCTTCCTGCCAATTTTACTACCGGTTCTTACGAACCGGTCCGAACCGGGGGCGACCCATCACTGATACACC
The DNA here is from genome assembly GCA_030761175.1 of Masticophis lateralis. Classification (NCBI taxonomy): domain Eukaryota; kingdom Metazoa; phylum Chordata; class Lepidosauria; order Squamata; family Colubridae; genus Masticophis; species Masticophis lateralis. The sequence continues at coordinate 86,433,929 of JAUDYJ010000006.1, read as the reverse complement.
CTTGAGATAAGAATGTTCAGCAGTAGAAACAAACAGAATCATGCTTTTCACAGCAACTTGCAGCAGTGCAAAAATCTGTGCATATATATATATATATATATATTTATATATATATATATATATATATATATATATATATATATATATATATATATATATATATATATATATATATATATATATATAAAAATAACATACATGTAGGTCTTTGGTTATTCGGGTCTTCTCCCGCATAAAATTGGAAGTGTCTTGGCGACGTTTCGACGAAGTCTCATTCGTCATCTTCAGGTTGGTGTTCTTGGCTTCGTGCTTCCAGGAGCAAAAGCACGAAGCCGAGAACACCAGCCTGAAGATGATGAATGAGACTTCATCGAAACGTTGCCAAGACACTTCCAATTTTACGCAGGAGAAGACCCGAATAACCAAAGACCTACATACAAACACCCGCGAAAACCTTAGAAAACATATATATATTGGGTATATATATATATATATATTTGGGGCCTACTAGGCCCAAAATGGGGTGCAGGGAGGGGGTGCAACGCAGCCCCCCTGTGGCCTGCTTTTGCTCCCAGGAGATTTTGAATGTACACTAATCGGGATACAATAAAATGAAAATATAGTAATTTTTGTATGGTCTATGACTAAGTTCTGGAAAGTTCCTAGAAGATAAATTGTTACCGAAAGGCACTGGGAAGAAAAACAAGGAATGAGGGTTTTGAGCTTTTATACTTGAGCTGGTGTTAGCTTAACATTGGGTATATATATATATATATATATATATATATAAACATTGGGTGTATGTATGTGTATGTATATGTATGTATGTATGTATGTATGTATGTATGTATGTATATATATATATATATATATATATATATATATATATATATATATATATATATATATATACCCAATGTTAAGCTAACACCAGCTCAAGTATAAAAGCTCAAAACCCTCATTCCTTGTTTTTCTTCCCAGTGCCTTTCGGTAACAATTTATCTTCTAGGAACTTTCCAGAACTTAGTCATAGACCATACAAAAATTACTATATTTTCATTTTATTGTATCCCGATTAGTGTACATTCAAAATCTCCTGGGAGCAAAAGCAGGCCACAGGGGGGCTGCGTTGCACCCCCTCCCTGCACCCCATTTTGGGCCTAGTAGGCCCCACTCCAGCCTCCTAGGAGCAAAAACGGGCCATGAGGGGGCTGTGCCTCCCCTCCCCCCTCAGCCCGTTTTGGGCTTAGTAGGCCTCCCTGTACTTACCTGGGAGCCAAAATGGGGCATGTGGGGATTCCTGGAAGGGGTGGGGCCAGCCGGCAATTTAGCAACTGGTTCATCCGAACTAGCCCGAACCGGCTGAATCCCACCACTGCCCGTACTCTGTCATCACGACAGCGTTAAACGTATTTGGTCTTTTCTGGTGAAGGGAGAAATTATCAGCAGTTTCCGTTCTTTACATAAATTGTAAATGTAAATTTGCAGCTCGAATCTTTTTCATTCCTTTTCTTGGCGCTAAAAGTATAAAAAGTTATCGCTTACGGTTCTGCTAGCATTGCTGCCACCTACGGAACGATCCTCAGAGCACATCCTATAACGCAAGATGATAAGAGGTAATGCAACTGTCTGTTTCAGCTTGGTGAGATTCAGATGGTACCAAGGATTTTATCCCGCTGGGTCTCAACCGGTGACCTGGGCCATTGACAACGTATACATAGGGCCACAGTGTGAGGAGATGTGCAGTGGGCACGGCAGTTGTATCAATGGTAGCAAGTGCATCTGTGATCCTGGATATTCTGGACCCACCTGTAGAATAACCACCAAGAACCCTGATTTCCTCAAGGATGATTTTGAAGGTATAGTACTAAGACCAAAGTGCTTCCATGGTGAAAGGATTTGCCGGTGACATCATCATTGCCTGGGGGATGCCCAGTTAGGGGTACCTCTTATGTCCTTATGTGAAGGTGACCACTGAAGTGGTACACATTTATCTACTCGTGGTTGCCCACTTTTGAACTGCAGGAGCTGGAGCATGTGACGGGAGCTCACCCCGTCACATGACAGCAACAGAACTCGAACGCAAGTATGCCGATTGTCAGCCCAGCATTGTAACCTAGTGAGCCACTCCACTCTGAAGGTATAGTGAGCGTACTTAGGTATTATGAAAAAAATGTCCTGGGGCCAAATCATCAAGATGAGCTCATTGGTTCAGGCCAAATGTTCCTTCCTTTATAGACACGTTAGTCCCACTGTTTTCATGAAGAACCCATCTAGAACAGTTGCCTTGGTACGGCCCCACTTGGAATACTGCATTCAGTTTTGGCCACCACGATGTAAAAATGATGTGGAGACTCTAGAAAGATTGCAGAGAAGAGCAACAAAGAGGATTAGGGGGGTCTGGAGGCTAAAACATATGAAGAATGGTTGCAGGAACTGGATCAGTGGTGGGTTTCAAATTTTTTTACTACTGATTCTGTGGGTGTGGCTTAGTGGGCGTGGCATTGCTTGGTGGGGAAGGATACTGTAAAATCTCCATTCTCACCCCACTCCAGGGGAAGGTTACTGCAAAATCCCCATTTCCTCCTGATGAGCTGGGGCTTGGGAGGCAGAGAATAGAAGGGGGCGAGGCCAGTCAGTATTTTTACTAGCGGTCTCTGAACTACTCAAAATTTCCGCTACCGGTTCTCCAGAACTGGTCAGTACCTGCTGAAACCCACCTCTGAACTGGGTATGTCTAGTTTAATGAAAATAAGGACTAAGGAGACATGATAGCAGTGTTCCAATATCTCAGTGACTGCCACAAAGAAGAGGGAGTCAAGCTATTCTCCAAAGCACCTGAGGGCAGGATACGAAGCAATGGGTGGAAACTAATCAAGGAGAGAAGCAACCTAGAACTAAGGAGAAATTTCCTCACAGTGAGAACAATTAATCAGTGGAACGATTTGCCTCCAGAAGTTGCAAATGCTCCAACACTGCAAGTTTTTAAGAAGAGGTTGGATAACCATTTGCCTGAAGTGGTGTAGGGTTTCCTGCCTAAGCAGGGGGTTGGTCTAGAAGGCCTCCAAGTTCCCTTCCAACTCTGTTATTCTATTTCTATTTCTATAAGTTGTGTCCAACCCATGGTCCATGGGGATTGCACACCGCTCTGGACATCTACTAATGCAATCCCACAAGATAATAAAAATATAGAAAAATAAAGGAAGTTCGTTATTTATTACATTAACTATATTATATGTTGTCTTTGTGGCTCAAGACAACTCCTCTTCACTCAAGGCAGCCCAGGCAAGCCAAAATGTTGGACAACCATGATCTAGAACAGTGATGGCTAACCTTTTTGCTGTCGTGTGCCAAAAGTGGGGGAGCGCGGGGAGGTCGCCCACGTGTGTGCCCACACCCATAATTAATGTACCCCACCCCTGCGCTTTTAGCACGTGTTGGCAGGGTGGGCCTGGTAGGCCCATTTTTCACCCTCCCCAGGCTCCAGAGGCTTGGAGCCTGGGGAGGGCGAAAACGGCCTTTCCCACCCGCATGGAGGCCCTCCGGCGCCCGGAAACAGCCCATTTCCCAGCTTCCGGTGGGACTGAGGGCCATATCAGGATTGTGTTTGACCTCTGGGGGCCAGGGTGGGTGAGGCCAGGGTGGCATGGCCAGCTCGACATCACTTGTGTCAAGGGCGCCTGTGGCGGCCCAAGCGCTCTGCCTGTGAAAATGGGTTCCCAAGCTTCATTTTTGGCTGCCATGGCCTCCTGCAAACCTCTGGCAGCAAAAATGGGCCTTCTGAGCTCCATTTTCACTGGCAGGCGGGCCAGTCCTTCGCTGTTTCCAGGGCGGCCCCACAGGCCAGATCTAAGGAAGCCCACAGGCTGGATCTGGCCTCCAGGCCTTGAGTTTGACACCCCTGATCTAGAAGAAAGAACAATATAATTACGTTTTATCACCTCCATGTATCTGGGCTCAGTTGCTTAATTTCTCTGACTGTTTCTGCCTTTCCTTGTAAAACCAGAACAACAAAAATAAGCTGGTTATCATTTCCCTAGTGGGAAATAAAAGTCAAAAATTACAGGTAGTTCTCGACTTACAACCATTCATTTAATGACGATTGAAAGTTACGCTATCACTTTAAAAAGTGACCCATGACTGTTTTTGGTACTTATCACCGTTGCAGCCAGGGGTGGGCTTCAAATTTTTAGCAACGGCTTCTCTGACCTGTTGCTAGGTGAGTGTGGCCAAGGTGGGTGTGGACTAGTCGGCCTCCTGCATAATGGTGGATTGCTATCGGTTCACCCCGGTTCGGGCAAACCAGTAGTAGCGGTGGCAGGAGGCTCCGCCCATCCGCCAGGACATCATCAAATACCCTCTGTGCATGTGAACCGATAGCAAAGGTAAGTGAAACCCACCACTGCTCCTGCACTATGGCAGAGGAGGCATATTTGCCCTCCCCGGGCTCCAGAGGCTTTCCTCAAGCCTCCGGGAAGGCGAAAATGGCCTTCCCAGGCTCTGGAGGCCCTCTGGAGGCTGGAAACACGCGCCCTGTACTTACCTGCATCCAAAACGGGCTGCGTGTGGACTCCTGGGAGGGGCGGGGTGGGATGGGCGGGGTCAGCCAGGAGTGGGATTTGGGGGTTCTCCGAACTGCACAGAATTTTAGCTAGAGGTTCTCCCGAACCCCTGCAAACCCCCAGCAGACTACCCCTGGTTGCAGCATCTCATGGTTACACATTCAAAATTCGGACACTCGGCAATTGGTTCATATTTATGACAGTTGCAGTGATCATGTGATCCGCTTTAGTGGCCTTCTGACAGGCAAAGCCAACGGGGAAGCCAGATTCACCTGACAATGACGTTACTAACTTAAGAACTGCAGTGATTCACTTAACAACGGTGACAAGAGAGGTCGTAAAATGGGGCAAAACCCGCTTAACAACTGTCCCCGCTCAGCAATACAAATTTTAGCCTCAATCGTAGTTGTAAGTCGAGGACTCTCTGTAAAAAGGGCGGGATTGAGAAAGCAATTTCCATTTTTAATCGTCACTTTGTAAATAATAAAGTGGCTAAACGGGCTAAATTTAATCCAGTGGACAAAATCAAACTTTATAGGAAATTGACCCAGCATTTATTCATTTACACAGAGATATCCCGTGCAATTTCCAATTCCTCGGGGTCGTTCCTAAAGCAGTGTTTACCTCTGTTTGCATTCAGGTCAACTGGAGTCAGACAGGTTCTTACTGGTGAGTGGCGGAAAACCATCCAGAAAATGTGGAATCCTCTCCGGAGGGAACAACCTCTTCTTTAACGAGGAAGGATTGCGGATGTTGATGACCCAAGATCTGGATTTATCCCAAGCTAGGTAACTCCCGTTCACAAATAGATCAACTACAATTGCGTTGAGTTCTTTCGCCATCTAGGGCCGTGATGGCGAACCTCTGGCACACGTGCCAGAGGTGGCATGCAGAGTCCTCTCTTTGGGCACGCGTGCCTTCGACAGCTGCTCTTCTGGCTTCGCAGGCACCGGAGCGCTGGAAAACAGCCTGAAAACAGCCCCAAAAATGGCCAAAAAACAGGCCGTTTTTGGCCATTTTGTAGGCCATTTTTCGGGCCATTTTCAGGCTGTTTTTCAGGCCATTTTCAGGCTGTTTTCGGGTCATTTTCAGGTTGTTTTTCAGGCCATTTTCAGGCTGTTATTCAGGCCATTTTCAGGCTGTTTTTTGGGCCTTTTGTAGGCCATTTTCAGGCCATTTTCAGACTGTTTTTTCAGGCCATTTTCAGGCTGTTTTTCAGGCTATTTTTAGGCTGTTTTCGGGTCATTTTCAGGTTGTTTTTCAGGCCATTTTCAGGCTGTTTTTTCAGGCCATTTTCAGGCTGTTTTTTCAGGCCATTTTCAGGCTGTTATTCAGGCCATTTTCAGGCTGTTTTTTCAGGCCATTTTCAGGCTGTTTTTCAGGCCATTTTTAGGCTGTTTTCGGGTCATTTTCAGGTTGTTTTTCAGGCCATTTTCAGGCTGTTATTCAGGCCATTTTCAGGCTGTTTTTTGGGCCTTTTGTAGGCCATTTTCAGGCCATTTTTAGGCTGTTTTCAGGCCATTTTCAGGCTGTTTTTCAGGCTATTTTCGGGCCGTTTTTCAGGCCGTTTTCACCCTATTTTTCAGGTTATTTTCAGGCTGTTTCTCAGGCTGTTTTGGGGCTGTTTTTCAGGCTGTTTTTTGGGCTGTTTTAAGGCTGTTTTTCAGGCCATTTTCAGGCTGTTTTGGGGCTATTTTCAGGCTGCATTTCAGGCCATTTTCAGACTATTTTTTTGGGTTATTTTCAGGCTGTTTTTCAGGCCATTTTCACCCTATTTTTTGGGTTATTTTCAGGCTGTTTTGGGGCTATTTTCAGGCTGTTTTTCAGGCCATTTTCAAACTGTTTTTCGGGCCATTTTCAGGTTGTTTTTTGGGCCATTTTCAGCCATTTTCCGGACCATTTTTGGACTGTCACTCAAAAGTTATTTATCATTCTATTCTTTTCACATCACATGTTGGGTGATAAAACATGCAGGTAGTCCTCAATTTACAACCATTCATTTAGTAACCATTCAGAATTACAACGGCACTGGAAAAAAAAGTGACTTAGGACCGTTTTTCACACTTAAAACTGTTTTAACATCCCACCGTCACATGACCAGAATTCGCAACCACTTGGAAAGTGGCTCATACTTATGACGGTTGCGGGGTTCCAAGGTCACATGATCCCCATTCGCGACCTTCTGACAAGCAACTCCATGGGGAGTCCAGATTCATTTTACAACCGGGTTACTAATTTAACAACCGCAGTGATTCACTTAACAACTGTGGCAAGTAAAGTTGTAAAATGGGACCAAACTTACTCTGTTATCCACAGAACATTTGGTTTCAATTGGGGTCCTAAATTGAGGGCTGCCTGGAGAAGAGTTTCCTGTGAAATATTTTCTTTTTTTTTTCTTTTCTTTTCTTTTTTTTTATTTATAAACCAAGCATCTTCTATAAATCTTTTCCAGTTGGCTTTATACATTTCTGCACTAACGGGGAGACATCTCCTGTAGTATAAATAACTTTTTAATCTTAACAGATTGAACTCTCTTGCATACTAACTGCTCAGTAATGGGCCGCTCGACAGTGAACCATGATTGAAATGGGGTGTTTATTGCCAAGATGTCTTTGGATGCTTCGTTTTGGAATTCCAAAATATTTGCAAGCTTGCTTCGAACTGCCAACATTTATTTACGATTAATAACTGCAAGATTCTGAACAAGCTGGTGTTGAGCTATTTAAAATAGCAACTGTTAAATTCTAGCATCTTTTGCACCTGATTAGAAATTCTTTGATGAGTGATGTTTGAAAAGAACAAAAAATAAATAAATACGTAAACTAGTTTAAAATTAAAGCTCCTGTTTACAAGTTACTGGGTGGGCTTGAAATTATCCTCCTCGGATTTTAAGCATCTAAAAAAAAATTCCTATTTTCTTCAGACATGTATTTTAACCTTCGATATCTTGTGATGAAAAATAGATTTAAAACTCTATAAAAATTGCATTTTAATACAGCCTTTGTGTCTTCTGGACTTCTTTTATTAACATAAGGCTTCACACTACTTCCTCTTCTGCATATTTTTATTTTTCTCTGCTACAGGGCTTAATTTATATGTATCGCATTTTCCAACTAGACAGTAAGCTGTCCCTATAAAATGAAAGCACTGGAAAAATACCACATCGCGTTTTTGTGGCAAATTATCCCGCTTAAAAGCAAGAGGGCCGTGGCATTTGAATTCCTTCTGTGAAGTGATAGAAAAAATGCCTAATTTTCCTTCTCTTGTGAATTCAGATAAACAAACCCTTGTTGAGAGCTGTCACTTTGTGCTATATATATGGACCAACTCTAGCTTAAATATAACGGAAAAAAAATAAGAAGAAATGCCAGCTCCATATTTACATTTTAAATGTAATAATGTTTTATTACGGATGTGAAATAAATTTTGGTTATCTATTGAGCATTATTCTTTGGCATGTCTTTGATCTCTGCAATTGGCCCTTCATTGTATGTACTCAATGAAGCAGTATATAATTTCATAAATCCTATCTTGGAACCGTTACCCATCGTTTTGGGTTTTACAAAGCTGCCTTTCCATCTTCTGGAAAACTGGAAGATGATATGTATATTAATAAACAAACGGATGCAGCTCGGGGCTGTGTGTTTTATGCTTTGTCTTTTATACGCTGCCAAGTTTCTGGGCTAAAATCACAAAATTTCAATGCAGATTCAAATTTAGTAGGACGTTCGCTCTATAAGCAAATCTATTTATTGATTCCATGCTGACACCTGGAGGAAAAATAGCTTTAAGAAAATTATTTTGATCCCACTCTAATGGATAAACAAAATACAAAGAGTAAAAGCAAGTAGTGTATTAAAATAAAATGAGGCAAAGGCTTAAGCCACATTGATATATACCCAGCATAGCATAACAATATAGTGTTATTCACAAAAGGAATGACTTTTTGTCTTGTACAAACAAAGTAATAATATATTTCTTCTGATTTTGGGCTCTTTCGTGCTTAATGTAGATTTGTGCAATTCTTCATGAGGCTGGGATGTGGCAAAGCCGTACCCGACCCCAGGAGTCAGCCGGTGTTGTTACAATATTCCCTTAATGGTGGACTCCGATGGAATCTACTCCAGGAATTTCTCTTCAGCAATTCGAGCAATATCGGACGGTACATTGCTTTGGAAATCCCTTTAAAAGCTCGTTCTCCCTCTACGCGTCTCCGCTGGTGGCAACCTTCCGAGAACGGGCATTTTTACAGCCCTTGGGTCATTGACCAGGTAAGTCATCGTTGTGACCTAGGCTTACTGAGTCATTACAATAAACAATTAGTCCCCCAAAAAAACTTATTTTATTGTAACAGCTGAGAATTACTTTTATTCCCAGCTGAGTCCCAATTAGTTGCAAAAAAAAAGTCCTTCGGAGGAAGTCCTTTGGGATAATCACCAAACTTTATCTTCTTTGACACGTTGCCAAAGGCCTTACTTGGCAAAGCCCCACCGAGTTCAGAAACAAACAAGAGATGCCAACTGGAAACAGAATTAGTAATGTTGCTTTCCTGCAAAAGGCCCAAGTGCCTTTGTTTCTCTTTTAAGCCTTATGGGAGGGGCCAATCATCTCCTGGCCTTACTCCCAAGTCTTCCCTTTTGCTTTAGCTGCTCTTGCCTTCTGGCAGCTCTGCGCATGTGTGCACTAGGATAGGCTCCTCCTGTTCCTCTGCCTCTCTGCTGCCCCACTCTGGGGACTCCTGTGCATCACTCCCAGATGGCCCTGGCCCCATCTCTGCCTCTGCCTCCCAGATGGCCCTGGCCCCATCTCTGCCTCTGACCCAGAGCCCTCATCCAGGCCTTCCCCATGCTCCTTCATGTTGGCACGTTCCCAAGTGAAGCCAGCTCTGACCCTACATAATTTACACCCCAATTATGACCCTGTTTTCCCACTCCCCCTACGGTACGTCATCAATCACATTTGCCAACAGAGCAATTTCGCGGATTGTAGAGGTCACTCCCCTTCGGCTGCTATGGGTAACCCTGAGATACAGCCTTGAGAGAGATAAGCATGGAATGTGCATCTGTCTTTGGCAGCCATGCCATTTTGCCGGTTTCCCACCCACCCACCCCGGCCTATGGCAATTCGAGAGCAGGCCAGGGATGCTTTGTGAGTTGAGATTTTATTCTGAAAAAATGAAGAGCTAAAAACAGGGTTCCATCCATGATGTTTCTTTGCCCTTTATACTGTCAAAAGATTATTCCGTTCCTAGATATTATTATAATGTCTAGCCTAGTGAAAGGAAGGACTAGGGGCGATATGAATAGAATTCTTTATTGGCCAAGTGTGATTGGACACACAAGGAATTTGTCTTTGGTGCATATGCTTTCAGTGTACATAAAGTAAAAATAAAATATATTCATCCAGAATCAGAAGATACAACACTCAAATCATACTAGGAAACAATAAAAATAATATAAGTTGTAAAGATACAAGCAACATGTATATAGTTGGGAAGAGATAGGTACTGGTTAGGATGAGAATAATAATAATACAGTCTTAGTAGATAATTTGACAGTGTTGTAGGAGTGATGGCATTCAAGAAAAAACTGCCCTTGTGTCTTGTTGTTCTGGTGTGCAGTGCTCTATAGTGTCGTTTTGAGGGTAGGAGTTGAAACAGTTTATATCCAGGATGCGAGCCGTCTGTAGATACTTTCGCAGCCCTCTTTTTGACTCATACAGTATACAGGTCCTCCATGGAAGGCAGGTTGGTAGCCATTGTTTTTTCTGCAGTTCTAATTATCCGTTGAAGCAGTGGTCCAATATTTGAGGGGCTGTCACAGAGATGATGGGGATAACCTATTTACCAAAGCATCAGAAGGCAGGGCAGGAACCTTTCAAAGATATGCAAGCTGACAATGATGGGAAACTGTCAATCAGTAGACGTGATGCTTTTTCCAAAGCACTTTGCATCAATCGTTTTTAATTCCCTCTTCTAAAGTCGCCTTTCTCAATGGTTTCTACGTGAGAAGTCAAAATCTGCAAGATGTTGAGCATCCTGATCCAAGCCCTACTTGTTTTGTAAGTGCATCACAATCAAGACTGAGATTGCAACAGAGAGCACACAAACACGGACACTCCTCCTATGCTACAAATTCGTCAGGATGACAACTATGGTTTACATTTTTCAAAAAAAGGTGAAGCTTTCCCTGTCAGTAGAGTCCAGTTGTGTTGGACTCTAAGGGCACAGTGCTCATCTCCGTTTCTTGCTCGAGGAAACCAGCACTGTCTGAAAACAATTTCTGTGGTCATTTGGCCGGCTTGAGTACATGCTGAGACACACAGAACGCCATTATTTTTGCACCAAAATGGTACCTATTTATCTACTTGCATTTGCATGCTTTCAAATTGCTTAGATGGGCAGGAGCTGAGGCAGGAACAGGAGCTCACCCCGTTGCTCGGAGTGCAGGTCTCAGTGGTGGGTTTATACCAGTTCGCCCCGGTTCGGGCGAATCGATAGTAGCGGTGGTGGGAGGCTCTGCCCACCCACGTCATCAGGCGATTGAAGTGTGTGCTCGAGCACTCAATTCCAAACTGGTAGTGAAGGTAAGTATAAACCACTATTGGTGGATCTCAAACTCCTACATTAATGAATAGAATAGAATAGAACAGAACGGAATGGAATGGAATGGAACGGAACGGAACGGAACGGAACGGAACAGTATAAGAGAATTGGAAGGGACCTTGGAAGTCTTCTAATCCAACCCCATGCTTAAGCAGGAAATTAATAATCAATACTTACGTTTTAACAGACATGGCTATTCAGAAAGTTATAATTCCAATACATCTAAAAACTATAGGCTGAGGAAAATTAAAGCAGATCCTGCTGTGGCCAAGAGCTACCGTAAAAACAGTCTTAAGGAAGGAGTTGGAATAATTATGCTTTATATTTACATGTTGTGATATTTAATTCTGAGCCATCTGCCTCTGCTTAAAATTCCCCAAAATATTTGGATATCAAATTCATGACAGGAACAAATGCCAACAATACAAATATTTTTTCCCCCTTTTGTTTACAGGAAGAAAGGTGTTTAGAAGTTCGGAGTCACTCACTGTTAATTAGATCTGATCAGAATAAATAATATTAAAATGGTTTCAAAAAGTAGACAAATAATTAATTTTGACAAGGGGGAAAACAGTACCAGCAGTCCTCGGCTTACGACCACAATTGAGTCCAAAATTTCTGTTGCCAAGTAAGACAGTGATTAAGAGAGTTTTGCCCCATTTTACGACCTTCCTTTCTACAGTTATTAACTGAAGCTGTGCAATTGTTAAGTTACCAACATTGCTATTAAGTAAATCTGGCTTCTCCATTGACTTCGCTTCTCAGAAAGTTGCAAAAGAGGAATCATGTTGCCCTCACACACAGCAACCGTCATAAATATGAGTCAGTTTCCAAGGTCTGAATTCTCATCACGTGACCATGGGGGTGCTACAACGATTGTAAGCGAGAAAAATGGCCATAAGTCAGTTTTTTTCAGTGCCATTGTAACTTTGAACGGTCACTAAACAAAACCATTGTAATTTGAGGACTACCTGTATGCTACTTTTCCATTCAGACTAAAAGCAATAGTAAAGCATCTATTATTAATTTCAACCTGGAATTATTTGTATTATACCAAGTATTGAAGCTTCGTTCCCAGTATTTTACAAAAGTAACTTTGATTGCGGTTCTATACAATTTAGAAGACCTTAAGCAACTTCGCAATATAATTGCGGATAATAATTTGCAAATAATTCTTTGCTTACAGGGCATTAAGAGCCATTTATGGAAAATTTACTGCACCTCTTAATCTATTTAGGAGAGGCTCGGAGCAAAAATATGTTTTTTTAAAACAAATTGCCTCCCTGCGAAGCATATTTCGGGCTCCCATTTGTTTATGACATAACTTGTTATGTGGAATATCTGCTGTTTATAACTGCAGGCAATTTTTTTAAAAAATTAAGTCATACTGAATGTAAGAGTCAGTCAGCACCCTTTATTAAAACTCGGGAAAAATTACAGAGTAATTACAGAGCAAACGGTCCCTTGTTCCATAGCCTCATTCCGTTAATCTTTCATCTTTATTCGATATTAAATAAAGAATAAACAGACAATGCCTGTTTTAATCTTACTGTTCTTTCAATAACCTCTTTCTTTAAAAAAAAAATATATCAATTTCTAACATAGGAATTAAGGGATGTGGTGGCTCAGTGGCTAAGACGCTGAGCTTGTCGATTGAAAGGTTGGCAGTTCAGCGGTTCGAATCCCTAGTGCCGCATAACGGGGTGAGCTCCTGTTACTTGTCCCAGCTTCTGCCAACCTAGCAGTTCGAAAGCATGTAAAAAATGCAAGTAGAAAAATAGGGACCACCTTTGGTGGGAAGGGAACAGCGTTCCTTGTGCCTTTGGCATAGAGTCATGCCGGCCACATGACCATGGAGACGTCTTCAGACAGCATTGGCTCTTCGGCTTTGAAACAGAGATGAGCACCGCCCCCTAGAGTCAGGAATGACTAGCACATATATGCAAGGGGAACCTTTACCTTTAGCTAACATACCGTGTTTTCCCGAAAATAAGACCCTGTCTTATATGTTTTTTGAACCCTGAAATAAGCACTTGGCTTTATTGCCATGCACTCAAAAGCCCAATTGGGCTTATTATCAGGGGATGACTTATTTTGGGGAAAACAGGGTAGGAAACTCAAACTTAACAAGCTTGATTTCTGATTTAAAATGCAATCGAGTGGATTGATATGTTATTACAAGAATAGCCCGGTTGGATCCTGAAGCAGCAAATACTCGATTTCTGATCTTCTCAACTTTTCCTCTATAACAAGAAAAATTATATGGTCTTTGAGATCAGAGACAATATATATTTTTGGTTACCCAGTGACTGTGAAATGTGAATCAGAAGACACTGTCCAGCACTCATGTTTTGTTTAAGGGCTTCCCGGAGGAATGCGGTTGGCCATTGAATAAACATAATAGAAGACTAGGTGGTCTCCGGGTCTGCTCAGCATTGCTGTTCTTCTGACGCTGTTAGTCAACAGAATCTCTGGGACAATGAGCCAGTTTGGCCTAGTGGTTAAGGCATTAGACTACAAAGCTGGAGTCTGTAAGTTCTAGTCCTGCATGAAAGCTGGCTGGATGAGTTTGGGCCAATCACCAGAAGCCTGGGAGTTCTAGTCCTATCTTAAGCACAAAAGCTGGCTGGATGACTTTGGGTCAATCATGAGGAGAAGTGACTTCTAGTCCTGGTGTAGCCATAGAAGCCAACTGAGTGACTTTGGGTCAATCACCAGGAGCCTGGGAGTTCTAGCCCAATCTTAAGCACAAAAGCTGGCTGGATGACTTTGGGTCAATCATGAGGAGAAGTGACTTCTAGTCCTGGTGTAGGCATAGAAGCCAACTGAGTGGATTTCGGCCAATCACCAGGAGCCTGGGAGTTCGAGTCCCACCTTAGGCACAAACATTGGCTGGATGACCATGCACCAATCATCAGGAGCCTAGGAGTTCTAGTCCTGGTGTAGCCATAGAAGCCAACTGAGTGGCTTTTGGCCAATCACCAGGAGCCTGGGAGTTCTAGTCCCACCTTAGGCACAAACATTGGCTGGATGACCTTGCGCCAATCATCAGGAGCCTAGAAGTTCTAGTCCTGGTGTAGCCATAGAAGCCAACTGAGTGGCTTTTGGCCAATCACCAGGAGCCTGGGAGTTCTAGTCCCATCTCAAACACAAAAACTGGCTGGATGACTTTGGGTTAATCACCAGCCGCCTGGGAGTTCTAGTCCCATCTTAAGCCCAAAAGCTGGCTGGATGACTTTGGGCCAATCACGAGGAGACAGTGAGTTCTAGTCCCACCTTAGTCATGCTGGGTGATTTTGGCCAGTCACTCTCTCTCAGCCCAACCCACCTCACAGGGTTGTTGTTGTGGGAAAAATAGGAGAAAGAATGTGTATTGGATATGTTCATTGCCCAATCGGGCTTTTGAGCGCATGCACTAAAATAAGACCCACTTGAAAATAAGCCCTACCTGAAAATATTTAAACACATGCACAGCTGGTCACCGCCATTTCCTCTGGTTTCCTCCACACGCCCCAAAATAATAAGACCTCCCTGAAAATAAGACCAAGTACTTATTTTAGGGTTCAAAAAAATATAAGACAGGGTCTTATTTTCAGGGAAACACGGTAATTTTTTGAAGCTTGAACAAAGCTGGATCGATTCCAGAGTGCTATCAAAACAGGAAGCATGTCTCTGAGACATGATTTCTTGTTATTTGCTCTCTGCTGCTGATCCAACTGTGTTTTATTGGATGCGAAGCTAAATGTTTTCAAGGAAAAGCAAAGTTCAGTTCTTTTGAAAAATACCTTTGGGACAACCACGACCTGGGGGTGACTGAGAATCTCCACAGACCTTTTGATTCAACTTCCTCACAGGAAATTAAATCAGTGTTTGTCTCTTGTATTCCAGATCCTTATCGGTGGAAATATTTCCGGCAACACAGTCCTGGAAGACGATTTCAGCACCTTGGACAGCAAGAAATGGCTTCTCCACCCAGGCGGAACCAAAATGCCCGTCTGTGGTTCCTCTGGAGACGCTCTGGTCTTCATTGAGAAGGCCAGCACTCGCTACGTGGTCACCACCGACATTGCCATAAATGAAGACTCTTTCCTTCAACTGGATTTTGCAGCGTCTTGTTCTGTCACCGATTCTTGCTACGGTAAAGGCTATTTCTTTAAATTTGCCGTTTATGTTTTGGTAACTTGCCTCAGCAGCATTTTTTAATACAGGTAACAAGCATTTGTTTAGTGGCCGTTCAAAGCTACGGCAGCACCGAAAAAGGTGACCTATGACCGTTTTTCACAGCTATGACCTGTTGTGGATCGCCAGCGGCCAACAGAGCTGGCAGCAGATTCGGACAGTGAGGAGGTTGGGGAGGAACGTGGGCCAGTGCTAGAGTCTGGGGAAGGCTCAGACGAGGGCTCTGAGTCAGAGGCAGAGAGGAGGCCAAGGCCATCTGGTAGTTCTTTGCTGCCTCCAGAATCTCCAGAATCTGACATCAGCAAGGCAGAAGAACAGCGTTAGCCTGTTCCCAGTGTGCACATGCGCAGAGCTGCCAGGAGACAGGAACAATTAAGGAAACAGGGTCGACTTGGGAGTAAGGCTTGGAGATGATTGGCCCCTCCCATAAGACATAAAAGAGAAGCAAACAGGACGTGAGCTTTTGCAGGAAGCAATTAGTTCATCTGGTCGGTAAAGCTTTGGGAAAGTTCTGTTTGACTCTGTGCTAAGTTTGGCCTTGCCCTGCGTGTAGCAATTAGTTCTCTGGCAGCATTCCAAGGGAGATAAGGTGGGTGTTTGTAAACCCTCCCCTGAAAGACTGTTTGAGAAGTCTTTGAGACTGGGAATGACAATAATTCACAGCCATAATGAATTAAAGAGGTTTGCTGGGACTAAGATTGTGCTGTATACTGTCTAAGGAAGCCTAAATCAGAACATGACCCTTCAGCATTCCCGTGCTCACATGATCAAAATTCGGGGGTTTGTAACTTCCCCGAACTTTCAGTCACATAGGTGCCTCAACTTACGACCACCATGACTGACAACGGTAATTCTCATCTGATTTATGGTTATAAATCAGGGATTAGCTGTAAATTTCAGTATAAAACAGCTATATTATTCATGGATATATTCGCTGTTCTGAGTAATACATACACCTAGGAGAAAAGATCTGGACATCCCTTGTATAAATCTCCCATCCTGGCATTGATTTCTCATAATTTTTTGACTTATGGGGTGTCACGCTCTAAATGATTACAATGTCTGTAGTTCCAGAGACTGAAATAACCATCTTAACATTTTCTTTGCACTTCTATAAATTATATTGGCGTGAAGCTGGTTTAAATTTGACTAGAGGGAAATGGGATCGCGTATATCAATTAAACTTAGACCCATACGTCACAATTCAGCCTAACGATGGAAACGAGCCTTAAAGAAAATCCATAAAGCAGATAGCTAATTTACTTATAAGTAACGAAGCCGTTTCAGTGGAGAGGGGAAATTGACGGCCAGCCACAAATGCAATCCTTACTCTTCATTTTAAAGTTCCAGTTCATTCTAACATTAAATTCATCTGTCAGAAATCTTATCCATGAGAATCATGCCACTTATGAGGAGGTCATCATTCTGAGTTTATCTGTCTTTCTGTGTATGTACAGGTAATCCTCGACTTACACCAGTTCACTTAGGGACCGTTTGAAGATACTACGGCACTTAAAAAAGGGACTTATGTCCATTTTTTACACTTACATTATGATCTTTGCAGCATCCCTAATGGTCACATCATCAAAATTCGGCTGCGGGCAACTCAGTCACATTCTGTTCTGCCCCAGCTTTGGACCCCAAAGAACGCAGCACACACAAAGTCTGTACAAACCTTAGTTTACTAAATTAAATCAATCTTTTTCAAATAAAGGCTGTTAATTAACTTTCTTAACAGCCTACAAGAATCCAGAGAATAAATAATTGTAATCTTACTATGGTTGGCAGAATGCCCAGAAGCAACTTGCAGGAAATTGATAAGAGAACTGAGGTCAGGATGTGAAGGAGAGTGAACGAAGTTTTTTCCTGCAAATTGCTTCAGTCGGTGTTCCTCCTTAAATAGGCTAAGGGAGTGGCCAATTATCCCCAAGCCTTACTCTCGAGGAGACCTCCTCCTGAGGAGCCACTCCTGCCTTTTGGCCGCTCTGCGCGCCCGTGCCTCGAGAAGAGGCTCCTCCTCTTCTTCCTCTTCACTTATGGGAGCTTCCGGAGGTTCTGAAGGCCCTGGCTGAATCCCTGCCTCTGCCACCACCTCTTCTCCAGCCTCCTCATTGTCTGACTAGAGCGCCAACTGCACAGGATGCTGGCGCAGCACCACACCAGCCTCCTCGCTGTCGGAATCAGCTACTAGCTGCACAGGTCGCTGATGGGCCACAACCCATTCTTGACAGTTGCAGTATCCCAGGATCATGCAATCCCCTTTTTGTGACCTTCTGACCGGCAAAGTCAATAGGGAAACCGGATTGGATTGGATTGGATTGGATTGGATTGGATTGGATTGGATTGGAGTGGAGTGGAGTGGAGTGGAGTGGAGTGGAGTGGAGTGGAGTGGAGTGGAGTGGAGTGGAGTGAAGTGGAATGGAATGGAATGGAATGGAATGGAATGGAATAGAATAGAATAGAATAGAATAGAATAGAATAGAATAGAATAGAATAGAATAGAATAGAATAGAATAGAATAGAATAGAATAGAATAGAATAGAGAAAATATAGAATGGAATGGAATGGAATGGAATGGAATGGAATGGAATAGAATAGAATAGAATAGAATAGAATAGAATAGAATAGAATAGAATAGAATAGAATAGAATAGAATAGAATAGAATAGAATAAAGAAAATATAGAATGGAATGGAATGGAATGGAATGGAATGGAATAGAATAGAATAGAATAGAATAGAATAGAATAGAATAGAATAGAATAGAATAGAATAGAATAGAATAGGAGTAACAGAGCTGGAAGGGACCTTGGAGGTCTTCTAGTCCAACCCCCTGCTTAGGCAGGAAACCCTACACTGCTTCAGACAAATGGTTATCCAACATCTTCTTAAAAACTTCCAGTGTTAGACCATTCACAACTTCTGGAGGCAAGTTTTCCCACTGAATAATTGTTCTCACTATCAGAACATTTCTTCTTAGTTCTAGGTTGCTTTTCTCCTTGATTAGCTTCTATCCATTGCTTCTTGTCCTGCCCT
This sequence comes from Masticophis lateralis, assembly GCA_030761175.1. Classification (NCBI taxonomy): domain Eukaryota; kingdom Metazoa; phylum Chordata; class Lepidosauria; order Squamata; family Colubridae; genus Masticophis; species Masticophis lateralis. Next base: position 86,415,550 of record JAUDYJ010000006.1, on the reverse strand, counting down.
CAGGCATAATTTAGGTGTGACATAAAGTGTCACACCTAAATATCTAAATATCCTAAAATCATACTGTTGAGAAGAAATTGGCAGTGTATATAGAGACACTGCTTCATTACTTTTTTGTTTACTGGTTAGGTAGGTGGCTTCACATCATGATAAGCCAAAGGCCTATATTAAGTCAATATAATTAGTATATTTAGATGGATTTTATATGGTAGCTAGAAGGCTGAGGCTGGAGTACTACAGGTAGTTCCTCAGCTTACAACCACAACTGAGCCCCAAATTTCTAACGTGATAAATTTTTTCAGTGAGCTTTGCTCCATTTTATGACTTTTCTTGCCAAATTTGTTAAGTGAACCGCAGAAGTTGTTAAATTAGGGACATGGTTGTTAAGTAAATTTGGCTTCCCCGTTGACTTTGCTTTTCAGGAGGTCGCAAAAAAGTGATCACATGACCCCGGGACATTGCAACAGTCATAAATACGAGCCAGTTGCCAAGTGTCAAAATTTTTATCCCGTGACCATGGGGATGCTTCCAAGTCATAAACATGAAAAAAAAATGATTGTAAGTTACTTTTTTCGGCGCTGTATTGGTGTCAATACAGGTAGTCCTCGACTTACAACAGTTTGCTTAGCGACCTTAACTTTGGACGGTCACTAAGCGAACTGTTGTAAGTCGAGAACTACCTGTAACGTCCTTTGCCTCACTTGGTAAAGATGTAGTTGGGGAATAATCTCAACCAGAGGTGGGTTTCAGCAGGTTCTGACCAATTCTGGAAAACGAGTAGCAGAAATTTTGAGTAGTTCGGAGGACCGGTAAATACCACCTCTGACTGGCCCCGCCCCCATTTATTCTCTGCCTCCCGAGTCCCAGCTGATTGGGAGGAAATGGGGATTCTGCAGTATCCTTCCCCTGGAGTGGGGAGGGAATGGAGATTTTACAGTATCCTTCCCCTGTCACGCCCGCCAAGCCATGCCCACAGAACCGGTAGTAAAAAATTTTGAATCCCACCACTGATCTGAAGTAAGAAAGTGTGCTAGTTCATAGTGTAGGCTCGTGATGGCGAACCTATGGCAGGGGTGCCACAGGTGGCACGTGGAGCCATATCAGTGGGCACACGAGCTCAGCTCCAGCACACATGTGTGTGCTGGCCAGCTGATTTTCGGGCCTTCTGGCCCCACCAGAAGTCAGGAAACACTCTGTTTCTGGCCTCCGGAGGGCCTCGGGGAGGGGTGGGGGTGAGGAAGGCCGTTTTTGCCCTCCCCAGGCTCCTAGAAAGGCTCTGGAGCCTGGGGAGAGCAAAAAAACAGGCCCACCGGGCCATCGTGTGCCAAAAGCGGGGGGAGCACGGGGGGGCGCATAGAATTATGGATATGGGCACGCGTGTGTGTGACCCCACTATGCTCCCCCTGCTTTTGGCACATGATGGCAAAAAGGTTAGCCATCACTGGTGTAGGCTCTCCATTGCTATGACAATGTCCCTCAGCACTGGCAACGTGTGGACTCCCACAACTGAAGTCTACACACCTTCAAGTTGGCAAGGCTGAGAAACACTACGCTATCTCAAATTTCCACATCTGTGCCTATTTCAGAACTTCATTATCATTTCTACTGGGCCTAAATGCCTTGATTTATCCATCGGCGCCTGCCAGTGAACAGCTCGGCGGCGCCATAATCTGCCCTCCATTTGATTTATTTTTATGGCTGTATATTTATTTAAGCAATTTGTAAGCCATCCAGATCCCAAAAGGAGTTGGAATACAAGGCTTACAACCATTGGAAGAGGAGATAATGCAACCAAATGCCAGAAGCCAGAAAAAATCCAACTGTTCTGCCCCAGCTATGGACCCCAAAGAACGCAACACACACAAACTCTGTACAAACCTTAGTTTACTAAATTAAATCAGTCTTTTACAAACAAAGGCTGTTAATTAACTTTCTTAACAGCCTACAACCATGAGGGCGAACCTATGGCAGGTGGCAGGTGGAGCCATATCTGTGGGCACGTAAGTGTTGCCCTAGCTCAGCTCCAGTGCACATGTGCGCACCGGCCAGCTGATTTTTGGGCCTTCCAGGCCCATTAGAAGTCAGAAAATGGGCTGTTTCTGGCTTCCGGAGGACCTCTGGGAGGTTGGGGAAGGCTGTTTTCACCCTCCCCAGGCTCCAAGAAAGCCTCTGGAGTCAGGGGAGGGCAAATAATGGGCCTATTGGGCCTATTGGTTAACCTTTTTGCCATCATGTGCCAAAAGCGGGGGTAACTCAGGGGGTCACATGCACACGCGCGGGGGTATGGGGTGTCATTGAATTATGGGTATGGGCACGCGCACGTGCAACCCTCCTATGCTCCCCACACTTTTGGCACGCGATGGCAAAAAGGTTAGCCATCACTGGCCTACAAGAATCCAAAGAATAAATAATCGTAATCTTACTATGGTTGGCAGAAAGCCCAGAAGCAACTTGCAGAGAACTAAGATCAAGACGCGAAGGAGAGCGAACAAAGTTGTTCCCTGCAAATTGCCTCAGTCATGGCCAATTATCCCCAAGCCTTACTCTCGAGGAGACCTCCTCCTGAGGAGCCACTCCTGCCTTTTGGCCGCTCTGCGCGCCCGTGCCTCGAGAAGAGGCTCCTCCTCTTCTTCCTCTTCACTTATGGGAGCTTCTGGAGGTTCTGAAGGCCCTGGCTGAATCCCTGCCTCTGGCACCACCTCTTCTCCAGCCTCCTCATTGTCTGACTAGAGCGCCAACTGCACAGGCTGCTGGCGCAGCACCACACCAGCCTCCTCGCTGTCAGAATCACCTACTAGCTGCACAGGCCACTGACGGACCACAACATCAACTCATAAAATTACAACTACGTTAACCGGCAGGGATCACCTACAACTGCAAGACCCCAAATGCATAAGAGCATTAATTCACTATTTCACACACTAAGTTGTGTATCTGATTAAGGATCAGAGTGCTTTTCTCCTTTTTCAACTGCCGTGGTCTTGGGAAGACACTGAATGAGTTATGCGGTGTTAGGTTTCTTCTTCTCCTTCTTGTGCTATATCCATCATCGGACGTTGGCGATCATGTTGGCGATCCTATTTTGATCAACAGCCGCACGAAAATGGGCTGTTGAGTTTTCTCCAAACCCGGTCCTTTAGATTTTGAAGCCATGAGATCTTTCTTCTGCCTGGATCTTGTTTGTCTTCGATCTTTCCCTGGAGGATTATGTGAAGGGTGCTGTATTTTTCCGGGTCTCACATCACATCAGGGCTGGGCTTCAAAAATTTTAGCAAGGGATTCTCTGCTTGGTTGCTGGGTGGGTGTGGCCATGGTGGGTGTGGCCTAGTTGTCCTCCTGCACCACAGTGGGGGGGGGGTTGCCCTCCCCCAGCTCCGGAGGCTTTCCTTGAGCCTCCGGGAGGACGAAAATGGCCTCTCTATGCTCCGGAGGCTCTCTGAAGGCTGGAAACGGGCTTGTTGAACTTCCGGTAGGCCTGTTTCCCTGCATCACATGTCCAAAATTTTAACTTTCGCTTTTTTATGGTTTTGATGACTTCCATTGGTTTTCCCAGGCGGCTTATCCCCTCCTCATTTCCGATTTTGTCAACCCAAGTTATACATAACAGCCGCCTGTAAATCCACATTTCAAATGCTTCCAGTCTCTTCAAGTGGCTTTCGGTCAGAGACCAACTCTCCCTTCCGTAGAGCAGGATAGAAAAGATGTAGCATCTGACAAGCCTGATTTTCAATCTTAGACTGCAGGAGACCTTTTTCGTTTTGAAGACGTGTTAGGTTTAGCACATAGAGAGTCATGGGGCTAGAAGGGACCTTGGAGGTCTTCCAGACCATAGAGATGAGGCGTCTCTCCATAGAACGGCCAACTTTGCTCTCTGCTTTTAGTGGAATTCACACTGTAGCAGGTATTCTTTGAAAACAATGTAAAACTCAACACCTGACAGAACACTTGAATCTGCACCCCTACCGCAGTCACTCAAATGTCTCTGGAGATTCTCAGCCATCCAGGTCATGGTTGAAAAAGGTGCTTTATCAAAAGGCAACTGGACTTTCTGTGGTTTTTCTTGGAAAACATTTCATTTCTCATCCAAGAAACTTCTTCGGTTCTGACTGTCTGGAATGAGCTCCCCCCGGAGATACGGAGATAGTCCACCCGGAGATACGGAGGATCCCGGATCTGCGCACCTTCCGCCGTGCTCTCAAGACCTTTTTATTTCACCAGGCGGGCCTGGCCTAATTTTTTCCCCTTTTTCTTTTTTAATACGTAAATTTTAATCTGTTTTAAATGATTGGGGTGTTTTAAATTGGTCTGGACCAAATTGTTTCATTCGGTTTTATTCTGTTTTTAAATTTTGTATTTATGTATTTTATTATTTGGCTGTTCACCGCCCTGAGTCCTTTGGGAGTAGGGCGGTATATAAATCAAATAAAGACTAAAGACATGTAATATTTTAAAGCTTGCCTATGGGCCAATCTTACAGTTTTTGCATTTCATTCTTCTTCGTTTTTTTTTAGCTATCGAGCTGGAATATTCTGTGGACCTTGGTCTGACGTGGCAACCTGTGGTAAGAGACTGCCTTCCTACTAACGTAGAATGCAACAGGTATCACCTCCAGCGGATCTTGGTATCCGATACCTTCAACAAATGGACAAGAATCATCTTGCCACTTCCTCCTTACACCAGGTGAATTATCTTTTGCATGGTTTTATCAATCACAGCAAGTTTCCCATTGTATTATGGCTTTGAAAACAGTGGTCTCTTTTCCCATGGTAGTTACGGATTTTTAAATTTGTTTTCCAATATTTCATATTTGTCCTCAGTCAGCTTCATTGCCTTTTGAAATATGTCAGAAGAGATATCTATCTATCTATATATATATAAAAGCCAAATACCACTCACTCATCACGAAATCTCCAGAAAGGTAAAGCCTACAAACTTGAAATTAGGCACGTATGTTCCTCTTGGCTTCTAGGTGCTCGCTAAGAAAGGATTTTTCGAAACGACCATCCGATCATTAATATTTCATATACAGTATTACATTAACACACTCTGATGCTAGAGAGCTAGACATTCTACTCCCCCTCCCCACCTGAAAAGAACTCTGTTCCAACTGCCAGTTGCCTTACATTAATACACTCTGATGCTACCAGCCAGGAGTGGGATTTGAGGGTTCTCTGAACTGCACAGAATCTTATCTAAAGGTTCTCCCGAACCTCTGTGAACCCCCAGCAGCCCACCCCTGTTGAGAGAACAGGTCTCAATTGCCACAAAAACCAGAATATAGAGTAATAAGAAAAGGGGGTTTCTACTTGAACCATAAACACACCTCAGGCTTTTAAAATATTTGTTTCCCATGTATCAGAAATATTTGAAAGTATAAAATCAGTGGGTTAAATTCAAAGTTCACCCTAGTCTGATTGAAAAATTGGAGGGAGACCATCAAAGGAAAAAAATGTTGAGGGTACAAAGTATAAATGGAATAAGCCATTACGTAGGTTGCAATCTGCTTGAACAAAACTTTTGTTCCCTTGGTGAGCAGACTTCGTGGGAAGTTTAATGCTGCCATCTACTGTTAAAAGAAATAGGAATAGAAATAGAAATAATACGAATAGAAAAAGAGTGGAGTGGAGTGGAGTGGAGTGGAGTGGAGTGGAGTGGAGTGGAGTGGAGTGGAGTGGAGTGGAATGGAATGGAATGGAATAGAATAGAATAGAATAGAATAGAATAGAATAGAATAGAATAGAATAGAATAGAATAGAATAGAATAGAATAGAATAGAATAGAATAGAAGGGATCTTGGAGATCTTCTAGTCCAGCCCAAGGAGGAGAACCTATAACAGTGATGGCTAACCTTTTTGCCATCGCGTGCCAAAAGCAGGGGGAGTGTGGGGGGGTTGGGCATGCGCGTGCCCACACCCATAATTCTATGCGCCTCACTCCCATACATGTGTGCGCTACCCCTCTGCACTTCTCCCTCTTTTGGCACGCGATGGCACGGTGGGCCCAGTAGGCCCGTTTTTCGCCCTCCTGAAAAACGGCCTTCCCCCCCCCGCCCCCCGGAGGCCCTCCGGAAGCCAGAAATAGCCTGTTTGCCAACTCGCAGTGGGCCCAGAAGGCTCGAAGAAAATCAGCTGGCCGGCGCACACATGTGCACCAGAGCTGAGCTCACATGCCCACCAATATGGCTCCATAGGTCCGCCATCATGGACCTATGACCATTCCAGACAAGTGGCTGTCCAGTCTTTTCTTAAAAACCTCCAGTGATGGAGCGCTCATGATTTCTGGTGGCAAGCCGTTCCACTGGTTAATCGTCCTCACGGTTAGGAAGTTTCTCCTTCATTCCAGGTTGCTTCTCTCTTTGGTTATTTAGATTTTGTTTATTTGTTTAATAAAGCCACAGTCTCCGTTGGATCGATCCCAAAAGGCGGAATTTGCTACTTCTCGTGCTTTAACTCCACAATCATTTTTTTTTTCCCGTGCCGTCTTTCCTAAAGGTCTGATGCGACCCGGTTCCGTTGGCACCAGACAGCTCCTTTCGACAAGCAGCAAACGTGGGCTATTGACAACGTCTACATAGGCGACGGCTGTATAGATATGTGCAGCGGGCATGGAAGATGCACTGACGGGAACTGTGTGTAAGTATTAACCCCACTGAGAGAGACAGTGTTAGAGTAACTGCGGGTACCTCCTCAACTTACAACAGTCCATTTAGCGACTGTTCAAAGTTGCAACCTCACTGAACAAAGTGACTTATGACAATGTCTTTCACAAGTCACTTTTTTTCCCCAGTGCCGTTGTAACTTCGAACGGTCACTAAATGAGCCGCTGTAAGTCGAGGGCTACCGGTCGTGTGGACCAGGCTGCCCCATTCAATATCACAAAGAAATGGACAATACAGGTAGTTCTCGATTGGCGATCATTCACTTGGTGACTGTTCCAAACTTACAACGGCACTGAAAAAAGCGATTTATTCCCGGTTTTCACACCTAGCGACCCCGTTGCAGCATCCCCGTGGTCACGTGATCCAAATTCAGCTGTTTGGCAACTGCCTCATATTTATGACGGTTGCAGTGCCCTAGGGTCACATGATCCCCTTTTTGCGGCCTTCTGACGAGCAAAGTCGACGGGGAAGCCACTTAACAATGGTGTTACTGGACAGCTGCAACGATGCCCTTAACCACTGTGGCAAGAAGGGTCGTAAAATGAGGCAAAAATTCTGTCAGCGTTTAGTCAGCGTAACTAGTATTATGAGATAAATCCAGGAGCAAAACACAGCACACAGCACACAGAGCCTTTAGATACTTAACAGTTGTTTATATACAGCTAAATATTTACAGACTTATACATGGTTAAATACCTTATCATGCAACTACTGACACACGAAAAGCAATGAGATACACGACAAGAGAGAACATGAGGAGAAGGGAGACGCCCTCTAATGGCTTCCCTTATATAGGCAGCTTCTAACCCAGCTTCTTAAAGTAGCAGTAATCCTGCTGCCTCATTCCCATTGCATCCGCTTTCAGTTGCTTCCGCTTACAACCTTCCATCCGCTTATAGCTATTAAATCTACATAACCTGACAAATTCACTTAAAAACTGTCTCGCTTAGCAACATAAATTTTGGGCTCCATTGTGGTTGTAAATAAAGGACTAGCTATTCATGGGTTTCAGTCAGGATATAACCACTTCAAGTGGCTTATTCTCGGAATTCAAACTAATCAATTCCCCCGTTCGATTTAATCTCTTTCTGTCCCCTCTCAAAACAAAATCTCTCTCAACCATGAATGTCGGTTAATGAAGCGGAACAAATTCTGTGCAGTCACAAAAATCAATAAAACAATTCATGAAAATAATTGGCCGCTTTATTTTGCCATCTTCAATGCTTGGCCAATTTTTCAACTAGAGCAATAATCCAAAGGTATCGTTAATATCAATTATCAACGACCCAATGGTAGCTCTAGATCTAGATGACAGCTTCTAGATCAGTATCACTACTCTTCTGACCGTTAGAAAAAAAATCATAGTTATTAATTCCTCGTGCATTATTATTTCAGCAACATCCGTCAAGGCAGATAATAGAGCCACTTCTGTAACGCAACGATTAATGGCAATTTTACAAGGATATGGTTTGGTGTAAAGGATTAGTTCACCATTTGTATGTGATTTTGAATGTATTTTCTCTGATTTTGGTGGAACTGGATTGAACAGGTCTAATGTACCAAATTCATTTCCATTGTTTAGATTTTTTAAAAAGTTTTTTTAAAATTCTTTTTACAAACATATCAACTCAATGTGCGAACAGTATGGCACCTGAGTGTCATGTGCTCTAATACAAATAAAACTAGTAAAATTAATCATAATTATTACATTCAATCAACTTATATATTTCTAATTATAATAAGTTGCAATCTGTCATTCTTCAATTATTTCATGTTTTCTCTTATTGTTATTTTATTTTATTATATAAAAGTGTCTACACTAACGTTCCCCTTTCTCTTATTTCTATCACTTATTCTAACTTTTAATCATGTCACCTTTTACTGAGAAAAAAATTTCTTTCGAACCTACCTGGCTTTTATTCGTATCACCTACCTGAAACAGAGAAAAGAAAAGAAAAAGAAAAGAGAGGGAGAGGGAGAAAAGGAAATACAAATCAGAATAACAACAACGACAACAAAGAAATCATTTATCCGTCGTCTCTTGTTCGCTTCAATACTTTGGTTGCTATGCTTTTTTTAATTTGCCTCCCCCCTTCCTCTCTATGATCTTGTTTAGATTTTTTTAAACATGGCCTTCATCCAGGTTCATTTAGATACTATTACTTGGAAAGTCCATGGAGATTCTCAGTCATCTAGGTTGTCCCAAAGGTACTTTTTTCAAGAGGCAACTGGATGCAGAAGCTTCTTGGGTGAGGAGAGAAACATCTTCAAAGAAAAACCAGAAAGTCCACTTGCCTCTTGAAAAAGCACCTCAGGGATTACTTGGGAAGGTTTATGGTAATTAAAATATCCTGTTCAGTTAACATTGTGGGGAGGGGGGGGGGACATGCGTGTTGTGTTAAAAGCACCAGATAAAACAAAAATGCAAAATTTGATAGAAGCCCGTTAATCCATTTTTGTGGTTTTCACCTACTTCTTTATTTGATTCTCTGGTTTTCTTTTATCAGCTGCTTATAAAACTTGGGTGTCAGAACGAATTCGTTGACCTCCAGCATTTATTGTGGAATAGTAATAATAATAATGACAATTATTCTTACTAGCAAAGATAAAATTAAAGAACACTTTGCACTTCCTCCATAGAGTTACATAAAAAACAAATTGTTAAGAAGACAAAACAACTTGTGATTCTGTTTAAATATATTGTCATACCACCTAAAATGTGATGGAATCAGAATCCAAGACAAATTCCTTGTGTGTACAATCACACTTGGCCAATAAAGAATTCTATTCTATTCTATTCTATTCTATTCTATTCTATTCTATTCTATTCTATTCTATTCTATTCCATTCCATTCCATTCCATTCCATTCCATTCCATTCCATATTTTCTTTTCTATCCTATCCTATCCTATCCTATCCTATCCTATCCTATCCTATCCTATCCTATCCTATTCCAGTCCATATTTTCTATTCTATTCTATTCTATTCTATTCTATTCTATTCTATTCTATTCTATTCTATTCTATTCTATTCTATTCTATTCTATTCTATCCCTCCACTCTCATTTGTTTTAGGGAAAAATTTGAAGCTTTTCCTTTACGCACAGTTTTTGACTTAAAATATTAGAAAAATATCGTTTTATCTATCAGATAGTGATGGGCAAAAAAAAAATGGAAGTCGGATATTAAAAAATTGAGGCAGAAACAGGGAAAAGTGCCAGTGAAAATATTTTATCATCTAAAAACTCAACATATTTTAGACAAGATCTTTTATCGCCGTGCAAGCCAGCTAAAACCTGTTAGATTGATGTCACCAGAGAGGAACTTAGTGTGCCAAGTTTAATATTTTACATTTAAGTGGTATAATTTACGAATCTGGCAAAAAAATATATCTTGGGAAGTTGCCATTTTGTGGTTTCTTATTATTAGGACTCGGTGAGCTCTCCCCGCAGTCTTGTTTTAAATCACAGTTCCAAAAATATTTCAGAAAGCCATTCCGTCAAGAGTGTTTATTGTGTTCTACTCTGCAGCTGATGCTTTTGCCGTGTGAATTCTCCGATCTGGCCTCCGACTGCCATTTTTGAAATCTGCCGTACCATATTCACGTTGTTTTTCCAAAGACCCTTTAATTTAGCTTCTTGTCTTATTGTCACTTCCAACTGCTCATCTGCTGTTGGAAGTGGTATGAACTTTATTTGCCAATTTTTGGGTGTGCGCGTATAAAAGCTAACAAAGTCCTGCCAACATTGCTTTGTTCTTCCTTAAGCACCTGCAATCGGCTGCTAATTTCAGGTGCCCGTTGTCTTCCCCTCATTTTCTTAATTTCCACACCCCATCTTCTACCAGCTCATCGTGACTGGAGCTTGGCAGCCTCAAACTAGTACTGCCGACGAGTTACTTCAAAAGTTTGATCTCACAGAAGGAGTAGCAGGAAATTTGCAACCAACTTCCAATGCAAGTAGCTGGGTCAATCGTTAGTGACTGAGTTTAAACATGCTTAGGATAAACACATGTCCATCATCTGACACAGTGCTCCTCCTCATCCTCTCCTCCCCTCTCCTTCCTCCTCCTTCCCTCTTCCTCCTCTTCCTCCTCCATTCCACAAACCCTACTCCCTACTAGCACCGATGATGTTACCTAATTTGGATAATGAAACATCTGCAAGAAAACAAGAAAGCTCAGACAGCACCAAGGACCCCCCCCCCTCTAAATCATTTTTTCAAATCTTCACAGATCCCCACCCCCCGGTGACATTGCAACCCCACCCCCAGAGGTTCGTGGACCACAGGTTAAGAACCACTGCTCTAGGACAGGGGTGTGTCAAACTCAGTTTCATTGAGGGCTGCATCAGGGTTGGGTTTGACCTCACAAGGCAGGGTTGGGCGTGGCCAGAGTGGGTGTGGCCAGCTCGACGTCATGCATTTCAAGGGCGTCTGTGGTAGTCCAAACACTCTACCAGTGAAAACGGGCTCCTGAGCTCCGTTTCCGGCTGTGACGGCCTCCTGCAACCCTCTGCCAGCGAAAATACAGCTCGCAAGGAACATCTGCGGCCCTCCTGAGCTCCATTTTCACTGGAAGAGACACCACTGGACTGTCCTTTGCTGTTTCCAGGGCGGCCTTGTGGACCAGATCTAAGCACCCCGCGGGCCGGATCCGGGCCACCGGGCCTTGAGTTTGACACCCCTGCTCTAGGAGATCTGTCCATCCAGGACTATATTGAAATTTTGTACAAGCTGTCCCTGAAACAGGAGCATACCTCTTGAGATTCCCTTTAGGAATTTTTCATCTCATTAAAAATGACAAGCTGGATGTTGATGTACAGTCTCCTCAGTTCCGCCTGTCCAGGAAAAAAAATCCTTTTTCTTTCCATCAAAGCCAAGAGCCTCTCAATGGAACAGTTTCAGCAATGGGTTCTTAAACAGAATTAACATTCAGGAAGACAGAACCATGCAGGATCTCCAAGAAGTTTCCGAGAGGAGACCAAGGAAGCCTAACGCTGTGGAGGAAACCTATTTGTCTTGATGAAACACTTAAATATTGGATGTTTGCAGGGGTGGGCTTCAGAAATTTTAGCAAGGGGTTCTCTGCCCAGTTGCTGGGTGGGTGTGGCCATGGTGGGTGTGGCCTAGTTGGCCTCCTGCACTACAGCAGAGGGGAATTTTTGCCCTCCCCAGGCTCTGGAGGCTTTCCTAGAGCCTCCAGGAGGGCGAAAATGGCCTTCCCAGGGTCTGGAGGCCCTCTGGAGGCCAGAAACGGGCCCGAACATCTGGTAGTCCCGTTTTTCACCCTCCCTGCGTGCCCTTTACTTACCTACATCCAAAACGGGCTGCGGATGGGGTGGGCGGGGCCAGCCAGGAGTGGGATTTGGGGGTTCTCCAAACTGCACAGAATCTTAGCTAGAGGTTCTCCCGAACCGCTCCGAACCCCCAGCAGCCCATCCCTGGATGTTTGTTTTTAATTGGATTCTCTTATCTCCTGTTCTTTACAGGTGTGATGAAAACTGGAGCGGATTATACTGCGACGAGCCAGATGTGTCCCTCCCCACTCAACTGAAAGACAATTTCAACCGTGCTCCATCCAACCAGAACTGGCTAACCGTCAACGGGGGGAAACTGAGCACCGTCTGCGGTGCGGTGGCTTCGGGGATGGTTCTTCATTTTAGCGGGGTTAGTATTTGGATTGATTTATTTTTTATTTATTTTATTGTCAGATTTGTATGCTGCCCTTCTCCCGTAGGACTCGGGGCGGCTCACAACAATAAAAACAACCCGACAATGGATATTAAATAACTAAAATTAAAACCAAATATAAAATCCCCATAGTCCCCTAATTTAATTTCAGGGGGGCATGTTGTCCATCTCCAGCAGGCCTTTTCTGATAGCTCTTTCCCCCCATCGCTGCGTTTTCTTTCTCAGGTTTATGTTTTTGGAACTGTCTTCGCCTTGCTGTAAATATGATCGTTTGTTGAACATGGGTGGGTGTAGAAAAGCAAAATATTTTAAAATATTTCTTTAAAAAAAAAGAAGAAATCATTAAGTTATTAACCCAACCTAATTGAAAAATAACAATTGAAACTTGCAAACCTCTTGGACGTTGAGCAGGAGTATAAACTTTTAAGTTGTTTTCATATAGAGGGCCAGTTTGCTCTAGTGGTTAAGGCACCAGGAAAAAAAGCAAGAGAATGAGTTCTAGTCCCGCCTTAGCCATGAAAGCCAGCTGGGCCACCTACCAAGAGACTGTGAGTTCTAGTTCCTCCTTAGCCATGAAAGCTAGCTTTGGGCCACTTACCAGGAGACTGTGAGTTCTAGTTCCTCCTTAGCCATGAAAGCTAGCTGGGTGACTTTGGGCCACTTACCAGGAGACTGTGAGTTCTAGTTCCTCCTTAGCCATGAAAGCTAGCTTTGGGCCAATTACCAGGAGACTGTGAGTTCTAGTTCCTCCTTAGCCATGAAAGCTAGCTGGGTGACTTTGGGCCACTTACCAGGAGACTGTGAGTTCTAGTTCCTCCTTAGCCATGAAAGCTAGCTTTGGGCCAATTACCAGGAGACTGTGAGTTCTAGTTCCTCCTTAGCCATGAAAGCTAGCTGGGTGACTTGGGGCCACTTACCAGGAGACTGTGAGTTCTAGTTCCTCCTTAGCCATGAAAGCTAGCTTTGGGCCAATTACCAGGAGACTGTGAGTTCTAGTTCCTCCTTAGCCATGAAAGCTAGCTGGGTGACTTTGGGCCACTTACCAGGAGACTGTGAGTTCTAGTTCCTCCTTAGCCATGAAAGCTAGCTTTGGGCCAATTACCAGGAGACTGTGAGTTCTAGTTCCTCCTTAGCCATGAAAGCTAGCTTTGGGCCAATTACCAGGAGACTGTGAGTTCTAGTTCCTCCTTAGCCATGAAAGCTAGCTGGGTGACTTTGGGCCACTTACCAGGAGACTGTGAGTTCTAGTTCCTCCTTAGCCATGAAAGCTAGCTTTGGGCCAATTACCAGGAGACTGTGAGTTCTAGTTCCTCCTTAGCCATGAAAGCTAGCTGGGTGACTTTGGGCCACTTACCAGGAGACTGTGAGTTCTAGTTCCTCCTTAGCCATGAAAGCTAGCTTTGGGCCAATTACCAGGAGACTGTGAGTTCTAGTTCCTCCTTAGCCATGAAAGCTAGCTGGGTGACTTGGGGCCACTTACCAGGAGACTGTGAGTTCTAGTTCCTCCTTAGCCATGAAAACTAGCTGGATGACTTGGGCCAGTGCATGTCTCTCTCATTCCAACCTACCTTCCAGGGTTGTTGCTCTGAGGAAAATAGGAGGAGGAGGTTGTGTTGGATATGTTCACTACCTTGAGTTGTTTGTCAAAATAATAAAAGTGGGGTACAAATAAATTAATAAACCATTAATGATTGGGGAAACAACTTTTGAGAAACCAAATTGTGTCACTGCGATAATACATTCTGTTGGAACAGAGGTGGTATTCAACCGGTTCAGACAGGTTTGAGCGAACCGGAAGCCTGAAATTTTGAGTAGCTCACATGCAGCTCGAATGCTATTCGCTTGCCCTTCGCCCCAGGTCGGAAGTCACGCATGCACAGAAGCCACATGCAAATGCGCATGTGCTCACATTTTCAGCAAACCGGTGGTATAATTATTTGAAACCCACCACTGTGCTGGAAACCTTGAATGAATGAATGAATGAATGAATGAATGAATGAATGAATGAATGGATTTATTTGCTGCCAATCTCACAACAAAATAATTCTTGGCAGTTTCCAACATTGAATGGAATGTTATATGTATTAGCAGCTTAACGAATCAAGAATAATCATGATGGTTGGTAGGATTATGTAAGAGAATGCCAAATAGGACAGAGAGAGAAACCTGGACAAACTTTTTAAAGAATTCTCTTATTTTACCACACGATTGTATATTAAAAAGCATTCCTAGGACAATTTTTTTGTCCTGGCTTACTTTAATGGGCTGACATCCATATTAAAATTGCCACCAAGAATGAGGGATGCTGGGAAGTGTAGTTCAACATCATCTAGACCAGTGTTTCCCAAACTTGACCCTTTGAAGATGTATGGACTTCAACTCCCAGCATTCCTCAACCAGCCATAATGTCTGGGGAATTCTGGGAGTTGAAGTCCATGCACCTTAAAATAGCCAAGTTTGGGAAACACTGATCTAGACCAGGAGTCTCCAACCTTGGCAATTTTAAGACTTGTGGACTTCAACTCCCAGAATTCCTCAGCCAGCAAAGCTAGCTAAGGAATTCTGGGAGTTGAAGTCCACATCTTAAAATTGCCAAGATTGGTGACCCCTGATGTAGACAGCTATATCTTGACAGTGGGAGTATCTAGAGCCAGCGGTCAGTCTTCTCCTATTTAT
The DNA here is from genome assembly GCA_030761175.1 of Masticophis lateralis. Classification (NCBI taxonomy): domain Eukaryota; kingdom Metazoa; phylum Chordata; class Lepidosauria; order Squamata; family Colubridae; genus Masticophis; species Masticophis lateralis. Next base: position 86,400,527 of record JAUDYJ010000006.1, on the reverse strand, counting down.
AAATAATTAGTGCTGTGCAGTGGTGGGATTCAAATTGTTTTACTACTGGTTTGGTGGGCGTGGCTTAATGGGCATCATGTGACTGGGTGGGTGGGGCAGGCGAATGGCTACTGGGCAGGCGGGGAGGGGCCAGCCAGAGGTGGTATTTGCCGGTTCGGCGAACCAGTTAAAATTTCCACTACTGGTTCGCCCCGAACCGGTTGAATACCACTTCTGGTGCTGTGCAGCAATTGGCTTTGATATAATTGGTTTTGAGCATGTAGGGTGGCAAAGAAAACAGCCTATAGTTGTTGAAAGTTATCTGTATCTTTTCATAGAATTTTCTATGGAGATTCTCGATCTCGATTTTTTTCCCCTTCTTTTCTAAGGGATGCAGCCGTTTGCTTGTGACAGTGGATCTCAACCTAACCAAGGCAGAATTCATTCAGTTTTATTTCATGTACGGGTGTCTGATCAGCCCCAACAATCGTAACCAAGGAGTTCTCCTGGAATACTCTGTGAATGGTGGCATTACATGGACCCTTTTGATGGAAATATTTTATGACCAGTTCAGCAAGCCTGGGTAATATCTGTGTTCGCGTTGCCTGCTGAGATAACTCATAAAAGCTTATCCTGTCAGTATGAATAATCTGAACTAAGAGTAGATGTTACCTAAGAACGGAAATTCTAGCGTTTCAAAACTCATGCGGGTTCTTTTTCCCCAGATGGATCCTCGCTCCCTTACCGAGGCTTAATTTAAGTTTTCATCCTTGTAGCAATTTTGTAGTTAAAATAAGGTCTTCCATATCCTTAAAGTCAGCACAATAACCGTGTTCATGTAGAGCAGCAGTGACAAACTCAAGGCCTGCAATGTGATCAGATCCAACCCGCGGGTCTAAGTGCGAAGAGGAAAGATCAGGCCAGCGCAGCTTCGGCCCAGTCTACCCAACGCGAAGAGGAAATATTCCACCAGTTTGGGGAGTGGCGTCAAGCTGGCCACGCCCACTCAGTTGGCCACACCCATCCAGTTGGCTGCCCAGCCCCCTGAAGTCAACCACAGCCCTGATGCGGCCCTCAAAGAAACTGAGTTTGACACCTCTGATGTAGAGAAAGTGAAGTACAGTTTCAATTCTTCAACTATGAATAATCCCAGCCAGTGGTGGGATTCAGCCAGTTTAGGCTGATTCAGGCGAGCCAGTAGTTAAATTTCTGGCTGGCTCCGCCCCTCCCCTCCCCGCTCCTCCCAGGAGTCCCCACGCGCCCCATTTTGGTTCCCAGGTAAGTGCAGGGAGGCCTCCTAGGCCCAAAATGGGGCATGGGGGGCTGCAGTGCTGCCCTCCCCTGACCCGTTTTCACTCTCAGGATGCAGGGAGGCCTACTAGGCCTAAAACAGGGTGTGGGGGGAGACTCGTCTTGCCTCCCCCCGGTGGCATGTTTTTGCAGCCGTGGGAGGCCAAGTGCTGCCAGTCACACTCCCTGGCCACGCCCACTATGGCCACAGTCACCCAGCCTGTCATTAGGGCAGAGAACCGGTTGTTAAATTATTTGAATCCCACCACTGTCCCCACCCCTGCTTTGGGGCTGGGCCAATCTTCTCCCAAGTCATTTCTACCTGTCCTGTTCGATCTGGCAGATCAGGCAGGTTATGGATCCCAGCCACCAAGGCATATTGACCATGGGGACGGTCACCAAAGGAATGCACGTACTCCTTGACTTACGACCACACTTGAGCCAAAAAGTGAGACAGTTATTAAGTGAGTTTTTGCAACCTTTCTGGCAACCGTTGTTCAATGAATCCTTGCACTTGTTTCCATGGTTATTAAGTGAATCTGGCTTCCCCGTTGATTTTGCTTGTTAGAAGGTTACAAAAGGTGACCCAGAGACACGGCAGCCGTCTGAATTCTGGTCACATGACCGTGGGGATAGCGATAGCACTTAGACTTATATACCACTTCACAGAGCTTTACGGGCCTCTCTAAGAGGTTTACAGAATCAGCCTGTTGCCCCCAACAATCTGGGTTCTCACTTTACCGACCTCGGAAGGATGGAAGGCTGAGTCAACCTTGAGCTGGTCAGAATCAAACTGCTAGCTGTGGGCAGAGTTAGCTTGCAATACTGCATTCTAACAAGGAAGGAAGGAAGGAAGGAAGGAAGGAAGGAAGGAAGGAAGGAAGGAAGGAAGGAAGGAAGGAAGGACTAGCAATAACATTTGGACTTATATACCACTTCACAGTGTTTTTTTACAGCCCTCTCTAAGCAGTTTACAGAGTCCGCCTATTGTCCCCAACAATCTGGGTCCTCATTTGACCGATCTTGGAAGGATAGAAGGCTGAGTCAACCTTGAGCTGATCAAACTCCAGGCAGTGGGCAGCCTGCAATATTCACTGCACCACCAAGAAGGAGAATGAGAAAGGGAATGAGAGAGGGAGGGAGGGAGGGAGGGAGGAAGGAAAGAAGGAAGGAAGGAAGGAGTAGCAATAGCACTTAGACTTATATACCGCTTCACCGTTCTTTACAGCCCCCTCTAAGCAGTTTACAGAGTCCGCCTATTGCCCCCAACAATCTGGGTCCTCGTTTTACTGACCTCGGAAGGATGCCGCAACAGTCATAAGTGTGAAAACGGGTCATGTCCCTTTTTTTCAGTGCCGTTGCAACTTCGAGCAATCAATCAATGAACTGTTGTAAGGGAAGAACTATCTCGATGCGCTTTTTTTTAAAAAAAAACATTTAATTCAGCGGCATGTGATGTTTCTCCATTTAGCTTCGTGAACATTCTCCTTCCTCCGGATGCCAAGCGAGTAGGAACTCGTTTTCGCTGGTGGCAGCCTAAACACGAAGGTCTCGATCAAAGCGATTGGGCTATCGACAACGTATTGATCTCTGGCTCAGCGGATCAGAGGACGGTGATGCTGGATACCTTTAGCAGCGCGCCATTGCCCCAGCACGAACGCTCTCCCGCCGATGCAGGACCGACCGGCAGAATCGCTTTTGATGTGTTTGTAGATGACAGAACAACAGGTAAGCTTCAAATACAGTAGTTGCAAATCAGAGGGAGAGTCATTGGCTTTTTAATTTAATAAAACCAATATATTTTTAAAAATGTGTTTACAAATAAAGATAAAGAACTAACAAAAACAAATGATCCGAGAGAGGGAGAGAGAGAGAGAGAGAGAGTGATACGAGATAGCAATAGCAATAGCATTGTTCTTATCCAGCTCTCCAAACACGACAAGCCCGCTATATTGAAATCAATTTATTAGGAGCGCCTGCAGCCGCGGCAAAAAGGTTTCTCAACACAGGCTAACAAGTCCATCCGGCAGGAAGATGAATAGTTGTCTGCCACACCTATTCATCTCTGCCCCCTGCCTTTTATCCCCAGAGCTGGGGTGGGGCTCCGCTAGCAGCGATGGATCTTCCGTCCCAAGGACCGGCCCATAGATTTCCACTGCTCTCCTTTCCTCTGCCTTCTGTGCATCCGCGCATCAGGCACTGGACCCAGCTGTTTCTCCTCTTCCTCATCAGCCACCTTAATGTGAATGATGTAAGAATGGTACAGGGTCAGCTGTATGAACACTGGAGGACCCTCTTTATTCACATTATTATAAGAAAGAAATGTGCTTGTTTAGAGATTACACTAATTCAGCTAAATTCCATTCTTGGTAATATATCTCTTCTGAGGGGCCTAGTTATCAAGAATGCAAGGACATCCATATGAGATAAAAGTTACTTATTATCCAAAGCAGCCATGAATTCTACGTGTCAGCAATCACAGAACTGAGGAAGGTTGTTTAGCTAAGATAATCTTATGAACTAGAAAATAATGTAGGAATTTAGTAATTTAGAAAGTATCAATTATCACGTAACAAAAGTATGTTAACCATATATGGAAAACTGCTTCTGCTCACAAAATCCTTTGTCTTGGATATGTATAAAAGCAGTTGTATCAGAGCTCAGAGATTGGTTCAGAATTGCAGATACAAATCTGATTCTGAAACTGAGCAATAAATTGTCTCTGGCTGACCCAGGAATGTAGTTCAGTCTCCTCTTTCTACAACAGACTTATATACCACTTCCCGTGCTTTTGTAGCCCTCTCTAAGCAGAATAAAGAGTCAGCATCTTACCCCCAACAATCTGGGTCCAGAAGTGCAAAAAGGTAGAAATAATATAAGGAAACCACGCTAACAAAAAGGGTAAATTTTATAAATGATAAATGAAGGGTTGAATTGAATACCACTTAAATTCAACCCTTACGTTAGAACTTGGATGACAGTTTTACTCGATGTTTGTATCGTAATAAGAAATCAACCGCAGAAATCACCCAGAGTGTTTTTTTAAAAAGCATCCACTCTTTGCTTTTTTTTTTTTCTAAGCAGGGATATAGAAAGAGTTATTGATCCTCAAAGCGGGCATGGGGGGAAAAAAATAGTGCTATCATGAATCTTGGCTTGCTCCAAAATGTACGAATCTAGCTAAAAACATTTGTGCTTATAAAAACACAATTCATTATCGTGTTGCAACCCCTTAATACGTTAGCAATCCAGACATCGGTTTTCAGTAATTAAGACAGCCTAATTAACCTGTTTAATTTTAAAACGGGTTAATTTAAAAATACAGAGTAGGGTTTTAAACACTGACTGGAATATTTTTTTAAAATACTGATCGGAATATTTTTTTTTCTCTCTTAAGTGAACGAGCTCTGGATGTTCCATGATGATTGTTCTATTGAAAAATTCTGTGATTCTCCGGATGGGGTCCTGATGTGTGGTAGCCATGATGGAAGGGAGGCCTACGCCATCACCCACGACCTAACTCCTACGGAGCATTGGATCATGCAATTCAAGGTAAACGCTAGTTTTAAAGAATGAAGTTTTTTCTTTTGCAAATATTTTTTTATTTTTTCCCAAACTTAAACATAAAATATAATTTTGAAGAGCAAAGTCTCGATCCGGTCATACATGGTTACTACGCTTACAATCCTTTTGTGAATGGAGCTTGTAAAAGCTCCATTCACAATTTCCCATTATATCTTTTAGAAGTAAAAAATTCAAAACAGAACCAATTTTAACATCAATTCTAACATCTTCATCTAAACAAATCTATTATAACAATACAAGTTAATTTCAAATTCACTTTCACTCATTTTTATATCTAAATATCAGTCCTAGTCATAACTTGTTCTTCTTCATCTTGTATCTTTTACAATCCATATCCAAATAATTTTTAACAATATCCTAGCCTCTTATTCTAAGTGTTCACCTTACAATTTTATCACCATTAATCTTAATTTCAAATCAGTACAACTCCATTTTTATTACACTTTATAAAGCAAAATTCTATCTAGTTTTTAATCCTTTAACCCTTATCCTCAAATCTTAATATCTAGCTTTATCAATTTATCTTGATTTCTTTACATATTGCACAGATTTATCACAAAAACATGTTTTATTTAGTCTAATTTCCATCATATTTTCTACCATATCTCCCTCTGTGATTTAGCTGTCTTCCAACATATTCTGTTTGGCTGATTCTCAGCATAGTCCCCTCTAAAGACACCAACTATTTAATTAATTTCAATATAGTCTCCTCCAAGTCAACCACCATTATTGGCTGATTTCCAGCATATTATATTTGGCTGATTTCCAGCATAGTCTCCTCCTAAGCTCTCTCCATTATTTGGCTGATTTCAATCAGGCACCTTGGAGGTCTTCTCAAGCAGGAGACCCTATTCCATGTCAGACAAGTGATTGTCCAGTCTCTTCTTAAAAACCTCCAGTGATGGAGCACCCACAACTTCTGGAGGCAAGCCGTTCCACTAATTAATTGTTCTCACTGCTAGGAAATTTCTCCTTAGTTCTAGGTTGCTTCTCTCCTTGATTAGTTTCCATCCATGGTTTCTTGACTCGCCTTCTGGTGCTTTGGAAAATAAATTGAACCCCTCCTCTTTGTGGCAGCCCCTCAAATACTGGAATACGGCTATCACGTCACCCTTAGTCCTATTGTAAAGTCTATTGTAATGATGACCTAAGTGCTGGAGTACCATGTGGATGTCAGCCCCTCTGGAACCATCTGTGCTCCACCGGACAAGCCCCACAAACACACAAGAGATTTGGAATGCTATCTGGTTTAATCATTGGTTACGCGGCAGTTTACAGTAAGCGCTGAAGTCCTTTTTTCAGAACAAAGTCAGAGACGCCTGTTCCAGCCGCTAGCTCGGCTTTATAGAGTGGTATTCAGTCACGTCGCCTCCCTCACAGTTGCAAATTCGAATTAGCCGCGCCGCGTATCCCATCTAGGTCAGTTGTGTCCATTCATGACGTTGCCACATTTCCGGGTCACCATCATCTCCCGTCTTCGCCAGGCGCAGCTTCAAGACGTCACCTACCTCCCCCCCCCCCGTTTCCACATGTCATCCGCCACCTGATACCACCATGTAAACAAACCTAGACGCTACACCCCCTTCACCGTGTGATTCATATCGTATCCAGTCCCTCTCGCCAGGGGTCTGTATGAGCCCTCACGCCGTGATGTCCTTGTTCCTATTGGTGTTGTGTCACAGGGTTACTTGACACTCGACAGTGGAAAGCTATTGGGAGATGTAGGCTAGCAGTGTTCACTAATATGCCAACAGCCCGTCATTTCAACCTTGACCTACAAATCAGGGGTGAAATCTACTTACCTTACCTTACACTAAGCGGTGTTCTTTTTTAGACAAAATCAGCTTATTGCCCCCACAATCTGGGTCCTCATTTTACCTACCTCGAAAGGATGGAAGGCTGAGTCAACCTTGAGCCTGGTGAGATTCAAACTTGCAGTAATTGCAGGCAGCTGGTGTCACTTAACACCACTGTAATCTACTGCGCCACCGAGGGACCTCAGCTGGGCAGATTCGTAACGCGCGGGCACGAAGAGAACCGGTAGTAAAGCCGGTTAGAACCCACCACTGTCACAAACGCATGTCACATACGTGCGCACACCTTCTACACATGCGCAAAAACTGTGCATGCACAAAAGGTAAAAATATTTCCTGGTTAAAACCAGGAAGTAATGACACCCGGGCTTCGATTGCTACCGAATCGCCAAACTACAGGGAAAAATCGCTACCGGATCGGGCGATCTGGTCTGATCCAGGAGCATTTCACTCCTGCTACAAATATTGTCTTCTGTTGAAATAACATTCTTTTTATGCGTTAAATTCTGAATTATTATTATTTTTTTTAAGAAAATGCATTCGTATATTTGCACCCCCCCTTAGATTTCTGTCGGATGTAAAACCTCAGAAAAAATTGCTCAAAACCAAGTCCATGTACAATATTCTACCGATTTTGGTGTGAGCTGGAGATACCTCATCCCTCAGTGCTTACCTGCTGACCCTAAGTGCTCTGGAGCCGTTTCCCAGCCTTCTGTCTTCTTTCCAACCAAAGGATGGAAAAGGATAACCTACCCATTGCCTGAAAACCTAGTAGGAAAGTAAGTAGGAAACTATACTTAATTATCAAGTAGAGGCACGCCGTCATAACAAAGGAGGAGTGGGGACTACAGTGTACCAAAGAAGGAGAGGTTGGAACATTGTGTAAATGAGTTGAAAGATTTTGCATTTCCAAAAACTCTCCGTCAATGGGTTAAAAGCCAGAAAACCGGGACCAGAAATACTGAAAGGCTGATTTTCCCATTCAAGTAGTCCTCGATTTACAACTGTCCATTTAGTGACCGTCTGATGTTACGACGGCACTGGAAAAAAGTCCCTTGTGACTGTTTTTCACCTTTACGACCATTGCCGCATTATGGTCACGTGATCAAAATCCGGACAAAATTTGTACTTATGAGGGGTGCAGCGGCCTGGGGTCATGTGATCCCCGTTTGCGACCTTCTGACAAGCAAAGCCAATGGGGAAGCCAGATTCATTTAACAACCAGGTTACTAATTTAACCATTGCAGAGATTCACTTAACAAATCTGGCCAGAAAGGTTGTTGAATGGGGCAAAGCTCGCGGAACGGCGGTCTCGTTTGCCGTGGACATTTTACGCTCAGTTGTGGTCCTAAATCCAGTTGATTTAGTTTCCCTTTAAAGATTTCAACGAAGATAAATTCATCACTTTCAACATAATCCTTTCTTTTAACTTGAACTCGTATAAATACTTGCAAGGCTTTCCAGAACTGAGAAAGTATATTTTCTAGAAATCGTGCCCTATAATCGTGCCATTTATATTTACTATTTACATTGACATTGGAAGCGCTAAACAGAAATATTAAACAAGATTTAGAAATAAAAGGCATGGAAATAAGAAAATAAAAATATAAATTGCAAGCATTTGCAGATGACCTGGTATTTATTTCACATTTATTTCTTGGTCCCAAGAAAAGAGGAAGAAGAGAGGAGAGGGGAAAGAGGAAAGAGGAAAGGAAGTAGGAAAGGAAAGGCGAGGAGGAATGAGGAAAGAAGAAAGAAAGGAAAAGAAAGAAGGGTAGGGAAAAAGGAAAGGTTGTAGTAAAACAAAAGAAGGAAATGGTAAAAGAGAAGACCCGAACAAATAATTAATTAATTACCTAATGGAAGTTAAAGAAGAAGATGAACGAACAGTGTATAAGGATGGATAAAAGACTGTACATTTAAACATGTTGATGAAAAATAAAAATAAAAAACTTTTTTCAAAAAAGAAAAAGAAACTGGCCCCAAGCTGATAGGAAAAATTGAAGAATATGGAGAAGTTGCAGGATTGAAAATAAACAGAGAAAAAAACTAAAATATTAGTTAAAAACGTTACAAACAGAAAAATGAATTGACAAAAAAAGAGAGAGATGTGTGTGATAATCTCAGTTTCTTCTTATTATGTGTTCCTGCAGTCCAGTGAGATTCAGATTTTATCAGAAGTACTCCGATATGCAGTGGGCCATTGACAATTTCTACCTTGGGCCTAGCTGTGTCGAAAACTGCCGAGGCCATGGAGATTGCTTGAAAGAGCAATGCATTTGTGATCCAGGATTCTCCGGGCCAAATTGTTACTTGACCCATCCTCTGAAGGTAATTAAAGAGAATTTGGACCATGGAAAGAAATGCAAATAAGCTAAATATTTGCATTCAAAGGAATATCATATTACTTAACATAGCATATCACGAACGATTATAAAAGTATTGTGAGGGAATGCAGATTCCCAAGAGGGAGGAGCTGCATTCCAGAAGAGTAAGAGGCATCTCAGCCCAGGTATTTTGTGTGAGAGAAAGAGGGTGAAGACAGATCCTCCCTAACAGTACAGAGTACGTTGTAGAGGCAGATAGTAGAGTCTGGCAAGATTCTGTCTATAGATGCAAAACAATAAGAAACTCAGCTTGGGATGGATTTGGGTTCTGACTAATATGTATTTAGGGGTGCTGTGACTCAGCAGTTAAAAACGCTGAGCTTGTCAGCTCGGAAGCTGACAATCCAGGGTTCAAAACCCGAGCGCTGTGCAGATGGGGCGAGTTCCCGTTACTTGCCCGAGTTCCTGGTTACCTAGCATGCAAATGCGAGTAGATAAATAGGTACCACTTTGGCAAGAAGGTAACAGTATTCTGTGCGCCTTAGCATATACCGTGTTTTTTGGAGTATAAGATGCACTTCCCTCCCCCCTAAAAGAGGGTGAAAATTTGGGTGCACCTTATACACCGGATTTAGCCCCGCCCACCTGCTGGCCTCAACCCTTTGGTCTCTGCCTCCCAGCAATTTACCTTCTTGCAGCAAGCAGCAAACAGCCCATTTCAGCTTCAGCACAGTCTGATTAGCACAAGCAGATGATTGTCGGTTGGATTGGTCTCCTGACCCTCAACTGTTTCAGGCTGAAGGGATTGCCATTGCCTATTGCCACGTGGGCCTCCACTGTTTGCTGCAAGGAGGCAAATTGCTAGGAGGCAGATTTTTTTTTTCTTGTGCTAATCAGGCTGTGTTGAAAATGAAAAAGATATTAAAGCAGGCTGTTTGCTGTTTGCTGCAAAGAGGCAAATTGCTGGGAGGCAAAGGCAGAGGCAGATTTTTTCTCCTTGTTTTCCTCCCAAAAAGGGAGCATTTTATACTCCGAAAAATACAGTAAGTCATGCTGGCCACATGACCACAGAAATTGTCTTCAGGTATCCCTGGCTCCCTCAACTAAGAAACAATCTTTGAAACAAGCAGAGATTGTTTCGCAGAGGAACAATCTCTGCTCCTTAGAGTCGGACACGACTGGCCAGGACAGAGAAATCTTTATCTTTAATATGTATTTGGATTACATTTCTGCAGAAAATATAAGTTTATTATTCCAAATTCAATTTCTGATGTCAAATAATTCTGGTATATTATGGAAACAAGGGAAGGGGAAGGGGAAGGGAGAAAAGGACAAGGAAGGAAGGAAGGAAGGAAGGAAGGAAGGAAGGAAGGAAGGAAGGAAGGAAGGAAGGAAGGAAGGAAGGAAGGAAGGAAGGAAGGAAGGAAGGAATTGTATTTTTCACCTAAAAGAAGGAAACAGCCCATCAGCTTATTTTCATATCTTGCAATCTCTCGCCAGACTTTCCTGAAGGAGCGTTTTGACAACGAAGAAATTCGTCCTGATTTATGGATGTCCCTGGAAGGCGGGCTGGCCTGTCTGGAATGTGGGGTTCTAGCCGAGGACACGGCTCTATATTTTGGGGGACCAACAGTGAGGCAGGCAGTGACTCAAGATTTGGACCTGAGGGGCGCAAAGTAGGTCACCTTACCTAATAGAGGTGAACGTAGCTCATTCCATTCCAATGACGGTTAGCGATGAATAATAACCACGATGCCAACTCCAGAAGGCTGAAAGGACAGGCCACGAGATACAAATCTCCCATCCTTAAAATGTCAACTCAGGGAAGAAGGAAGGAAGGGCTTATTTTCCCCAGCTGACCTCAGGAAAAGTTATTAATAATTTAATAAATTATCCACCCTTCCAAAGCTGAACCGTATAACAATTCAGCTTGTTTAAGGTTGCTCGCTGCAGCCCTGCAATCTATGCGCTTCTTAAACTCTCTCTGTATGAATGGAGTAGCCTTTAATTTAATAAATCCATGGATGGTTTTAGCCCAGAAAATTATTCTGATCCAGCTCCCCAAACACGACAAACCCTCTGTAGTTGAAGCAACGATTCCTTTATTAGGAGCGCCTGCAGCCCCGGCAAAAAGTTTCTCTCTCACCACAGGCTAAGTCTATCCAGCCAGAAGATGAATAGTTGTCTGCCATATCTATTCATCTCCGCCCCCTGCCTTTTATCCCCAGAGCTAGGGTGGGGCTTCTCTAGCAGAGGTGGCTCTTCTGTCCCAAGGACCGGCCCATAGATTTCCATTGCTCTCCTCTCCTCTGCCTTTTGTGCATCTGTGGGTCAGGCACTGGACCCAGCTGTTCCTCCTCTTCCTCATCAGCCATCTCCAGACCTGGGGGCTGTTGAATCTCCATCTGAGGACTGACAGACGGCCCAGGCTCCGCCTCCCTCCGTCTCTCTCTCTCTCTCTCTCTCTCTCTCTCTCTCTCTCTCTCTCTCTCTCTGCCAGCTCCATTCCCCCTTCCCCCTCAGAGCTCTCAGGATGCCTTGATGCTGGCCCTGACTCCCACACCTCCTCCTCCTCCTCCTCCTCTGATTCGGTTGTTGGAGGGGCCAGTGGCCGACCGGCCACAACAAAAATACAAGAAGATGTAGAAGGAAGGTTTGGGAAAGACTCCATATAAATAGTTTTTGTAGATGGCTGATCTAGTCTAGCGCTAACCAAACATCTAGTTTCTGAAATTCACTTTTCCCACAGTGATGATATCAGCGTCTATAGGAGTGCGTTCTACTTACCTTTACTACCAGTTTGCCACGTGCGTGCTCTTCTGCACAAGCACAGAAGCTTCTGCGCACGCGCATAAGCATTTTGATGACGTCGGGGTCGGTGAGCGGAGCCTCCCGACGGTTTTACTACCGGTTCTATAGAACCGGTGCGAATTGGGGGCAACCCACCACCGTGCGTGTAGAAATCAAATTAGGAGGTTTAACATATTTAAGTTACCCACAAAGTCTCAGGTTCAGCTCCGTGATTCCCTCAGAAGAACCTCGAGAAAGGAAGGTATCTGGAACTAAACACGTATGCAGCTACTTCATGCATGCTATTAAAATATATACTTAAGGATGCATTTTTTATCCAGGTTTCTACAATACTGGGGAAGAATAGGGAGTGAAAACAACTTGACAACTTGTCATAGACCAACATGTCGAAAGGAAGGCGTTCTACTGGATTACTCAACAGACGGAGGCAAGTGATTTATATAATGCCTAACAAATATTTCTATTAGTTTGACACAAGGGGCGGACAGCTATGGCCCCTTTACGACCTGTGGACTTCAACTCCCAGAATTCCTGCCTTCCATGCTCCCAGAAAGCATGTCTGGCTCGGGAATTCTGGGAGTTGAAGTCCACAGGTTATAAAGAGGCTGTAGTTTCCCACTCTCGGTCTAACATTAGAAAATATACAAAGGAAGAATAATAGCCATAGATAAAGCCATATTTTGCAATAGAACTTTTGCTTTTTAAAATGCCTTTCTCTTGATGTTGGAATTTCAAAAATTCCTGGTTTCAACAGTCTCCTTTTTTTCCCTGATTTTTGTTCCATCCATACATAAACGAGAGAGGGGGAAAAAACAAAGGAAGTTTAGATAGATAATATATACCAATACAATCCAGTGTGGCTGATTGAAACTCACGCACCTATCCAGGTGTTTTGGATTGCAGAAATAAAATTCTGCAGTGTTCAACCTTATTCTTTATTCCTTCTCTTGAAAGATATTTTTTTTCTGCATTCTTGAAGAAATGGGATAAAGCATCCCCTTCTTACATGTATAATTCTTATTCAAGATTCAAGGGATGACCATTTTTAAGAGAAAATCAGACGTGTTTAGCAAAATGACTCTCAGAAAATCATAGATGTTAAATCTGCTTTCCAACACATATTGGAATACAATCAGCATTGGTACTCCCGGTTGTAGACTACGAAGGGGTCCAGAAAGTTTTTACCCCTTTAAGAGGTGGTTATATAATTCAGCCAGGAGAGGGCGTATTCTCTCTCCTTCTATCCAGTATTCATTGCCGAGTTCTCCGTGTAGAGTTAAGAAGAAGATTGATTGCTTGTCAGGTATTTGCTACCACGTATATTTCTGTATATGCCAGGAGAGGGCGTATTCTCTCTCCTTCTGTCCAGTATTCATTGCCGAGTTCTCCGCGTAGAGTTAAGAAGATTGGTTGCTTGTCAGGTATTTGCTACCACATATATTTCTGTATATGTCTTGTATATAAACCACTGTTAAATGTCTAAGTCTCTGGGTGCTGTGTTTTGCTCCTGGGTTGTCTCCCAATAGTAGTTACACTCTGCAAACGCTCTGACATTTTGGGGGAGGTTTCTTTATTTTTTCATTATCCACGCATAAAGTAAAGCAATTCTTGCTTTGCAATTATTGTGCCACAAGTCATGAAGCTGTACAAGCAATGCGCACAAGGAACATTGTCTTTTTACATTATTATTCCATTTCAATTATTCCAATTATTGTTATTCCAATTATTCCAAGCAATTTGTCTATGGAAAACTTTAAAACCAAAATAGACTTTGCCATTATTCTACATATTACCTTGCAGTGTCTATTTTCTATGAACATATATTCTAGGTTCATAATGATTGCTTGGAGAAAGAGGATTGTTCTCATTTTATAAAAGGGCAAACCCTCATCACAAATCGGAACTCCACAAGGAATCTCACCCATTTATTGATTCTTTCTTTATCTTGAACCATCGTAACATAGGAATATCATGGACGTTGCTGCATGAGATGGACTATCAGAAATATATCTCCATCAGGCACGATTATATTCTGCTGCCGGAAGAGGCTCTCACCAACACAACTCGCCTACGCTGGTGGCAACCATTTGTGTTTAACCACGGCATTGTTGTTTCGGGGTTTGATCGTGCTCAGTGGGCCCTGGATAATATACTGATTGGCGGAGCGGAAATCAATCCAAGTCAACTGGTGGATACATTCGATGATGGTAAGAATCAAATACAGCCATGATGGCGAAGCTATGGCACAAGTGCCACAGGTGGCACGTGGAGCCGTTTCAACGGGTATGCAGGCACGCGGGCCATTGCCCAGCTCAGCTCCACCACACATGCGCGTGCCTCCCGCCGGCCAGCTGATTTTCAGGATCCACGGAGGGGCGCATGTGGGAGACACGCACGCATGCTTGGGGAGGCGGGGGTCACATGTACATGTGTGGGAGTGGGGGGAAGCCAGCGCACACACCCCGTGGCCCGTTTTGGGCTCCAGAGGCGGCAGGGAGGCCTATGAGGCCCAAAATGGGGTGTGGGGGGGTGAAGCACGCCTCCCCAGGCCGGTTTTTGGGCCCAGGAGGCTGCAAAGAGACCTACTAGGCCCAAAATGTGGGGTTGGGGGAGTCATGCACGCATGCACAGGGGAGCATGGGGGGCGTCACTCACACATGCGTGGAGGGGTTGTGCGCACATGCGCAGGGGGGGCGCATTGCATTAGGGGTGCAGGCACACTCACGCACTGCCGTGCACGCACGCATGTTCTTTCAGCACACAACAAGAAAAAGGTTAGCCATCACTGAAATAGAGGATTAAATTCTTACCCAAAAAGTTACTACGAGGGTGCAATGGCTCAGCAGTTAAAGACGCTAAGCTGACAGCCCAGGTTTGAGACTCCAGTTCCGTGTGACGGGATGAGTTCCCATTCTTGCCTCAGCGCCTGCCCACCTAGCAGATCGAAAGCATGCAAATGCAAGTAGATAAATAGGTACCACTTCGGCGGGAAAGTATCCCGTGTTCCATATAGTCATGCTGGCCACATAACCACAGAAGTGTCTCCTGACGACGATGAGTCTGCAACGGTCATAAATATGAGTCAGATGTCATGCGTCTGAATTTTGATCATGTAACCAGGGGATGCCACAAGGGTCGCAAGTGTGAAAAACAGTCATAAGTCACGTTTTTCAATGCCATTGTGACTTTGAACATTCACTCAATGAATTATTGTAATATTATTATTGTAAGTCAAATTTTTAGGTCACCCGTTCATAGTCCAAGGACTGTTGATTGACCTAAAAATTCATACAAGGATTTGGATGGTGAATGTAGAAGACTCGCGGTATCTTTTTCCGACATTCTGATAAAATTCTTCTTTTTGCTCTCGACTCTCAGCATAACTTTAATTATTTATAATTTGATTACGTCGGGATATATTGAGCTGCCTGTTATCTGCTTTTTTTTTTTTTGGTTACGGAGGATGCTTGCATATCCTGAATATACAAACACGTTTTAAAAAATTCTGTCTACATTTGCATCGAATAATTCTCCGCTTCATTTTCACTTTCCTTGCTCTTAACAGAAGGGATCTCCCACGAAGAAAATTGGAGTTTCTATCCAAATGCGGTCAGGACTGCGGGATTTTGCGGTAACCCTTCCTTTCACCTTTATTGGCCAAATAAGAAAAAGGATCAGACGTACAATATCTTGTGCTCCCGGGAGCTCATTATTCAACCTGGATACATGATACAGTTTAAAGTAAGAAGACATTTCTGTACATTCAGAGTTAAATTGTTGACTTAAATTTGACGTGTCCTGAAACTCTGATAGATCTGTTCAAATTATTATCCCATATTTACTGTACGTTGCTTATTAGAGTTTTAGTGCATCGAACAACAGTATCAAATGAACAGGAATATATAGATGGCGGGTCAAATGGAAGAGTAGCGTCGAAGGGTTGTTTATTAGATTTTTGTTCTGCCTTTATAAGTAACTCAAAGTGGCAAACATACATAATACTCCTTCCACACTACCTATTTTCCCCACAACAACAACCCTGTGAGGTGGGTTGGGCTGAGGGAGAGGGACTGGCCCTAAGTCACCCAGCTGCCTTTCATGACTAAGGCGGGACTAGAACTCAAAATCTCTTGGTGATTGGCTCAAAGTCATCCAGCTGCCTTTCATGACTAAGGCAGGACTAGAACTCAAAATCTCCTGGTGATTGGCTCAGAGTCACCCAACTGCCTTTCATGACTAAGGCGGGACTAGAACTCAAAGTCTCCGGATGATTGGCTCAGAGTCACCCAGTGGCTTTCATTGATAAGGCGGGACTAGAACTCACAAACTCCCGGTATAGCCTGGTGCCTTCACCACTACACCAAGCTATCTCTCTGTCTCCAGTTATGAGTACCTAGAAGACTGAACTATCTTATTGTTTATGAGAAGAACAATATTGTAATATAATGTGCTTCTATTGCCAGAGTATTGATTAACCAAAGAATTTCTAGGAATATCTTTGGGGTTGGCTATTTTGGAACAAAGATGTGCAATGGTCTATATCAGAATGGACAATGAGAATAAATTGTTGCAAACAGAATCACAAAACTGAAGAGAAAATATGTCTCGTTTTAATTATTTCAGATTGTGGTTGGCTGTGAAGCAACATCTTGTGGTGATCTCCACTCAGTTATGCTGGAATACTCCAAGGATGCTAGGTAAAAAATAAAACTTATGGCCGCGATTGAAAATATTGTGGACTTGAAGATGCAAAGTATCTGTTTTACAATTATTTAACACTTGTGTGAATATCAATGTAACTGTAGATATGGATGTAAAATCTCCCTTGATTCAGGTCCTATTATTGGAATTTCTAAACATTTTATTTATTTTATTTTATTCTTGTTTATCTATCTTGGTAACAGAAGAGATGCAAAATTATTTGGTTATTGCAGAGATGCTTTGGTCTTTTCAATTATTCAACTCCAACTAATACACATACAACCCAGTGGTGAAATCCAATTTTTTTTACTACCAGTTCTGTGTGTGTAGCTTAGTGGGCGTGGCAGGGAAGGATACTGCAAAATCTCCATTCCCACCACACTCCAGGGGAAGGAAACTGCAAAATCCCCATTCCCTCCCCACCCCTGTGGAAGGATACTGCAAAATCCCGATTCTCTCCCCACCCCTGTGGAAGGATACTGCAAAATCCCCATTCTCTCCCCACTCCTGTGGAAGGATACTGCAAAATCCCCATTCCCTCCCCACTCTTGGAGTAAGGATATTGCAAAATCTCCATTCCCACCCCACTCCAGGGGAAGGATACTGCAAAATCCACATTCTCTCCCCACTCCTGGGGAAGGATACTGCAAAATCCACATTCCCTCCCCACTCCTGGGAAAAGGATATTGCAAAATCTCCATTCCCACCACACTCTGGCGCTAGCCAGAGGTGATATTTGCCGGTTCTCCGAAGTGCTCAAAATTTCCGCTACCAGTTCTCCAGAACCTGCTGGATTTCACCCCTGGTACAACCACAACTAAGCCCAAAATGTATGTTGCTAAGTGAGAAATTGGTTAAGTGAGTTCAGCCCCAACCTTTCTCGCCAGATTTGTTAAGTGAATCACTGCAGTTCTTAAATTAGTAACACGGTGTTAAATGAATCTGGCTTCCTCATTGATGTTGCTTGTCGAAAGGTCGCAAAAGGGGATCATGTGACCTTGGGACACTGGAACGGTCATAAATATGAGTCAGTTGCCGAGTGTCTGAATTTTGATCACATGACCACGGGGACGCAATGGGAAAAATGGGCTGTGTGGGGACTCCGGGGAGGGGAGGGGAGGGGTGGGCGGGGCCAGCCAGGAATGGGATTTGAGGGCTCTCCGAACTGCACAGAATCTTAGCTAGAGATTCTCTCGAACCCCCAGTGGCCCATCCCTGCCCCTAACCATAAAGGTTAACTCTTTATGGTTCGAAAAGGCTTAAAGAGAAATTAGGAAAGTAACTCAGATGGGGGTTTTTTGCCACTGTTTGCCAATGCATTCTCTCCCTTCCACACCTAGCAACTTTTATCTCTTTTGCTTTCTTTCAGATTAGATTCCTGGCAGCTCGTCCAGACCCAGTGCCTTCCGTCTTCCTCCAACAGCGTTGGCTGCTCCCCGTTCCAGTTTCACGAAGCGACCATCTATAACTCCGTCAACAGCTCCACTTGGAAGAGGATAACCATCCAGCTGCCAGATCACGTCTCCTCCAGGTGAAACGTGACCTCTCTGAAATGTGACCACACCGGGCTTCTTTAGCACCATATTAGCCCTCGGAACATTCCTTGGCTTTGGGTACATCAGGGGTGTCAAACTCAAGGCCCACGGGCCACATCCGGCCTGCAGGGTACTTAATTTATTTATTGGCTCGATTTATATGCCACCCTTTTCTGGAGACTCGGGGCGGCTTACAGTGTGTTAAGCAATAGCCTTCATACTTTTGTATATACCTGCTTAGTAGGGCTTTTGCCCCCCCCCCCAAGCGGTGTTCTGTTTTATACAAAGTCAGCTTATTGCCCCCACAATCCGGGTCCTCATTTGACCTACCTCAGAAGGATGGAAGGCTGAGTCAACCTTGAGCCTGGTGAGATTTGAACTTGCAGTAATTGCAAGCAGCTGGTGTTACTTAATAGTGCTTTAGTCTGCTGTGCTACCAAGGCTCTTAAATCCAGCCCATGGGGCCAACCTAGGAATATCAAAGGACTGGCCCACGTTGCCTCTGCCGGTGAGAACGGGCCAAAAACAGGCCAAAAATGGGCCTCCAGCACCATTCTGCCGCCCGGAAACGGGCCCCGCTGGGGCCTCGGAATGCCCGTTTTCAGCCCATTTTCAGCTGGCAGAGTGCTGCAGGAGGCCATGGAGGGCGAAAATGAGGTACCGGAGGGCCATATGTGCCCCCCACCCAAGGCCCATCTTGGTCAGTAAAGTGCTGCATGAGGTATCTGTCCCGTCTCCCCCACCACCGTTCCCCACCGCCCCACCCCCACCCCCCAGCCGGCCCACGGAGGAGAACGACAGTGCTGATCCAGCCCTCAAAGAAATCCAGTTTGACACCCCTGGGTTACATCTCACACCAGAATAACGCAAATTAACAACTAGTCCTCAATTTACCACAGTCGAGCCCAAAATTTCTGCTGCTGGGCGAGACAGTTGTTAAGTGAGCGTTGCGCCCTTTCCAACTTTTCTTGCCACTGTTCTTAAGTGAATCACGGCAGTTGATAAGTCAGTGACATAGTTGTTCACTGAATCTGGCTTCCCCATTGCCAGAATTTTCTGCTTGCCAGAAGGTCACATTTTTTATGCACAGCGAACCGGTGGTAAAATTATATGAAATCCACCTCTGGCCTAAACCAGTGGTGAAATCCAGCTGGATCTATCTGGCTCGCACGATCCGGTAGGGCCAGCAGCAGGAAGCTCCGCCCATCCACCCAGACACCATAACATCCGGTTTTGGACTCTGTGTATGCGCGCGCGCTCACATTTGTGATCCCGTAACAGAAGTAAGTTCATTTTACCCCTGGCCTAAACGTCATTAAACAAATGGTTCTAAGACGAGGGCTATCTTTATTGGCATATTATCAGGCTGACCTCTTGGGTTTACACGTGGGCAATTTTATTTCTAGTGCAACTCAGTTCCGGTGGATCCAAAAAGGAGAAGAACCAGAAAAACAAAGCTGGGCGATAGATCATGTCTACATTGGAGAAGCCTGTCCCAAACTCTGCAGCGGCCACGGATATTGTACCACGGGGGCCGTTTGTATTTGTGATGAAGAATACCAAGGTCAGATTTTGTGTGGATGCTTTGTTTGTCCGATGTTCAGGTTGTTTGTGTTCCTTTAAATCAGGGGTGTCAAACTCGATTTCATTGAGGGCCGCATCAGGGTTGTGTTTGAACTTGGGGGGGGGCATGGCCAGCTTGATGTCACTCATGTCGGGGGCGCCTACAGTAGCCCGAGCGCTCTGCCAGTGAAAATGGCTTCCCGAGCTCCGTTTTTGGCTGGGAGGGCCTCCTGCAACCCTCTGCCAGTGAAAACAGAGTTTGAGAGGGCTCAAGGGAACAGCAATAATTTAAAACAGGGGTGTCAAACTCAAGGCCCATGGACCAGATCCAGCCCACGGGGAGCTTAGATCTGGCCTGCGGGGCCACCCTGGAAACAGCGAAGGACCGGCCCGTGGCACCTCTGCCAGTGAAAACGGAGTGTTGTGGTCCACCAGCAGCCTGAGGAGCTGGCAACAGAGCTGGACAGCGAGGAGGTTGAAGTAGAACAGGGGCCAGTCTTGGAGGCTGGGGAAGGCCCGGATGAGGGCTCTGCGTCGGAGGCAGAGATGGGGCCAGGGCCATCGGGGAGTGAAGTGCGGACTCCAGAACCTCCAGAGCCTGATAGGAGTGCGGCAGAGGAACAGGCTCCTCCTGTTCCTAGTGCACGTATGAAGTTCTCATCGTCATAACTCCACCACAGAGTGAGATGGGTGCTTGGCAGCCAGCTTGCACTAATAATGGTTGCAACATCCTGCAATCACACAATCACTATTCTGACTCCCCATAAGGAAAATCAGCTGGGTAGCTGGGTGGGAAAGTCTTAAGTCCCTAGTAAGTCAATTTCACCCTTCCCCATCCAGCAGAAGCCATCCCTGGTCCTGCTGTGTTCGCATCATATCTTACCTACCAACCAACCCATTGCAAACTTCCTAGGATTCATTTAATGACCTGCAATCCTACCTAAATGACAGCAATGGGGTATGCCATGATTGCTGTCATTAAACAGTGGAGTCATATGATGTTGCACTTTATGACCAGGGGTGAGTTTCAGCCGATTCGGACCGGTTCTGGAGAACTGGATGCTAATTTGATATCTGGTTCACTGAACCAGTAGTTGCAAGGACTGGATAGCCCTGCCCACCCCACCCCTCCCAGGAGTGTCCACGCAACCCGTTTTGGATGCCAGGTAAATGCAGCGCCCATAAGGAGTCAGAGGGCAAAAAACGGGCCTCCCAGAAATTCTGGAAGTCTGAAAATGGGCCCGTTTCTGGCCTCTGGAGCCTGGGTGAGGCTGTTTTCGCTTTCCCGGAGGCTCAAGGAAAGCCTCTGGAGCCTGGGGAGGGCAAAAAATGGGCTCCCGGAAGTTTTGGAAGTTTGAAAATGGGCCTCCGAAAGGCCTCCGGATCCTGGGGAAGGCCATTTTCACCCTCCTGGAGGCTCAAGGGAAGCCTCCAGAGCTTAGGGAGGGTGAAAATGCCCCCCCCTGCCGAGTAGGCCACATCCACCTTGGCCACACCCACCCAACAACCGGACAGAGAACCGGGTGCTAAAATTTTTGAATACCACCCCTGCCCCTACAGTATCTTGAACATCTATGTTGCATCCATCCAAGTTGATCGTTCAGAAAACATGAATATAAATGTTCAGTTGCAACAACTTCGATAACTGTTGGATACTTCTATCTATTCTTTTCAGGTGATGACTGCTCTGTTTTCAACCACGAACTTCCCAGCTACATTAAAGATAATTTCGAGTCGGCAAGAATTACCGAAATAAACTGGGAAATTATTCAGGGTGGAGTGATAGGGAACGGATGTGGACAGCTGGCCCCCTACGCTCATGGTGACTCTCTATATTTCAATGGCTGTCAGATAAGGCAAGCGGTGACAAAGGCCCTGGACTTAACCCGAGCAAGGTAATTTTAGGTATCCTGAAATCTAAAATGATTCCTCGTTTAAACTGTGTGATAAAATGTTACAGTATTCAGGAAACGAATAGCAGTTAACCTCCTCTTTTAAGCGTCTCATCCCTTAAGAAATTTGGGGTAGCGTCAGGGCGACTGGATGGTGCTGAGCGTTTACTGGCCAGATGCCCTTCCTGACACCACATGGAGTTCACAGCAGATATTTTTTTTCTTTGCGCCCAAGGAGAGAGAGAGAAAAAAATGCCTTTAAAAGCCTCTGGCGCTCCCAGCTGAGTTGCCTGATCGTCAGAGAGGCTTCTAAAAGCATTTTTTTCTGCAACCTCTTCGGCCAAAGAGGTTGTAGAAAAAATGCTTTTAAACGTTTAAAAAAAAAAAAGTTGGCCACGCCCACCCAGTCACATTATCCACTCACCTCCACCAAGCCACGCCCACAGAACCGATAGTAACAAATTTTAGATTTCACCCCTGGTTTGAGGGTATATGATCTGAAGACGCAGAAAAGTTGATTCTAGATAGTATGTTTGTAATTTTTGGTGCTCTCTGATTTGATGGCTTTTCTTGCAAAACATTTCATTACCCAACTAAGTAACATCATCAGTGCTAGGAGGGAGTGGGGTTTGCTCTTTATTTATATGTAGGACTAGTGGTTTGCGCTATCATTGTTGGTGAGAGTGCATTGGTGGTTCCTTTGGGTTGTTCTTTGCAATTAGCTAGAGCACGAGCAAACCACATTCCCTTTAGCACTGATAATGTTAGCTAGTTGGGTAATGAAACGTTTGCAAAAAAACCCTACTAAGCTAAGAGAGCATCCTGAGCACAGTTCAACCCTGAGCTACAAATATTCTCTTAGATTTTTATGCCAGCTGAATGGTAAGGCTCACATGATTTTCGAATGTATAAAGTGCAAAGTGCAAAACATTGAATTATATGCAGATGGAAAACACTTTTGCTTGGATGCCTTCAGATAAGTGCTCCATAAGTCAAAGCATAGAAATCTAGTAGGAAGGTAGAAAAGAGACCATAGCAGAAGAGAAGTTAGTAGAGAATGGTGGCTGATTCTATAAAGGATTCTACATCCTTCCCTTTGCAGAAAACTCTTGGCAACTAATTTCTAGTAGGGAATCAGAGAGCAGAATGGGATTCTGGGAGATATAATAGAATCCATTAGACCATAACAAGATGTTTATAAAAGATATAATAATAGAAACATTGGGAAGAAAGTTACCCAGCGTAATACTTATTTATATATATTATTTATTTATTTATTATAAAATCTGTTTGTCCCCATCTCGTATTCAATGACTCTTGGCGGCTAACAACTTAAAAAAAAATTTTATTTATTATTAAAATTTATATGCTGCCCTTCTTCCATAGGACTCGGGGCGGCTCACACAATAAAAACAACAGCAATAATAACAACAATACAATATTAAAATCCAGTCCAAATTTAAAATCCCCAAATTAAAACCCCATAATCGGTCAGGGAATTAGATATTTAAACATCATAAAAAACACAAAGCAGATTTAAAAAATGACTAATTCTTATAATAATGGCAAATAATGGTTTTAATGATTGAATCCTTTGATTGCACCAATTACTAAGAATTGTAAAGTTTTCATTGTTTTGCCTTTGTGTATGTGGTTTTGTGTGTGTGTGTGTGTGTGTGTGTGTGTGTAGTTGCCAGTATTTGGATAATTCTTTTGCTCTTGTTGTAGATCATGGATTAACTTATTCTCTTTGCTATCGTCCTTCTTCCTGCTTTTCCCTTCCCTCCTTCCCCCAGCAAAATAATGTTTGTTTTGCAAATTGGAAGTCTTTCACAAACTGATAGTTGCAACACGAATCTCAGTGATCCCAACACTGTCGACAAAGCCGTGTTGCTCCAGTACAGCGTAAACAATGGAATTACATGGCAAGTCATTGCACAGCACCAGCCAAAAGACTTTATACAAGCCCAAAGAGTCTCTTACAATGTGCCACTGTGAGTATGACGTTATACTACGTTTCTCTTTAGAGCGAAAGGCATCCAGCGCGGAAAATCAGGACCTCGCGCTAAATTCTTTTTAAGCCGATTAACACCATCACGCCTATAACACAAGATCTCGTCAACATCACGCCTACTACACAAGAATCCGGTCTAGTAACGGTCAGCATTCAATTGATGCTAGGTTAAGAGCGGAATTCAAGACGTTGAGCTGAGTCCCTTTATGGGAACATAACAACTGCAGGCTAATTCTCTCTTGACTCCACCATCTAATCCCATGATGGCAAACCTTTTCGGGACCAAGTGCCCAATCCGGAATGTGCGGGCATGTGCACATGCCGGGGCCACCAGTCAACATTGTCTGGCTGATGGCACCCGGAGGAGGCCTTCTCTGTGAGAGCGTATTGGCCGGTGGGAGGGTATCGGTGGCAGAAGCTGGTCCCGTAAATACCCAGGCCCTAAGCCATGGAGCACTTTAAAGATGAGAACCAATACCTTGAAGCGCACCCGGAAGACCACTGGGAGCCAGTGCAGCTCACGCAGGAGAGGTGTTACATGGGAACGCCAAGTCGCCCCCGTAATCACCTGCGCAGCCGTATTCTGGACCAGTTGGAGCTTCCGGGTGGTCCTCAAGGAGAGCCCCATGTAGAGAGCATATCCAGACCAATGTTCAGCAACACAATCTCCTCAATGCATGTTGGGCCTCAATATCTAGCAGGAGAGAACCGAAGTCAAAATCTCTGAAGGCGATATGGAAGCTGAGACATCTTAGTGCAGGGGTGTCCAAATTTAGCAACTTTTAAGACTCGTGGACTTCAACTCTCAGAACAAAGCTGGCTGAGGAACTCTGAGAGTTGAAGGGTTCACAAGTCTTAAAGCTACCAAGGTTGGAGACCCCTGTCCTAGTGGACAGACCCTTAAATATGAGCCAACAGTGTGCGGTGGCAGCCAAAAAAGCCAATGCAATCCTAGAGTGCATAAACAGAGGGATAGAATCAAGATCACGTGAAGTTCTAGTACCGTTTTACATATCTTAGTAAGACCACGCTTGGAATCATGCATCCAGTTCTGGTCAGCACAAAATAAAAAAGTTGAGACTCTGGAAAGAATGCAGAGAAGAGCAGCAAAGATTATTAGAGGGCTGGAGGTTAAAACATACGAACAATGATTGCAGGAACTGAGTATGTCTAGTCTAATGAAAAGAAGGACTTAGGGGAGACATGAGAGCAGTGTTCCAGTATCTCAGGGGCTGCCACAAAGAAGAGGGAGTCAAGCTATTCTCCAAAGCACCTGAGGGCAGGACAAGAAGCAATGGGTGGAAACTAATCAAGCAACCTAAAACTAAGGAGAAATTTTCTAACGGTGAGAACAATTAACCAATGGAACAGCTTGCCTTCGGAAGTTGTGGGTGCTCTGTTAAGGAGTATGCGCAGAATAACCCTTGAGTAGCAAGGTTCTGCACATGAGAAACAGCTGAGAGTGATTGTGACTAAGCACTGTCAATACACAGACACACTGAGTCGTGGTATTCTTTTACTTTTAGGAAAAAGTAAAACGAAGTCCAATAAACAATCCAGGTCATACACAGATAACGATAGTTAAATTGTCAATCCAGGGATATTCCAAGAACAAAGTCTTCTTACCAGTTATTGTAGTCATATGCAATAAAACAGTTCTTTTTGGAGTTGCAAACAGGAACAAGTACAGCAGTAAAACAGTCAATAAAACAGTAGAAAACAACAAGTAGCAATGATCAAGCAGTGATCATGCAGAGGGAACAGGCAGAGAGGAGCAGAGGTAGCAATAATAATATAATAAGAAAAAAAATAAGCCTCCTCTTAAATACATTGGCTACAGAGCTACCCAATCAGAATACAGTATGATGCAGTACAGCATTACAGTCTTAAAGCTGTACATCACATTTGACTGCAAATATGCATTGATGGTTTATATATACTGCCAACCCAACCAGTTAGGCAATAGCCATTCCCTAACATGCTCCATCACTGAAAGCTGTCAAAAAAAGATGTTGGACAACCATTTGTCTGAAAATGAGTCGGTCCCTTCCGACTCTATTATTCTATGTTCTATTCTTTTCTGCTCCCTCACTGTGTCGTTTCTCATTTTTAGGGAGGCACGAATGAAGGGGGTGTTACTTCGCTGGTGGCAATCCCGCCACAGTGGCTCAGGCCACGATCAATGGGCTCTGGACCACGTAGAAGTTGTTCAGTGAGTATAATGCATGCCGTCATATGACCACCAGCCCCATATTCCACATCAGGATGGAAAAATTTCAAGTTCATGATCGAGTCCTATTTAAGCGAGGGGTTTGGGAAGGCTTTATCTGCAAATCGCTCTTTATTGTGAAATAAAAGCAGGAAAAACGGGGACTTTTTGAAATATAAAGGGGAAATATTTTATCAGCGCAGTGCCACTTTAAGACGGGAGGACTTCAACTCCCAGAATTCCCTAGCCAGCATGCAATAATGTGTCATGCAATGGAGAATTCTGGGAGTTGAAGTCCACTCATCTTAAAGTGGCCCCCCAGTGTTGAGAAACACTGCATTAGCGCATTAAACTACAGCAATGTAACGGAAGTTCGTCAGGATAAACCTGATTTCCGTTCTTGGCACCAAACTAGAAAATTGCATTGCTCTTATGTAGCACAATATTGCTATTAATACTAAATTAATAATAAAATAATTCTTTATTTTAGAATAGCAGAATACCGTGGAGAAATAAGATTCGTTATATTAGGTTCCGTGGGCAGAGATTATATTCTTCCCTAGCAGTTTTACCGAGTAGAAGTATTTTGCCTGTTAATTCTTCCCTCCCCCCCACACTAAAACGATCTCATGGTTTAAAAAAAAACACTTTATATATCACTGGAAAGTTATTTACCTTTTCTCTAACAATTTCCTGAAATTCTAGTGTCATGCCGAGCTGGGATCCATCGCTACGGTGTTTGGCTGAGAGAGGTGTGCTTACCCGATAGATAGGTTCCAATGTTATTTCCTTTAAAATTTTGGAAGAATATGGCTGATAAAATTTCGAGGTGTTAAGGTTACTTCTGGAAATGTTGATTAACTATGACACTTATCATTTCCTTGAATCACATTTAAATTAGGGCTGGAAGAACCAATTGCTACTGAGCTTCGTTATACTATGTACCTGTTCTGGCCCCGTTCCCAGAAATAACCCCCCTCAGACAATCAGAGTCTAATGAACTGGCAGGCAACCAAGTAAGCTGATAACAAAGTTTGGCAGCAATCCGCAGCTGCTTGCCAACGTCTTTATTAATAGGTCAGTCACATACACCACCAAAATGTTCAGAGCTGAGACGCAGGGCTGATTCAAAACCGGGATCCATGAATTTTTGTTTTGTTCGTCACAAAGATACAGGCTGGAATCCCTCTCTTATATAGCCTGGGAGGCGTGGTCCACCAGCTAATCACGACCACGCCTTTTCCTCTGCTGGGCTCTCCTGTCTCTCCGACGCTGGTGAGGATCCAACCAAAACTCACTCCCCTCATCAATGTCCTCCTGTGGCTGCAGGGACGAGCTTGGCTCTGGGCCTATCTCCTGCTCTTCAGTGTCCTCCGGAGGCATTGCCAGAGAGGAGAGTCCTGGAGAAGGAGGCCTTGCCAACTCCTCTCCCTCACTCTCAGAGTCCTCCCCTGCTGATGACGCAGGCTCAGGCAACGGAGCCACAACAGTACTATACTAACTCTAACCCTAATCCTTTCAACATTAGCTGTGGAAGGTGACCCTGGTTCAGAGGCTAGCCATGATCTAACCACCATGATCACTCTTGCTGTCAACAGCTTGAGTATCTAAATAAAAGCCCAGGATCATTTCAGTTCTGAAAAGCATACCGTTTATTGAATACATAGTGTAGGAATGGTGAGGTAAAATTAACTCTGAATTTCTAAGGCACCGATTCACAATGTTACACAATGAATTTCCCAGCCCAACCCTTAAAATTAACTCTGAATTTCTAAGGCACCAATTCACAATATTAAACAACTAATTTTCTAGTCCAACCCTCAGGCTTCCAGGTAGACCATGTAAACAAGTTCTCTTTGTTATGGGAACCATCTGCCTTCTTCTTCACACCTATTTATATGACCTTGAAAAGTTTCCAGAGTCTCAAAAGCTCCAGTGAAACTGTAGAAGTTTCGTTTCTTCAAATTAACCCATTCATAGTCAAAATCTCCTTCCCCTTACTCTAATGACAAGTTGAAACAAAGAGGCCTGTAGCTGCCCATGTTTCACTCTTGACACTTAACATTCTTTGCAGCTAAGCCCCCATAGACTGATGTAATTACAGCTAACTTTATTTGGCTTAGAATTGTTGGCTAGGATCTAATCTCTTCCTCCATGTTCCTCCTTGCTCAGCCTCCCTCCCCCCCCCCAAATATATATATATATATATAGACCCTCTCAAATTCCATGTAGGTAGACTGGAGATTACAGTGAGCATAGTTGAAATTGGGGGTACAGTGTCCTAGTGGTTAAGACACTGGGTTAAAAGTTAGCCGATTGAGACCCAAGCACCTCATGACGGCATGAGCTCCTGTTACTTGCTCCAGCTCCTGCCAACCTAGCAGTTCGAAAGCATGCAAATGAGAGTAGATCAATAGGTGCCACTTCGGTGGGAAGACAACAGCCTTCTGTGCAACTTGGCATATAGTCATGCTGGCCACATGACCACAGAAGGGTCTTCAGACAATGTTAGCTAAGAAACGGAGATAGGCACCATCCCCTGGAATCAGATGACTGGTCAGGGGAAACCTTTACCTCTTTACCTTTATCTTATAGAAGTTCTTCCTTCCCTACATCCCATGCCATTTTAGATGGTTACTGATCGTTGGCAGGATACCTGGGTCCTAAGTGGATTCTTGGTAGAGGAGGCTCATCCAAATCAAGCCATTAAGTTGATGGTTAAAAGTTTGCACACTAGCTGACCAAAATGCCATTGCCAGACAGATCTATCTTCAAACACCAATATTTAAACCAAGCCACCATTGATCTGTTCCAAAGGAAGGCATTCAATTTGTTATCAAAAAACCTCTATCGGTCTATGGACAGCCCTAATTTAAAGAAGTGAAGATGACAAGAACAGCTTAAGATGCCTTCGTTTCTAGTTGATTCTGCTATTTTATTTTATTTTAATTGCACCAGAAAGCACCAGCTTGCATGGCACCCATGCCATACTTAAATTGTAGCCTTTATCCAATAATCGGTAATTTTTCACGCTTAGCTGCCCTGCCTAGTTGTTGTTGTTTTTTAAACCACACTCTTTGCTAAGCTTGGCCTCCATCACATCAACTTCTAAGTTTAACCTAATATGAAAATAGACCTTATTACTGATTCGTCTGGTACCTTTTACGCAAGTTAAGACAGAAATAATGTTCTGATGGCAAAAAAATTTTCTACTAGAAACCTGTTAGAATATTATGCAATGATCACCAGTTAAGATGCTGGACTTGTCAGCATGAAAGCTGACAGGGTTTGAGATCCGAGCGCCACATGACGGGATGAGCTCCCGTTCCTTGCTCCAGCTCCAACCCACCTAACAGTTTGAAAGCATGTAACTGCGAGTAGATAAATAGGTACCACTTTGGTGGGGAAGAAACAGCATTCCATGCACCACGGTATAGTCATGCTTGCCACATGACCCTGGAAGTGTCTTCGGACAATGCTGGCTTCTTTGGCTCAGAAACAGAGAGAAGTACTGTCCCCCTAGAGACGGACAGGACTGGACTGGGGAAACCTTTACACCTAGAGTATTGTGACTTAAGCAAGATGTAGAAAGACAAAAAAAGAATGAAAGAAAATGGGGGAGAAATTGAACGTTTACATCTAAGACCTATCAAAGTTTTGTTTGTATTATGTTTCTTGCTAAAGAGCCCTTTGGTTTGGGTTACAAATAAAAATATCATAAACAAATAAAAATTATTCAGTTATAAGCTTGCCCCCACTCTCTCTCATCTATCTATCTATCTATCTATCTATCTATCTATCTATCTATCTATCTATCTATCTATCTATCTATATCTATCTATTATCTATATCTATCTATTATCTATTATTATCTAGATAGATAGATAGATAGATAGATAGATAGATAGATAGATAGATAGATAGATAGATAGATAGATAGATACAGTACATAGATATAGATGATAGATGATAGATATAAGAGATTATCTATCTTATATCTATCATCTATATCTATCATCTATTTATATATCATCTATATCTATCATCTATCATCTGTCTATTGATCAATCTATTTTATCGATCTGTCTATCATCTATATCATCTATATCTATCATCTATCTATCTATATCTATCATCTATATCTATCATCTATCCAACTATCATCTATCATCTGTCTATTGATCGATCTTATCTATCTATCTATCTATCTATCTATCTATCTATCTATCTATCTATCTATCATCTATCTATCATCTACATCTATCTAAAGCACATTATAAAACAGATTAAAATTATTTGGTGGCGTGTGTGCTCTTTCTTTCTCTAAAACACATCATAAAAGAGATTCTTTTTTCAGTTGCCCTGTATCTCTAGCCAGCTATAAAATTTTACTCAGTTTATACAGTTTACCATGCAACCAAAGCACGTTTCAGAGTTTATCGTAACAATATAAAAACGGTAGAATAACTCACCGTGCTTTTGGGATAAAAGCAACTTTGTCTGTCTTAAAATATTTGCCTATCGTGCCTTGATATTTTATCTGTTGCTTTTATCCCAATAGAGCAGGTTGGCAAAGAGAGAGAGAGAGAGAGAGAGAGAGAGAGAGATGCGTATGCCAGCCTCGGAATGCAATTCCCTTCTTGTAATTTTGCAGCATAGCTTATTATTATCTTTTACTTTGGGATCGGAAGATCATGATGAGTAGGAGACAATTATCACAGCGGGCTCGTAAGGTGGTTCACTATTGATTTTATCAGTCAGGAACACGGCATGGATTGCAGTTAACAATCCCCTCTATTCTTCCATCTCTTGGACCACTTCCCAGACTAATCCAAACATACTGTAGGTGAAGAGAAGGAAAAGAGGGGCAATATAAAAGACATACAGAATGTTTGAGCGGTTAGTGCCAAACTCTTTTTTCTAATAACTTTTGAGCCACAGGCTCAAGTAACGCCAGAGACTTGTTTCTTTGAATTTTTCACGTCCGCACCAACACACATACAAAAAGGACAGGGCAGATTGTCCACAGGATTATTTAGTCATAGAAGGATTTTTTTTTAAAAAAGAGAGAGATATTATCTACGGCTGAGATTTTCTAGTACAAGTAGTCCTGGCCTTACAGCCATTCATTTAGTGACCGTTAGAAGCTGCCACGGCATTGAAAAAAGGGATTCGTGAGCAGTCCTCACACTTAACGACCATTGCAGTGTCTCCATGGACATGGCGCTTGGCAACATGAGTTTACTATGGTCGCAACATCCCAGATTCATAAATGATCGCCACTTGCGGCCTTCCCAGCTGGCTTCTAACCAGTAATTGAGGAAGCTGGATTTGCATAACGACCATGTGTTTCGTTTAACAACTGTGGCAAAAACAGTCATAACATTGGGCTCTTAAGAACCATCTCACTTAGCAATGGACGTTCTGGATTCAGTTGTGGTCATAAGTCAAGGATTACTTGGGATGGGCTTTGAATGTGAATTAGAGCTAGAATCTTTAGGATTTTGGGATCTAGTAAAACAGGCCTCCGTTTTTGACTGGATACCTCAGTTGAATCAACTTTGGTTCTTAGCTTTCGGTGGGGAGGAGGGGAATAACCATTATAGAAAAGTTAAAAACAACCTTATTCAAAATACCAAGCAAAAGGGTTAATATATTACCACTTGCTATGTATCTTTTATACATGTTCAACATTTTTCTGATTTAACAAATAAGTATCTAGTATTCTTACAAATGAAGTTTGGGCTCAAGAGTTTAAATTGAGGCATGTTTTTTAGAAGAGATTAGAGGGGGTGGGAGGGAGAGAGATATGATAGATAGATAGATGATAGACAGACAATAAATAGGTAGACAGACATTCAGACAGAGATAGATAGATAGATAGATAGATAGATAGATAGATAGATAGATAGATAGATAGATAGAGATAGATAGACAGACAGACAGACAGACAGACGGATGGGTGGATTGATTAGACAGACAGACAGACAGACAGACAGACGCATCAATGGATGGATGGATGGATGGATAGATAGATGGATGAATGGATAGATTAGACAGACAGACAGACAGACAGATAACTAAGAGAGACTGACAGAGACAAGACAGAAAGATCACCCGCATATCTCAAAGGGGTGGAGCTAGGAGCAGGATGAGAAGACCCTGCTTTCATCACTTTGATTAAAGTTATGGGAACCTGCAGATCATCTATAGCAGGGGTGTCAAACTCGATTTGATTGAGGGACGCATCAGCGTTATGTTTCACCTCAGGGGGAGGGGGGGCAGGGGATCTGGCTGGAGAGTGTGGCCCGGGTGGTGGCTGGCTCGACATCGGGGCGGGTTTCAAAACTCGTTGCTACCGGTTTGCTCGTGGGTGGTCATGCGCGACGCTTCTGCGTATGTGTAGAAGCATCTGGGTGGGTGGGCGGATCCTCCCGCTGCTGCCGCTACAGGTTCGCCCGATTCGGGGTGAACTGGTAGCAACGCACTACTGCTCGACATCACTCGTTGAGGCTCTGAGCTCCATTTTCATTGGCAGAGGGCTGCAGGAGGCCGCCGCGACCAAAAACGGCGACTGTGAGGACCACGAGCGGCCCTCGCGATCTCCATTTTTGCCGGCAGAGGCACCACAGACTAGTCCTTTGTTGTTTCCAGGGTGGCCCCATGGGCCAGGACCGGCCTTGAGTTTTGACACCCCTGATCTATAGAAACACCTCCTTTTTTCTAAATTATTTCTTCTCTGTGTTTGTGTATCTATTCTGTAAAAAAATTTTACAATCAAAAATGATACTTGCTGTGCATGTCAGTCCTTCCCTAATGAAAAACCACACCCTGCCTGCTTAAGAAACGATGCCAGCACTCCTTTCTGATTATTTCCATTAGAAATATTTCAATATAAAATGTAAATATTTATGCTTAATATCTTTATTAAGACAAAAAGAGATTAACAAACCAGCTGAGGTTTCATTTCCCATTCCTAAGGGTAATTGTAATTGCACCAAAATATGAACTGCACAGAAACCTGAGACCAAGCTCCAAAATATTTTTTATATTATTTGTCATGAAACTGAATGCTGGAATCACAATATTTGGAATAAGAGGCATGCTGTTAATCTTTAGATATATATATATATATATACGTCGTCACCATGCTTTTCATGATAAAAAATCGTATCTTTTGGCACAAGAATTTTAAAGGTTTAAGGGATTGCAAAAATTTTGGGGAAAGAGCTTTTTAAAATATCTGATCAGTAGTAATGTACATTCATGTCACTTATCTTCCTTTGCTTCATCTCTTTAGTCCAGAATCGTATTGATATATAATCCAAAATATTTATTCTCTCTCTCTATATATTAGATACTACTTATTATTTGTGCTAGCTTGCCCATTACTTACGCCGACTTTTTTTTTTAATATTGTAAGACTTATTTCTGAAATATAATATAAGACGTGGTTATAAAAAAGGATTTGAATGATTGCGACTATGGAGATCTACTTTCTTTCAACCAGAAAGTAATTTGTTCAATTTTTATTTTCAAAAGAGATGAAAGATCCTATATTGCCTCTAAACCTCATCAAGCTTTTATGACTAATCACAGTGCTGCATGCATTGAAATACATTTTCTAATTTGTGTTGTATTTCATTATTTGCTGTCATTGGTTTTACACTAGAGTAAGGTAAGTGATTTCATTCCTGCAATATCAGTGCAGTCCCATCTTCGCAATTGTCATTCCGTTCACTTAATGCTGATATTGTTGCTTAAAGCTGAAGTGAGCGAACTTCAGCTCTCTTTTCCCCGAAAGTCTTACCTGAAGGGTAATTGTGATTCTGAGTTGCTCTGGGGCTTGAGACACCTGCATGTCAAATAATTGGAATTTTTGCAATATGTTTTTAAAAGCTGTTGGGTTGGATCTGTTCGACGTTTACCGAAATTCAAAAGGAAAACAACGGGATTTCTCACTTTCAAAGGGGAGGAATCAGATTAAGAGAGCAATAAGAAGTCAACGGCATCAGAGAAATTATTTAGAATCTATCTGTTGTACACTACAGCAATAGACTTCTTCTGGCTGACCTTCTCTGACCTGGAAAGCTAAGCAGAGGTCAGGCCAGGCCTAAAAGACCACAGGAAGTTGTAGGTCAAAAGAACACCTGGGATGAAGGCAATGGAACACCAATTCCATAATATTTTCTCCCCAAAATTGACAGAGGCCCACTGCTCCCTCTTCACGATAGACCCCCCTGTTCCTCATGCTCCGAAAATAGCAATAGCTGTAGATTTATATACCGCTTCACAGTTCTTTACAGCCCTCTCTAAGCGGTTTACATAGTCAGCATATTGCCCCCAACAGTCTGGCTCATTTTACCGACCTCGGAAGGACGGAAGGACGAATCAACCTTGAGCCTGTCAGGATCTAACTGCTGGCAGTTGGCAGTGAATTAGCCTGCAATACTGCATTCTAACCACTGCGCCACCACGGCTTAGATAGCAATGGCACTTAGACTTACACACTGCTTCACAGTGCTTTTACAGCCCTCTCTAAGCGGTTTACAGAGTCAGCCTCTTGCCCCCCCCCCCAATAATCTGGGTCCTCATTTTACCGACTTTGGAAGGATGGAAGGCCGAGTCAATCTTGAGCCAGTCAGGATCGAACTGCTGGCAGTTGGCAGTGAATTAGCCTGCAATACTGCATTCTAACCACTGCGCCACCACGGGTGCTGATGGAGCTGCACATGCAGTAGTCATCCCTACGCAGTACCCTGAGTGACACATTGACGGCTTGGACATCTTTACACCTTCCCTCAGAAGGGAGAAAAGTAGCCGTCCTGCCAATCAGTCAGTTGGTTGGTCATATTTATTCAGTCAATGACGAAGGACTGCAGAAGAAACATTTGCAGACAACCTTGGCCAAATAGAAGCGTTTAAGGAAGGTGCCCCAATTCAGAAGTTGGACTTGCCAATTCTCTTCTATGGATTTAGCTGGGAGTGGAATCCTGCTATATTTCCAAAGTAATGCCACTTTGTTAGACCTGCAAGTGTGGCTTACTCATATACAGAGGTCCCCGAGATTAGAAGACCTAAATTTAACCTTGAGCAGGTTTCACATTTCCATCCAAAAGATACCGAGATGCAGGACCAGAATTGCAGAAGTTCTGCCTGCAATTTAGCCCTTTTCCAGGTGGTCTAGTACAAGAGTCGGCAACCTTAAACCCACAAAGAGCCACAAAGGTCCTAACTGGAGTCCCCAGGTTCAATTCTGGAGCCGACCGGAAGTCCGGTTCTCCTACCATAGAGTCTCCTCCTAGTGCGGTGTCCTTTTTCCTCTACCTGTCCTAACCAAAAGTCCTATCAATTGTGGAGCCAACCGGAAAACCCGCCTCTTGCCATAGAGTCTCCTCCTGGCATGCCATGCTTCCCCCCACCCATCCAACTAGAAGCGCCTCTCAAAACTGTGGCGCCGACCAGCGACAGGGAGCCACAGCAGAGGGATGAAAGAGCCACATGCGGCTCCAGAGCTGTGGGTTGCTGATCCCTGGTCTAGTAATTACATACAGTTGCATGTTCTTCATTGGTGTAGACCCCTCAATCTACAAAATTAGCACAGGGTCAAATGTTACTGTGCGGTGACACTGAGCAGTGGCTCAGTAGCTAAGACGCTGAGCTTGTCGATCGAAAGGTCCGCAGTTCAGCGGTTCGAATCCCTAGCGTCGCGTAAAGGGGTGAACTCCCGTGACTTGTCCCAGCTTCTGCCAACCTACAAGTTCAAAAGCACGTAAAAAATGCAAGTAGAAAAATAGGGACCACCTTTGGTGGGAAGGGAACAGCGTTCTGTGCGCCTTTGGCATTGAGTCATGCCAGCCACATGACCACAGAGACGTCTTCGGACAGCGCTGGCTCTTCGGCTTTGAAACGGAGATGAGCACCGCCCCCTAGAGTCAGGAACGACTAGCACATATGTGCGAGGGGAACTTTTACCTTTACCTTTTACAAATGTTACTGACTTTTCAGCTAACACTAAAGTTGTTATTTTGATCTTGGTCCATGACTGTTAATAGAATTTTACTTTCTTACTTACCTCGCTAATTTTGAAGAGGATTTTTTTTGCAAATGTTAATTAGAATCATGGCTGGCTGGTGAATTCTGGGAGTTGAAGTCTACAGGTCTTAAAAGTCGCCATGTTTGAGAAACACCAGTCTAGGAGTTAGCCAGCAGTTTATTCTATGACTGGAGAATTAAAATCCCATCCAAATAATGGAGTTAATTCTAAAAATCTCCACATGGTCTGGTTTGAACATTCTGCTTTCCAATGGGGACAATTCAAGAGGCTGGTTCTACTAAGCCTACATTTCTTTTTGATTTACAAATACTCCCAAATTCCTCTAATGAACCAAGACACCCCATGGGGGCCTGTTAGTGGAGAACAGGTTAGTTTATAGCAGGAGAGGTGTACAGTAGTGGCCAAAATTATGGAAACCTTTTGGGAAAAGTGTATTTTCTAAAACTAGCTAATAACACCACTTTTTTTGGAGTAGTATACCATCATATTATATATCAATGGAAAGATCATTTAATCAAGGATGTAATGCAGTAACTTTTATGAAGGGTTTGCTATTAGAATGGCAGTTACGGCATAAAGAAGAAAAATGAAACACGTAGAAAAAACGAGATATACAAAAATTATCATCGTAGAAAAAACGAGGTATAAAAAAATGATCACCATGTCAGTTAATACCTAGGTGGGTAACCTTTAGCATGAATGACAGCCTTACAACGTCTTCCCATGGTGTGAACCAAGTTTTTTAGTTCTGCAGCTGTTCTAATGTGAAACCAAGATTGAATGATGGCTTCTATTAACTGGGTTTTATTGCTGGGTCATTTCTGACTAACCAGTTTGTTTAGTTGGCTCCATAGATTTTCAATTGGGTGAAGGTCTGGGCTATTCCAGGCCATTCCAGCAGTGGAATAGGATGATCTTGAAACTCCCCCCAAAAAGTGGTGCTATTAGCCCTCAAACCTCAATAATACACTTTTTCCAAAAGGTTTCCACAATTTTGGCCACTACTGTAGATCTGAATCTGATCCCAGAATGTCTTTCCTTTATCCACTGCAAAGTCAACCAGGGAGTGTCACTTTCTGTTGTAGCTTAAAATAAAACTGCATTGCATGCAAGTGGGTATAAAGGTGAAATCTGAGTTCTTAGCATGGCAAATGTCTTAGGAGAGGATAAGTTTTACTGCACATTGAAGAGATCACAGAATTCAGCCAATCTGTAATTGGCCACTCAGTTGCAGGGTTAGACTGCCACCTAGAGGCCAAAAGGCTGCGTGGCACAGGAATTAACTTTTGCAGCCATAATTTCAGCAAAGTTCATTTGACAGGTAGCCCTCGATTTACAACGGTTCGTTTAGTGACCGTTCGAAGTTGCAACGGCGCTGAAAAAAAGTGACCGATGATCGTTTTTTCACACTTAACGACCGTTGCAGCATCCCTGTGGGTCACATGATCAAAATTCAGATGCTTGACAACTGGTTCGTATTTATGACGGTCAGAATATCCTGGAGATTGTGATGCGACCTTCTAATGAGCAAAGCCAATAGGGAAGCCAGATTCGCTTAACAACCGGGTTACTAACTCAACCACTGCAGTGATTCGCTTAACAACCGTGCCAAGAAATGGTCGTGAAATGGGGCAAAACTCACTTAACAAACGTCTCGCTTAGCTACAGAAATTTGGGATTCAATTGTGGTCATAAGCCACGGATTACCTGTGTATCTACCTGGACCATTTGCCAAACAACTAAATAAATAAAGAGAGATTTATAAAACTGGATGCCTAGGAATAATGTAAAAAATACTTCAGTCGTGATAGCCGCTGCCGATTTTTAGAATGTATCTACTTAAGTCAACTGCAAACCCAGGGGTGAAATGCTCCCGGTTCGATCCAGTTCGCGCGAACCGGTAGTAAAAAAAAATGTAAAAAACAAAAAAGTTCTGACATTCAGCTAAGCGACGTACAATCGTCAGAGCTGGTTTTTTTACATTTTTTAGCATTTTTTTTACTACCCGTTCTCCAGAAGCGGTATTCGGGCGAATAGGTTGTTTAAAAATGCTTTTAAAAGGCTCTGACGATCACAGCTGTGGCACGTGATCGTCAGGGCCGTTTTTTAACCTTTTAAAAGCATTTTTTAAATAACCTATTTACCCAAATAGGTTGTAAAAAAATGCTTTAAAAAAGTAAAAAAAAAAAGGTTGGCCACGCCCACCCGGTCACATTAACCCCCTCCCCATGAAGCCACGCCCACAGAACCGGTAGTAACAATTTTTACATTTCACCACTGTGCAAACATCAATGTTACCACCAGCCTACAGTCAATCATCGTCAATTAACAACCCCCATAAATCCCCTGCGGGATGGAGTCTGGGCAACTGAATGGAGATAGCAGAGTGTTTGAATGGCCGGATGCCCTTCCTGTTGCCAATGCAGAGTTTTGTTCAGCAGATATATTCTCAGTGTGCCCAGAGAGAGAAATATCTGCCTCTACCTAGGATCGAACTCACAGTCTCCTGATTGTGAGGCAAGACCGCCATCTCTAGGCCACCGCACCAGTCACCACTAGCCTACAGTAACTACAATTAAATCAAAGTGTGTTGCTCCAAAGTCAGGCTGGAGCGTAGAAGTAAGTAGCTTAATGTTGGGCATCATTATTTGCCCATTATATTTGTAATCCAGTATTCTTTTATGTTCCCTATACTTCACTCTCTCTTTAGCAACTTGATTTATTCCCTAGTATGTTTCAACCTTGAATCTGTATGAATGAATCTGCAATCATTAGATCTGAGGCAGGGGTGGGTTCTAAAATTTTTTTACTACCGGTTCTGTGGGCGTGGCTTATTTTATGGGCGTGGCTTGATGGTCATGTGACAATTCTTTAGGATTTAGCAGAGGTACTGGTCTACCGGGCTTTTAACTGCTTGCAGAGCTGTACCGGTCTACCCAATTGTTTTCGGAGGCACCAGTCTACTCATGTATTTTTGAAGGCACCGGTCTACTCATTTGTTTTTGGAGGCACCGGTCTACCCATTTGTTTTTGGAGGCACCAGTCTACACATTTGTTTTTGGAGGCACTGGTCTACTCATGTATTTTTGGAGGCACCGGTCTACACATTTGTTTTTGAAGGCACTGGTCTACTCATGTATTTTTGGAGGCACCGGTCCACTTATTTGTTTTTGGAAGCACCGGTCTACCCATTTGTTTTTTGAGCACACTGTTCTACCACCGCACTGCCTTTTACCACTGATCATCTGTAGGGCAGCCCTTTGAAGCCCCACGGCAAGAGTTTAAACAGTTTTTTTCCTTGTAGCCAATCAGCTGGGACTCAGAAGGCAGCGAATAGATTGGGGGTGGGGCCAAATAAAAGGTAAGAATAACATAGGGGAGGGCGGGAGAACCGGTTCGGTGACATCATATCGTCACCGCTAGTGGCTTGGCCGAACCGGGAGGAACCCACCACTGATCTGAGGTCAGGAGGCGATAACCAATGAAAAGCTTTTGCTCAGTTTCTGAAATAAGTTGCAGTGAAATCACAGCAAGGGTTAATTATAAGTGCAGCAAATTTAAATTTGAAGAAATTAGCTTGCTTAAGTTCAGCTCAAAGAACATAACTGATAAGGAGTTACAGCAGGTCAGAAGTGTCATTTGAAACACACGGTAGCATAAGCACTCAATAAATGGGTAATAAAGTGATAAGTGATAAATGAGTGATAAGAATTTTACAGGTAGTCCTTGGTTTATGGCTCCCATTGAGCCCCAAATTTCTGTTGCTAAGGAAGTTGTTAAGTGAGTTTTGCTCCGTTTTTAACTTTTTTTTTGCCACAATCGTTAAGCGAATGGCCGCCGTTGTTAAGTGAATCATGCTGTCGTTAGAAGCGAATCACAGCTTTGCTTGCCGGAAGACGGATGGGAAGATCACAAATAGTGATCCCATGACCTGCAACGGTCATAAATACATCCACCCGATTTTTTTGATCGGGTGACCATGGGGGGATTCTGCCACGGTCCTAAGTGTGAAAATCGATCCTAGGTCCAGTGGTGAGCTGCTGCCAGTTCAGAGTGGTTCGGGCAAATCTGTAGTTCCGACGATCAGCTGTCCTCGCCCATCTGCCCACCCTATCCTGTTCTATATTTCCTCCTTTCTGGCTCAGCTGATTCGCGCGGCACAGCTGATTTTTGGGCCTCCGCTGTTCTATTTACTGGGGCTGCCTTAAAAGGTAAGCAGCTGAGCTTCAAATTGCTGTATTTTGAACACTGCACACAAGCGCGTTAGGCGCGCACACAAGGCACACGATCATCGAACCAGTTGTTAACCGGTTGCAGCCCATCACCGCCTAGGTCTCTTTTCTTTCGTTGCCGTTTCAATCCCTGGGAACGGTCACTCCACCAATGGTTGTAAGCCGAGGCGCTCCCTTGTCTTAAAAGGAATCACTTTTAAAGGCCTGGTTCGTGTTGGGGTCGAAAGGTTGCGCGGGGTCTTTGCGTTGTGAATTGTGTGAACGCCAAACTCGCGGTCGAAGGCCAGTGACTCTCTTCTCTCCCATCCTTCTTTCCGTTGTGCAGCACTCGCAAACAAAATTACATGATGAATTTTTCACGACAACATGGGCTCAGGCATTTCTACAACAGAAGACGACGTTCACTTCTCAGGCGGTCCCCGTGAAGAGCAAGACATGACTTTCCTTTTTTTTTTCCCCCTTCTTTCCCGACCTGTGACATTTTGCTTTCAATCCCCCCACAACCGAGCAACCCTGCAAATTTGATTTACGAGGACTTTTTCTCTCCACACCCCACATACCCCCATCCTTTCCCTTCCTGGAGGTATATTTTGAAAGCCTCCCTCAAGGCAGAAAGTTACGGCCTGTTTTTGTTTTTTTTTTCGCACTGTGATCCTCATGGGAAGCGACTTATTTTCCTCATAGGTAAATGTTTTTGAATGTTGTTGTGTCTGTGGAAAAAAAAAATTGTGATTCTGTTGTAATACCAGTTACAGTGGCAGTATTGGAAGTAAAGCGACTGTTTTGAACAGGAAGAAAAAGAAGAAGAAGAAAAACGAGCGTGTAAGCACAAAAAAGACTTCATATTTAACGTCCGAAAACTACGATATTAAGTACAATTCAGTATTTAAATGCACTGTATTTTGGCTCTGTATCATATTTTATATGTTTAAGTTATTCTCGTCCTCTTTGTATCCTCTTCTGCGACTTGAGCACTCTTCTGCGTTAAACGTCAGGACACTTCGCAGGTGACACCAGCACAACTTAAAAAAAGTTCAGTGCTATACATAAAGCAAAGAAACGCCGGACTCAAAAAAAATATAATCTCAACAGCCATTGTACGAGACCATGATGTCCTTCATTCCTTCTCCTTGTCTACCTGTTAATCATTGTTTGTGGTAACCCGTCACCAAAACAGAAGCTCCTATTTCCTTGTTGAAAAGTACAACCGTCCTCCACGGATGCGTTACTTACAGTAGCTGCCATTTGCTCTCTGTAGTAATGGAGTGATTTGTAAAACAGTGGAACGTTTTCTTCTTCGTGTTTCTTTGTGGTTTGTTTCCTTTTTCTTTTCTTTTTTTGAGGGTGGGGGGGGGTTTCATTCCGTATCTCGGATACTGCCTGTACCTCCCACCGGCAACACAATTTATGATCCCACAACTCTTTTAACTGTCTGTAAACTTTCACTCTACAAGGAATCAACTAAACTTCAATGCTTCAATAAAGATGTCAACCAATGATTTAAGATGGCGGTGTTTTTTTTTTTCCCCTCCTCACAATTTTATACCAAGGAAAAGGAGCGGAATTTTACTTCGGAGAAAAATCTGATTTTTGGTTTTTTTTACAGCTATACGTTGATGAGGAAATTTGCATTTAAGAGAAAAGCCCACAATTCAGAAAAATGGAAATATTAGCAAGATCGTATGGTTGGAAACACTTGATGGTCCCAATGGTGTTTTTTTCACTTCTCAAGCAAGACGTTTCGCTTCTCATCCAAGAAGCTTCTTCGGTTCTGTCAGAAGTTCTGTCAGAAATCAGAACTGAAGAAGCTTCTTGGATGAGAAGAGAAACGTCTTCCAGGAAAAAAAAAAAAACGAAGTCCAGTTGCCTTTTGAAAAAATCAGCTTTGGGACAGCCATGACCTGGATGACTGAGCATCTCCATAGATATGAAACATCCCACTGCTCCACGTGTGACATTTTTCTCCACAAGCAAATTTCAGACGTTCTATATCTGTGCAGGTAAACTAAAACATTTAATTGTGGTGAAATTGGGATAGTATCTACAGATACAGATCATAAACAATTTAATTAAGAATACTTGCATGGT
Source organism: Masticophis lateralis (assembly GCA_030761175.1). Classification (NCBI taxonomy): domain Eukaryota; kingdom Metazoa; phylum Chordata; class Lepidosauria; order Squamata; family Colubridae; genus Masticophis; species Masticophis lateralis. Next base: position 86,358,430 of record JAUDYJ010000006.1, on the reverse strand, counting down.
ATTTATATTGGAACTAGGTAGTTTGGTGTCATGGTTAAGGCACCAGGCAAGAAAAGGAGAATGTGAGTTTTAGTCCTCGGTTAGCCATGAAAACTGGCTGGGTGATTTTCAGCCAATCACCAGGAGACTGTGAATTCTAGCCCGGCTAGGTGGCTCAGTGGCTAAGATGCTGAACTTGTCAATCAGAAAAGTCGGCAGTTCGCCGGTTCGAATCCCTAGTATAGGTCTCCTGCGTGAGCAGGGGGTTGGACTAGATGACCTCCAAGGTCCCTTCCAACTCTATTACTGTTACTTTGGGCCAATCACCAGAAGACTGTGAGTTCTAGTCCTGCTTTAGGCACGAAAGCCAGCTGGGTGACTTTGGGCCAATCAATCTCAGCCCAACCCACCTCCACAGGGTTGTTGTGGAGAAAATTGTCTGGAAGGATGATGGTATGTTGAGTTGTTTGCCACTTTGAGTTACTTGTAAAAATAATAAAGAGATGCAAATAAAGAGATGATAGATAGATAGATAGATGATAGGTAGGTAGATAGACAGACAGACAGACAGATAGATATGTGATAGTTACGTGATAGGTAAAAGACAGACAGATAGATACATGATAGATAAAAGACATGATAGATAAATAGATATGTGACAGATCTACATGCCTTTTATCTGTTATGTATTTATCAACTATGACAGATAAAGGATAGAAGAGACAGACAGACAGATAGATGATAGGTAGGTAGGTAGGTAGGTAGATAGATAGATAGATAGATAGATAGATAGATAGATAGATAGATAGATAGATATGTAATAGTTACGTGATAGGTAAAAGACAGATAGATACATGATAGATAAAAGACAGATGATAGACAGACAGACAGATAGATAAATAGATATGTGACAGATCTATATGCCTTCTATCTATCATGTATTTATCAACTATGACAGATAGAGGATAGAAGATAGATAGATAGATAGATAGATAGATAGATAGATAGATAGATAGATAGATAGATAGATAGATATGTGATAGTTATGTGAGTTATGTGATAGATAGAAAGATAGACAGACAAACAGACAATAAACAAAGTCACCTTGTGGCTCCTGAAGTTTCTAGCTGTTAGAAAGCAGAGCAGAGGTGAATTTCTCCTCTGTGATTCCTAAAATGTGTTACCCAGCACATTTTGTAATATTAAGATATCTATCAGCCCGCACTTAACCTTTGGCAGTGTACACAAAGAGTGCTAGAGAAGAATGTACTGACTTTCATTGCATTGCAACATCTACGGCTTAGCCCGATTATAAAGCAATTACTTAATTACCTTCTGCCATTCCATTTGTTTAGAAAGTGATAGGAGCGGGCAGGAGCGGCCGAAATAATGAATGCAATTGGATATGCCTCTGTTTCTTCTTTGATGTTAAGATGACTACTGAGCGTTACTCATCACAGGCCCGCGGCTTGTCACGTCAACCTTTCCGAATGACAGTGCTGACTTTTTAAAAAAAAAAACTGCTGAGAAATTTTACTTCCTGTAAAGCAGAAAGATTTCCTGCTTCCACTGGCGATGCGTATGACACCAGCAGCTCCCAAAAATGCACATTATCTATATTTGCAACACTATATCGTGTTCTAGTTCAGGGGTCTCCAACCTTGGCAACTTTTAAGATTTGTGGACTTCAGCTCCCAGAATTCTGCAATCATTTATATGCTGCCCTTCTCCGGAGACTCAGGGCGGCTCACAGTGCGTTAAGCAATAGCCTTCATACTTTTGTATATTTATATTTATACAAAGTCAGCTTATTGCCCCCAACAAACTGGGTCCTCAATTTACCCACCTTATAAAGGATGGAAGGCTGAGTCGACCTTGAGCCTGCCTGGGATTGAACTCGCAAGTAATTGCAGCAGCTGGATCTTAAATGCTGCCTTTGTAGGAGGCATTACTCCCCTACGCTACTCAGGCTCTCAATTCTGGGAATTGAAGTCCACACATCTTAAAGTTGCCAAGGTTGGAGACCCCCGTTCTACCGTGTTTCCCCAAAAATAAGCCCAATAGGGCTTTTGAGCACATGCGCTAAAATAAGCCCTCCTGGAAAATAAGCCCTCCCCAAAAATATTTAACCACATGTGCAGCCGGTCCCCGCCATTTCCTCTGGTTAGGGTTAGGAAGACAGAGCTGGAAATCAGGTAAGATGGCAAGAGGAGCTCCGTCTTGCTCCACGTGCCCAAAAATAATAGGACCGCCCCGAAAATAAGGCCAAGTGCTTATTTCGGGGTTCAAAAAAATATAAGACAGGGTCTTATTTTCGGGAAAACATGGTAGTTGTCACCGGGGGGGGCGGGGTGTTTCAAACTATTCTCCAAAGCACCTGAGAGCAGGACAAGAAGTAACAGGCAGAAAAGATCATTAAAGAGAGAAGTGACCTGGAACTAAGGAGAAATTTCCTGAGAAGTCAGAGCAATTAACCGGTTGAACAACTTGCCTTCAGAAGTTGTGGGAGGCTTTTAAGAAGAGATTGGACAGCTATCTGGAATCGGGGGGGTGAAATCCAGCAGGTTCTGACAGGTTCTGGAGAACCGGTAGCGGAAATTGTGAGTAGTTCAGAGAAACGGCAGCGGAAATTTTGAGCAGTTCAGAGAACCGGCAGCGGAAATTGTGAGTAGTTTGGAGAATCGGCAAATACCATCGCTGGCTGGCCCCAGAGTGGGGATTTTGCAGTATCCTTCCCCTGGAGTGGGGTGAGAATGGAGATTTTGCAGTATCCTTTCCCTGCCACGCCCACGGAGCCACGCCCAACAAGCTACACAACACCCACTGAGCCACGCCCACAGAACTGGCAGTAAAAAAAAATTGGATTTCACCACTGTTGGATTGTGTTGGATTAGAAGACCTCCAAGGTCCCTTCTAACTCTGTTATTTTCTGTTCTATAGACACACATTTTCAGCTAGAGACATGGATATTAAGACCCGGACATTTTTCCACCCCTTCATCTGTGATGTTTACACAAGCGTAGTAAAATAGTGTACGCTCCATAACCCGATGCCAATGACAATAGAGTCTCTCAAGGCACCTTTAATTCTGTTGTCCATTCTTTAAACCCTCACAATTTTAAACTGAGGGATTGAGAAGGCTTACTACATTCTCCACTTCATACGAAGCTTGATAGAGTTGCTAGAGTGTTCTGTCTAATATAAATAATTGCAGTTTCAGAAAAAATAAGTAGCATTTCTTGGATTTGATTTCACTTGCGGAGCAGCCAAACCAAAGAACACGTATATTGTGGATTTGATTTTACAGAGAAAGCACATGATAACAGTCATCCAATGTAGTTATTATAACATTAATCGGCTTGAAGTTCCAATTCTTCCAAAGACATTTCTAACAACGACTTCAAAAATCATTTAAATTCACTCCTAGCAGAATCTCAGAAGTACATAAAACATCAGCCAGTGTATTTAATATAAACATGACTTCGCCTGAGAGTTCGGGTGGGGAAACGGGGCCTCCTGTAAAAGGACTTTTAAAGTCATTCCTACCAGAAGTTCCATAGGACATGAAATTTTATGCAGTGTGTTTAATATAAACATTATTTACCTTGAACTCACAGTTCTTTCATTTGGGTGAGAGGCTAGAGCTGGGGGAAAAAATCATTTCAAAACTAATTTACATTCATGGTCTAGCGCCGTGATGGCAAATCTATAGAATGTGGAGCCATATTGGTGGGCACGCGAGCATTGCCCTACCTCAGCTGCAATGCGCATGCGCGCACCAGCCAGCTGATTTTTGGGCTTTCCGCGCGTACCAGAGGTCAGGAAACAGGCTGTTTCCGGCCTCTGGAGGGCCTCTGGGGGGTGGGGAAGGCTGTTTTTGCCCTCCCCGGCTCCTAGAAAGACTCTGGAGCCTGAGGAGAGCGAAAAATGGGCCTACCAGAGGTAGGGAAACAGGCTGTTTCCGGCCTCTGGAGGGCCTCCGGCAGGTGGGAAAAGCTGTTTTTGCCCTCCCTAGGCTCCTAGAAAGACTCTGGAGCCTGAGGAGAGCGAAAAATGGGCCTACCAGAGGTAGGGAAACAGGCTGTTTCCGGCCTCTGGAGGGCCTCCGGCGGGTGGGAAAAGCTGTTTTTGCCCTCCCCAGGCTCCTAGAAAGACTTTGGAGCCTGAGGAGAGCGAAAAATGGGCCTACCAGAGATAGGGAAACAGGCTGTTTCCGGCCTCTGGAGGGCCTCCGGCGGGTGGGAAAAGCTGTTTTTGCCCTCCCCAGGCTCCTAGAAAGACTCTGGAGCCTGAGGAGAGCGAAAAATGGGCCTACTGGGCCCACCGTGCCATCATGTGCCAAAAATGGCGGGAGCATAGGGGGGGGCAGGGCGAATAGAATTATGGATGTGGGCACATGTGCGTGTGACCCCACCGCGCTTCCCCCGCTTTTGGCATGGTGATGGCAAAAAGGTTAGCTATCACTGACCTACAAGGTCCCTCCCAACTCTGTTAATCTGTTAAAGGTAACAGACCTGAGGGTTTTAGTATCCTCAACTTACGACCCCAAAAATTTCTGTTGCTGAGGGAGACATTTGTTAAGTGAGTGTTGACCCCTTTTACGACTTTTCTTGCCACGGTTGTTAAGTGAATCGCTGCGGCTGTTAAGTTAGTAACACCGTTGTTAAGTGAACCTGGCTTCCCCCTTGACTTGGCTTGTCGGGAGGTCGCAAAAGGAGATCACACGACCCCAGAACTCTGAAATCGTCATAAATATGAACCCATTGCCAAACATCCAAATTTTGATCAGGTGACCACGGGAATGCTGCCACGGTCGTAAGTGTGAAAAATGGTCATTAGTCAGGTTTTTTCAGTGCCGTTATAACTTCGGGCGGTCACTAAATCAACTGTTGTCATTCAAGGACTACCCGTAAAATCAACCATCTTTGTATATATCTGTCAATACCTGTAGATAGATATTTGGAGAGCCGCAATTTCCTAACTCCTGGTTGAAAATTAACTCCTAGTTCTATACCTCAAATTGAACTTTGGGAAACTCATGTTCTGTCATTGAATCTACGTGGTATTTGGATTTTCAGAACTACGCTGGGAAAGTTATTTTTCACCTGCAAAAGTTGCACTGTTACGAATCGGTAATATAGTGATTTTCAAATCCATGGAGGTTCACCAGGTGCTACATTAGAATAGAATAACAGAGCTGGAAGGGACCTTGGAGGTCTTCTAGTCCAACCCCCTGCTTAGGCAGGAAACCCTACACCACTTCAGACAAATGGTTATCCAACATCTTTTTAAAAACTTCCAGTGTTGGAGCATTCACAATTTCTGGAGGCAAACGGTTCCACTGATTCATTGTTCTCACTGTCAGGAAATTTCTCCTTAGTTCTAAGTTGCTTCTCTCCTTGATCAGTTTCCACCCATTGCTTCTTGTCCTGCCCTCAGGTGCTTTGGACAATAGCTTGACTCCCTCTTCTTTCTGGCAGCCCCTGAGATATTGGAAGACTCCTATCGTGTCTCTCCTGGTCCTTCTTTTCATTAGATTAGACATTCCCAGTTTCTGCATCCATTCTTCATATGTTTTAGCCTCCAGTCCCCTCATCATCTTCATTGCTCTTCTCTGCACTCTTTCTAGAGTCTCCACATCTTTTTTTACATCGTGGCGACCAAAACTGGAAGCCATATTCCAAGTGTGGCCTTACCAAGGCCTTATAAAGTGGTATTAACACCTCCTGTGATCTTGATTCTATCTCTCTGTTGATGCACCCAGAACTGTGTTGGCTTTTTTGGCAGCTGCTGCACACAGCTGGCTCCTATTTAAATGGTTGTCCATTAGGACTCCCAAGATCCCTCTCACAGTTACTACTATTGAGCAAGATATCACATATACTCTACCTGTGCATTTGGTTTTTTTCTTGCCTAAATGTAGAACCTTACTTTTTTCACCATTGAATTTCATTTTGTTAGATAGCTCCCAATGTTCAAATCAGTTCAAATCAGGGATGAAATGCTCCCAATTCGGACTGGCGAACTGGTAGTAAACCAGTTCAGATTTCATCACTGGTCAAGATCCTTGTGTATCTTACCCCTACTTTCCAGAGTGTTATTCATTCATGCCCTGGAGCATGGATATTATCTCAAGCCTGCCTCCCCACCCACACCAACTGACAAAAGCTGCCCTGCCCCATCACACTTACTAAAAGTTGAGACATTAATGCCAACATCTGGCTTGCAAGATGGGATCAGTTCATTGAGGTGTACAAGAGATAACACACGAGTAACAGCATGTGTACTAAAAGTCAACAACAACAATTAGCCCTTAAGAGCCGTTGCCGCCTGTAAGTTCACATGTGCTACACAAAATGAAATTGTGATCTTCGATGAGAATAGAAAGTATGCAGATGAATCACTAAAAAACCCTGATTTTCATGCAGTTTCCCGTTGCTCTTCAGGGTGCAGAATATTTTTTAAAGCAAAGCACACTTTTGACCAGCAAGTTTGTGCTAAAGTCGTTAAAACAACGCAGGACATTTTTAAAAAATGCACCATAACTGTGGGGAATTGGGCATTATGAAATAAAACCATTCAACATATGCTTAAATTTAGAAGTTAAACATTTTAATACAAACTTTCGTTTTAAATGTGTTTTAAAATAAAAGGGATGGGAACACACGCACAGATGCAAATCCAAATAGTCCTCAACTTACAGCGATTTGTTTAGTGACCATTCGAAGGTGCATTGTCACTGGAAAAAAGGGACTTATGACCATTTTTCACACTTATGACAGTTGCAGCATCCCCATGATCAAAATTCAGACATCTGGCAACTGATTCATATTTATGACCATTGTGTTATCTAGATTCACTGAACAACCAGGTCACTAAATTATCAATTGCAGTGCTTCACTTAACAACACTGGCAAAAAAGTCGTAAAATGGGGCAGAACTGACTTAACAAATGTTTCACTTAGCAAAGTAAATTTTGGGGCTCAATTGTGGTTGTAAGGAGGAAGACCAATGGTGGTATACAGCCGGTTCTATCTGGTTCGGCAAACCGGTACTAGGCTCCTCCCACCCGCCGGGATGTCATCACATCCCGTTTTTGACATTCTGTGCATGCGCCGAAGGTCCTGTGCATGCACAGAGGTGTCGCATGGATGCTCACATTTGCAAACCGGTAGCAAAGGTAAGTCAATACCACCCCATGAGGAGGACTACCTGTACACACGTATACAACCTAGCTAAGGGGAAGGTCTTAAAAAATTGCAAAACTGATGTGAAATAAGAGGCTGGAACCTTTTTGGAAATAAATGATAAATATCAGGGTGCGGCACCTTCCTTAAGCTTGTTTGGATCTCAAATCTGATGAAAATTTAAAGCATGTTTTACGTACATACATTAAACAGTGTGAATGAAGAACGGTTACAGGAATTGGACATGGCTAATCCAGTGAAGAGAGAAGGACCAGGGGAGACAGGATAGCAGTCTTCCAATATTTGAGGGGCTGCCACAGAGAGGAGTAAGGGGGTCAAGTTATTTTCCAAGGCACCTGAAGGCCAGACAAGGCATAATGGATGGAAACTGACCAAGGAGAGATTCAACCTGGAAATGAGGAGGAATTTTCAGACAGTGAGAGCAAACAATCCATGGAACAGAAGTTGCCTTCGGAAGTTGTGGGAGCTTCATCCCTGGAGGTTTTCAAGAAGAGATTGGATTGCCATTTGTCAGAAATGCTGTAGGGTCTCCTGCTTGGGGAAGGGGTTGGATTAGATGACCTCCAAGGTCCCTTCCAACTCTGTTAATCTGAATTAAAACCTCCAGGATAAATTCCTTTACCAGGGAGTAAAGCAGACGATGCTTGCATGCGGGGCCTACCAAATAAATAATCCTAAAATTGGAATATTTTTCTATATTCTTCAAAACAAGATTGAGAAGCTCCAAAATGGGCAGCACGTCTTACAGATTATCCAGCTCTGTAGAGACATGCTACCTGAAGCAGGATGGAGGCGTTAAGGCATGTTGGGCAGATGAACCACAACAACATGTGTGGCCTTGCTTGATTTAGAGATACAGAAGAATTTCTCAACAAACGTTTCATTCTAGTTTCCATACTTAAACGCCTCCCTTTCACCAGCCAAGAGCCTCTTCAAGCACACAGCAAAGTGCCATGGAGACGAATAAGAGAATAACGAAGTTGGAAGGGATCTTTTATAGTCACCGCACTATAAAAAAAGAGGTTGAGATTCTAGAAAGAGCGCAGAGAAGAGCAACCAAGAGGATGAGGGGACTGGAGGCTAAAACATATGAAGAACGGTTGCAGGAACTGGGCATGGCTAGTCTAGTGAAGAGAAGGACCAGGGGAGACATGAGAGCCGTCTTCCAATATTTGAAGGGCTGCCACAGAGAAGAAGCTATTTTCCAAAGCACCTGAAGGCCAGACAAGGAATAATGGATGGAAACTGATCAAGGAGAGATTCAACCTGGAAATAAGGAGAAATTTCCTGACAGTGAGAGCAATCAACCAGTGGAACAGAAGTTGCCTTCAGAAGTTGTGGGAGCTTCATCACTGGAAGCTTTCAAGACTGGACTGCCGTCTGCCAGAAATGGTGTAGGGCCATGATGGCGAACCTATGGCACGGGTGCCACAGGTGACACACGGAGCCATATCTGTGGGCATGTGAGTGTTGCCTTACCTCAGTCCAGCACTGTGCGCGCTGACCAGCTGATTTTCGGGCTTTCCAGGCCCACTGGAAGTCAGGAAACGGGCTGTTTCCTGGCCTCCGGAGGGCCTCTGGGGAGTGGGGAAGGTCGTTTTCACCCTCCCAAGGCTCCTAGAAAGGCTCTGGAGCCTGGGGAGGGCAAAAAAATGGGTCTAACGGGCCCACCATGCCATCACGTGCCAAAAGCAGGGGGTGACCGGGGGGGGGGATGCGTGGGGGGGACGGGACGCATTGAATTATGGGTGCAATCCCATAATGCAATCCCCTCCATTACCCCTGCTTTTGGCACGCGATGGCTTTGTTCTCATTTTGCACTGGAAGAAAGGGTCACTTTTCCAAGTCTTTGTTTCTTGGTGCTATGCTAGACTGTCTGTAACCACATTCAACACTAACTTCCTCAGGGAATTCTGGAGGACCTACTTCTGTTAAGTGTGAATTGCTGTACTGAGCAATAGTTTTGCTAAAAGATGCTTTCTGGGTATTGTAGGAAGTTAGCGCCCATCCCCTCCTAGGAAATATGAGATATTTGAGGAAATATTAAAAGGGAGGCAGAAACTCATCCCACTCCCACCTTTGTCAATGGGCCATTAAGGCCTGGGCCAGTCTATTCTACATAACAAAGATCTACCTCCTTCAGGCAGAGCCATACATCATCACCCAGCAAGAATCAACCAAGCCTAGGACACAGACAACCTACAAACTGCATGGCCCCATGGGAGTCTTGACAACCAATCAGAACACAAGCTCAAATTTGAAAGCCCAGAAACGGCATAAAACCCAGGCACTCTCAGCATCTTTTCCCTTTTTGCCCAGGATCTCAAACTACGTGGTCCATTAAAAACTATTTTTCCAAGCAGCCACCATGTTTCAGTGTCTTTCTCCCCACTTGGAACTGAACCCAGATGGACATTTCTTCCAGCAGAATGAAATCTGCAAAGAAATATTGTCAATAAGGAAGTTATTATACAATAAAGCAAGCATTGTAGGAAGAGCGAATGTATTTACAGGTAATCCTCAAATTATGACCATACAACTGAGCCCAACATTTCTGTTTGTTAAGCATTACAGTTAAAGAGACTTATATGCCCCCATTTTACGACCCTTGGTGGTGTTGGTGTTGCCACAGTGAATCCCTGCAGTCGTTCAGTTAATAACACAATTATGAAGTGAATCTGGCTTCCCCATTGACTTTGCTTGTCAGAAGGTCATAAAGTGGGATCAGGTGACCCCGGGGGAAGCTGCCACTGTCATAAATATGAGTCAGTTGCCGAATTTTGATCACGTGGCCACGGAGATGTTGCGACAGCCGTAAGTGTGAAAAATGATCCTGTCACTTTTTTCAGTGCCATTGTAAATTTGAACGGTCCCTCAATGGACTGTTGTAAGTCGAGGACTACCTGTAGATAAAAGATCATGAGTTTGGTACCACTTTCTCTGCCTGGCTGGCCAATTTTATTCAAAGCTCATCAGGTATTAACAAGCAAGGAAGCAAAAATCTGGCTCAGAATCCACCTGTTGTAAAAAATGGATGTTTATCCAGGTAAAAGCAGAAACACCCTTCCTGGTGTTGGAAGAAACATCCTTCTGGGTTCTGCTCCAAGTGGGGAAAAAGACACTGGAGACTGCTTGGAAAGATGGTTTAATGGTGGACAGGATCACATGGCTTGAGTTCCTGAACAGAAAAGGGCAGATACAGCGAGTCTCTGGGTTTTATGCTCTCTCTGGCTTTGAACTTCCTGGGGTCTCAAAAAAGTATCCTGATTGGTTGTCAGACTTCCAAGAGGTGGGGGATCTTAGCTAGCCTTGCTGGCTGATGTAATCTTCCCAGGTGCCATGTGGTGAGTTTCTGTCCTAGATGGGTCCCATTGTGTTGCAGATATCCTTTGACAAAGGATTAGGTTTCTGCCTCTGGCCCATTAACAAAGGGTGTTGGGGCAGGAAGGTGGGAGTTGCTTTGTCTTTAAAAACATGCTTCTCCATTTCTCATCCAGGGAAACATAATATTCTGCCTTTTCTAATATTTCCCAAAATATTTCATTCTTCTAGGAAAGGGGTGGGTGCTAACTTCCTGCACTGGCCCTTCTAAAGAAACCCGTTGCAACACCCAGCTCTCATTTTCACAAGGATTAGACTTTGGCTTTTAGAATAACTTTATTGTGACTTCATTAAACTTTATTTAAATGTACGCCAATCGCCATACATTAAAACAGGGTGGATTCGATTTAAAATGAAGTCGATTTAAATCACGATTTAAATCCCTAGTATAGGTTCTCCTGTGTGAGCAGGGGGTTGGACTAGATGACCTTCAAACCTCTTCCAACTCTGTTACTAAGAGCAGCGGCTCCTCCTCCAACCCGCTGTTGACTCACTAACAGTCCCAATATTGCAGAATACACAGCCTCATGCGCTACATAACTAAGCTGCCATTTCATGCTGGATAAACTCAACTATGAACGCATTTTCAATAGAAAATGATATTTCAACGAATCCAAAAGTATGTTATTAAAATAAATGGGATATTTTTTTTAAAAAAAATCTGATTTAATTAAAAAAAATCTGATTTAATTAAAAAAAATCTGACTTAAATAAAAAAAAACCCTGATTTAATTTTTTAAAAATCCGATTTTTTAATTATTATTTTTTAAAAAAACCATCACTTTTTTATCCACCCTGCATTAAAATGAAATTTCATTGCAGACAGAGCGGTCAAAGGATTTGATTTGTGTCAATCGGGAGCAGCCCTTTGCTTCCACCAAATATCCCCCCTTCTCCTTTAGAAGAAGCCCTAAAAAACCCCCAACGCCTCCAAATACAACCCCTATTTTTTTCTGGAAATAGAAAAAAGAGGGTTGTTTTTTTTTTTAATGCAAAATGTTGCTTCCAAGGCGGGCCTTCCCTCATCCCAGGGCGAACTACCACTCCCGGCAGCCTTTGCTCTGGGGCTTGCGCGGCCCCGCCCACCACGCCTACCAGGCCTCCCCTTTCGGGGAGGCGGAACGGTGGGCGGAGCCTCCCAGCGGAGTGGGCGTGGCCAAGAGTTTCCCCGGGGATCCGAGGGCGAGGAAAAAGCAGGCGAGCTGCAGCAGCGGCTGGTTAAGCGGCTTCCAGGCCGAGCGGAGGCGGTGCAGGTGAGCAAACGCGTGGCCGGCCGGGCTTGGAGCGTGCGGGGCAAGGCAAGGCAAGCCGGCCGCTTTCTCGGCCTCGCGTGGACGGCTCTGGGGGGCGGTGGGGATGCCTTTGCTAGGGTAGAAGCAAGGTCGAGCTGGCTTCATCCCTGCCTAGCAAAGGGCCGGGCGGGTCGCTCGGCTTCTTCCACCCTTTCCAACGAGAAACACCCCCCCCCCCATTGCAAAAAAAAAAATTGCAAGAAATTTGCAAGAAATTTGCAAGGAAAATTGCAAAAAAATTGCAAGAAATTTGCAAGGAAAATGCAAGAAAATTGCAAACAAAAAAATGCAAGAAAATAAAATCAAGAGCACCGGTTTTGCACGGGACTTTCCCTCCCGGCGGGGTTCAGACGAGCATCCGTGGGGTTCCCCTTTGGACCGGGGCCTTGGCTGCGATCCCCGCCGCAGGACTTGAAATTTAAGGGTCATTTTTAGCCCACTATAGTCCTGGGTTTGTGAGGAGGGGGGGGGGAAGAGAAGGATCTTTCCAAGACGTGATTGCAACAGGAGGGGGGGGGGAACCCGGTCTTGTGAACCCTCTTCTTGGAGATGCGTGTTGGAGGGTTTGTGTGAAAATGCGTTCTGACTGATGGAAGGAGCCCCCCCCTTTCCTGGCTTTACTGGAGAGCAGCTGCAAAGAGAAGGATTTCAGCCTTATTTTGAATTTTAGGATGTCCGGGTGCCCCATTAAATAGGTTCAGACGTTGGAAGGGAAAACACGTGTTAACTGGGTTCACGTTTGAGCACCTTGGCTCATTCAGTGGGAGATGTGGGGGTTCTTAAAGGTTTGCCCCCAAATCTAACTAATCTTAGGGAGGGGGGGGGGGGAAAGGAGATATTTTGCTATTTTAATACAGGAAGCTTTTTTTTCTTCTTCTTTCCTTAAAAGTTGGTTGGTGGACAAAAATTATTCTCTCTTTTTTTTCCCCCACCAAGTCTTTTCAGTTTTACGAACTTCAGGTCTGAATTATGAACCGAAATTATGACTTTTAAGGAAGAGCAGTACAGGAAATTCACCGCCTTCCCATGCCTTCTTATCTTGTGAGATGGATTAGCTTTTAGAGTTTGGCAAACTTGGTTTTTGAAAAGGATTTTTTTCCACGAACCCCAGATTTGGGTCTTGGGTTTCATTGGTTAGCCTGTTTTATTTTGACACCCCCCCCTTTTTTTTTAAAAAAAAAATGTTTTTTCTTAAGTCGATCGCTGGATTTTTCTTTTAAATTCTGCCGGTCACCTGATTTCCCGCTGTCTCTTCCCTTTAACTGTTTTTATAGCTACTTCTTAAGTTTTTTTTCCTTTCCTTTTTTTGTCCTTCCTTTCTTGCATCACTCATTTGCTTAATCATGCTTTATCAGTCGGATATGTTTTACATTATGTACCCGAATGAATTTTACGTGGAGGAGAATTGGATGACTAAAAGTATTTTAACTACAACACGGAAAGGTTGCCATTAAACCAGCACCAGGAGTCATTGTGGTAGTTTATGGCCACAATTAAGCTCGTATGACACACAATTGCAAATAAATCCAGCATAGTATATCTTCATGAGTTGCACCTCCTTCTAATCCACAGTTCAGTGTACAGGTTGTCCTCGACTTAACAACAGTTCGTTTAGTGACTGTTTGAAGTTAAAACTCACTAAATGACAGTTGTTCACACAAGCATTATAGCCTCCCGATCAGTGGTAGCGGCGGGTAGAGGTAGAGGCTCCGCCCACCCACCCGGACGTCATCCCGTCCCGTTTTTGACATTCTGCTCTCACATTTGCGAACTGGTAGCGAAGGTGTGATTGGACACAAGGAATTTGTCTTGGTGCATACACTCTCAGTGTACTTAAAATAAAAGATACATTCATCAAGAATCATAAGGTACAACACTTAATGATAGTCATAGGGAAACAGTCTTTATTTATTTATTTATTTATTTATGTGATTTATATGCCGCCATTCTCCCCAAGGACCCAGGGCGGCTTACAAAAACAATCATAAATACAAATCACAATAAACACAACTAAAACACATTAAAATCCATTAAAATCATTCTAAAAAAGACTATATAACCCCACGATCGTAATGTTCTTTAAACAGCCATGTCTTTAATCCCCGGCGAAAGGTGGGGAGGTCGGGAACCGTCCTAAGGTCGGTGGGAAGACTATTCCAGAGGGTCGGGGCTCCGACAGAGAAAGCCCTCCCCCTGGGGGCCGCCAGCTGACATTGCTTGGCTGACGGCACCCGGAGGAGGCTCACTCTATGGGAGCGCACTGGACGGTGGGAGGAAGGTGGTCCTGTAAGTACCCCGGGCCACGCCATGTAGGGCTTTATAGGTTAAAACCAGCACCTTGAAACGAACCCGGAGAACAACCGGTAGCCAGTGCAGCCCACGCAGGAGAGGTGTAACACGGGAGTAACGAGAAGCCCCCGTAACTACCCGCATGGCCGCATTCTGGACTAACTAGAGTCTCCGGATATGTCCCAAGGGCAGCCCCATAATATAAGTCTTAAGGATACCAGCAACAAGGTTACAGTCATGCAGTCATAAGTGGGAGGAGATGGGTGATGGGAACGATGAGAAGATTAATAGTAATGCAGACTTAGTGAATAGTTTGACAGTATCGAGGGAATTATTTGTTTAGCAGAGTGATGGCATTTGGGAAAAAACTGTCCTTGTGTCTCGTTCTGGTGTGCAGTGCTCTATAGCCTCGTTTTGAAGGTAGGAGTTGAAACAGTTTATATCCAGGATGCGAGGGGTCTGTAAATATTTTCAGGGTTGTTCAGAAAATCATACTGCTGTTAAGTGAATCGTGCAGTCGTTAAGCAGATCCAGCTTCCCCGATTGGCTTTGCTTGTCGGAAGCCTGCTGGCAAGATCACCAATGACGATTGCACAGCCCTGGCACACTGCACCCGTTGTAAATATATGAGGCTTGCCAAGTTCCTGAATTTCGATCCTGTGACCTTGGGTGTGCTGTGACAGTTAGAATTGCAACAACAGGTCAGAAGTCACTTTTTCCAGTGCATGACTGGTTGGGGAATTCTGGGAGTTGAAGTCCACAGGTCTTAAAGCTGCCGAATTTGGACATCCCTGTTGTAGATTGAGGTTCTCAGTAGCCGCTTCGTTTTGTCATTTTGATTGAAAATGGTTGAAAAGGACATAAAAGATACGTTCAAAGCAGTTTGGTCTAATGATGAAGGCACCAGAGTAGAAAGTGGGAGGACATGAGTTCTAGTCCTGCCTTAGCCGTGATAGCTGGCTGGGTGACTTTGGACCAATCACCAGGAGACTGTGAGTTTTAGTCCCACCTTAGCCATGAAAGACGGCTGGGTGACGTTGGACCAATCACCAGGAGACTGTGAGTTCTAGTCCCGCCTTAACCATGAAAGACGGCTGGGTGACATTGGACCAATCATCAGGAGACTGTGAGTTCTAGTCCTGCCTTAGCCACGAAAGACGGCTGGGTGACGTTGGACCAATCACCAGGAGACTGTGAGTTCTAGTCCCGCCTTAGCCATGAAAGACGGCTGCTGCTCCCTTTATGGTTCTCTCCTGGCCCCCACCCTCCTGGGGACTACCTTAAAGGGACGCCTGCAGCAGCTCCATTCTGAATGGAGGGAGAAAAGTTAGCATTCTCACTGCTGCATTTAACATTGAATTCTGTGGAATATTGAGCAGCGGGAAGAGGTGAGCGGCGACCGGCCGGGCGTGAGTGTGACCAATGAGGGATAATTACTACCGGTTCAGCAAACTGATATCCATAATCCCTAGCAGTTCGCCCGAACCGGTCTGAACTGGTAGGATTTCACCCCTGGTTAATAGCTCAGGAGAGAATACCAAGTACAGGAGAAGGAAATTATAGGTAGACCTTCACTTGGGACTGTATTATAATTATTATTATTATTATTATTATCATTATTATTATCATTATCATTATTATTTTATTTCTATACCGCCCTTCTCCCGAAGGACTCAGGGTGGTGTACAGCCTGTTAAAAGCACAAAGACAGACAAAAATTAAAAATTATTAAAATTATTAAATAATTTGGCTCAAATATAAAACCCCACATTTAAAACATCCAATTAAATTTTTTACATTGATAGCCCGGCCTGGCGGAACAAGGTTTTGAGGGCACAGCGAAATACACGGAGGTCGGAGATCTTACGCATTTCTGGGGGCAGTTCATTCCAAAGAGCAGGGGCTCTCACACGGGAGGCCTGTACTAGGGATTCGAACCGCCGAACTGCCGACTTTTCTGATCGACAAGTTCAGTGTCTTATCCACTGAGCCACCTAGTCAGGCTACATACAATGTCTTCCTTAATAACTGTCACTACAAACTTCGGTACCATCACATGTTGCCTCATTTAATGGCCGTACCCCTTAATGATGATCCCCCCCCCATTGTAATGAATTGGGGACTACCCTGTAAATAAACGTAAATGAAATTAACATTTGCAAATTACTAGAAGTAAGGAGGAGTTTACTGATTCTGAGAACAATTAATCAATGGAATAACTGGCCTTCAGAGGTTGTAGGTAATCCATCCCTGGAGGTTTTCAAAAATAGAGTGGACGCAACCATCTTTGACCGGACCTTGAGAAGAGGTTTGGAGTAGAAGACCTACAGTAGTGGCCAAAATTGTGGAAACCGTTTGGAAAAAGTGTATTTTTACGGTTTGATGGCAAATAACACCACTTTTTTGGAGGGAGTTTCAAGATAATCCTATTCCGCTGCTGGAATGGCCTGGGAATAGCCCAGACCTTCACCCAATTGAAAATCTATGTAGCCGACTAAAGAAACTTGTTAGTCAGAAGCGACCCAGCCATAAAACCCAGTTAATAGAAGCCATCATTCAATCTTGGTTTCCCATTAGAACAGCTGCAGAACTAAAAGACTTGGTTCACTCCATGGGAAGATGTCTTAAGGCCGTCATTCATGCTAAAGGTTACCCACCTAGGTATTAACTGACATGGGGATCATTTTTGTATATCTCATTTTTTCTACAGTGATCATTTTTGTATATCTTGTTTTTTCTACGTGTTTCACTTTTCTTCTGTATAGTGTAACTGCTATTCTGATAGCAAATCCTTCATAAAAGTTCTTGCCTTACATTCCCGATTAAATTGTCTTTCCATTGATATATAATTTTATGATACTACTCCAAAAAAAAGTGGTGTTATTAGCTAGTTTTAGAAAATACATTTTCCCCAAAAGACTTCCACAATTTTGGCCACTATTGTACAAAGTCACTTTCGACCGTATGATTCTGTATTTTTTTTTTTTATTTGATTTGTATGCCACCCTTCTCCAAAGACTCAGGGCGTCTTACAATGCGTTAAGCAATAGCCTTCATACTTTTGTATATTTATACAAAGTCAGCTTATTGCCCCCACAAACTGGATCCTCAATTGACCTACCTTAGAAAGGATGGAAGGCTGAGTCAACCTTGAGCCTGGTGAGATTCGAACATGGAGTAATTGCAGACAGCTGGATGTTAATTAGGGTGCTTAGTCTGCAGAGCTATCCAGGCTCTGCATACTATTCTGCATAAATGGAACAATCCTATTGATAGGAGAAGTATTTTGTTATTGTCCAGTTGCTAAGTTCTGTCCGGCTCTTTGTGACTCCATTTCCAGGTCCCTCTGTCCTCCACGGTCTCCTGGAGTTTGCCCAAATTCATGTCCATTGAGTCAATGACCTTATCTGACCATCTCATCCTATGCCGTCCCCTTCTCCTTTGTCCTTCTATCTTTCCCAACATCAGGGTCTTCTCCAAGGAGCCCTCTCTTCACATTTGGTGGCCAGAGTCTTTGAAGCTTCAGTTTCTGTCCTTCCAAAGAACAGTCATGGTTGATCTCTTTCAGGATTGACTGATTGGCTCTCCTTGCCATCCAAGGAACCCTCAAGAATCTTCTCCAACACCACAATTACGATCAGTACAAATTATAACAGGGTGTCTTAGGTCCTTCTCTGTGTGATAGGAGAAGGACATGTTCTCAGAGTTCCAATGGATGTCCTAATTAAATCATGAGTCTCAAGCCAAGCTTCAGAAGAAATCCAGTTATTTATTAGGAGCTTCACATCGGCACGTTCCCAAGTGAAGCCAGCTCTGATCCTACGTAATTTATGCTCTAATTATGATTCCCCCCCTCCCCGCAGGGCATATCATCAATCACATTCACCAATGGAGCAATTTCGCGCTTCCCCTCGGCTGCTGTAGGTAACCCTGGAATACAGCCTTGAGAGTGATAAGCGTGGAATCTGTATCTGTCTTTGGCTGCTGTACCATTTCGCCAGTTTCCCATCCTCCCCCTAGCCTATGGCAACTCAAGAGCAGGCCAGGGATACTTTGCAATTTGACACATACCTATATTTTCCACGCCTGACATAAAGTGGAATTTCAGAAGTGTACTCTGGATCACTTTTCCCAAATCTGGTGCCTTTGAGTATGTCGGACTTAAACTTGTTTGATCTTGCAAACTCTTGGCCCATCGAGCTGGGGCTAATGGAAGTGAAGTCTAACACATTTGAATGACTCCATGGGGAATAACTTCTCTCTGTCAATATTAACCCCAGCAAGCTACAATTTCTCTAAAGATGACCCCTTTTCATCCAGAGAAAACCTGGCGGACTAAGCAACAGAAATATTGGTTCTTCTCTTGCCTTCTCTTGTTATTGGCAACTCCTAGGTAACACAACCTCAATCCCACCTTTGAACGTACGTTGGCTTTGGGGTGGTAAGGACTTTTAGTTAAAAGTTCTCCTGTTTTATGGAAGCTGCCAAATGAAATGGGTTGATCAAGGCATCAGCCTAAAAAAAAAAGTTTTGATAAGGCCTAAAGAACATTTTACACGGGCTAAGGAACATTTTGATACGGCCGTTGGGTGTTTCTAGAAACAACGGGGTGAGAGAAAAAAAACGGCGGAGAAATTAAATTACATTTTCCTAGAGGAAAACAAGCTGGCCAGTTTCAAGAAAAACCAAAGCCACCGGTTATCTAAATGAATCATGGAACATTTGGATGGATTGTAGAATACTCAATGTTTAATCAACTGGCTGCATAAGAAGCATGTGATTAAAAAATAAAGGACATTGGTGACCTTTTCGTTGTTGTTTGCCCAGAATAAACATCCATCCTATTGATAATATCCTGGGACACTCGGGGACAAAGATTTAATGAAAATACATTTTAATAAATGTTCTATTCTTCAACGCACCAGAAGGCAGGGACAAGAAGTAACGGATGGAAGCTTATCAAGGAGAGATCCAACCTATATTAAGGAGAAATTTCCTGATAATGAGAACAATTAATTAGTGGAATGGAATAGAATAGAATAGAATAGAATAGAATAGAATAGAATAGAATAGAATAGAATAGAATAGAATAGAATAGAATAGAATAGAATAGAATAGAATACAAAAGATTAGATTAGATTAGATTAGATTAGATTAGATTAGATTAGATTACTGTATTTTCCTGCGTATAAGACTACTTTCTAACACACAAAAATCTTCTCAAAAGTCGGGGGTCGTCTTATACGCCCGGTCTCATTCTCCTGTAACCAGGCAGACCAGCCCATAAGGCTTTGACGAGCCTTAAATGGCTCTGAGGAGGGTTGTCTTATACGCCCAGTTGTCTTATACGCCGGAAAATATGGTAGATTTTTTTATTGGCCAAGTATCATTGGACACACAAGGAATTTGTCTTGGTGCATAAGCTCTCGGTGTACATAAAAGAAAAGATACATTCATCAAGAATCATAAGGTACAACACTTAATGATAGTCATAGGGCACAAATAAGCAATCAGGAACAACTTGCCTTCAGGAGCTCCATCACTGGAGTGCTTTTTTTCAAAAAGCAACTACACTTTCTTCGTGTTTACAGATTAACAGAGGTGGAAGGGACCTTGCAGATCATCTAGTCCAACCCCCGCCCAAGCAGGCCCTACACCATTGTTGACAGATGGCAGTCCAGTCTTTTCTTGAAAGCCTCCAGTGATGAAGCTCCCACAATGTCCGAAGGCAACTTCTGTCCCATCGGTTGATTGCTCTCACTGTCGGAAAATTCCTCCTTATTTCCAGGTTGAATCTCTCCTTGAGATTCCATCCATTATTCCTTGTCTGGCCTTTCGGTGCTTTGGAAAATAGCTTGACCCTCTTCCTCTCTGTGACAGCCCCTCAAATATTGGAAGATGCTATCATGACTCCCCTGGTCCTTCTCTTCCCTAGACTAGCCATGGCCAGTTCCTGCAACCGTTCCTCATATGTTTTAGCCTCCAGTCCCCTCATCATCTCGGTTGCTCTTCTCTGCACTCTTTCTAGAATCTCAACATCTTTTTTATACTGTGGTGACTAAAACTGGATGCAGTACTCTAGGTGTGGTCTTACTAAGGCTTTATAGAGTGGTATTAGTACCCCACTTGATCTTGATTGTATCCCTTTGTTAATGCAATTTAGGATTGCATTGGCTTTTTTGGCTGCCATCACACACTGTTGGCTCATATTTAATTGGTTGTCCACTAAGACTCCACGTTCCCTCTCACAGTTACTGCTATTAAGCCTGGTTTTACCTAGTTGAAGACATTTTGCTTCTCCAAGATCTGATGAAGAATCTTCATCAGTTTCTACTGCTCGTTTCTGAGCCGATGAAGCTTCTTGGATGAGAAGCGAAATGTCTTCAAGGAAAAACAAAGTCCATTTGCCTTTTGGAAAAAGCGTCTGTTGTGACGCTTTTTGCTGCATACGCAGAGCTGTCGGAAGGCAAGAACAGTTAAGACAAAAGGGGCGACTCGGGAGTAAGGCTTGGAGATGATTGGACGCTTCCATAAAACATAAAGGAGGAGCAAAGGCACGTGAGCCTTTGCAGGAAGCAACTTTATTTGTTCTGGTCGGTTTAAATTCTGAAGCTACGTTTTGACTCTCTGCTCCGTGTGGCCTTGCAAAGCTAGTTGCCAATTAGGCCTTTGGCAGCATGTCAAGGGAGATAAGGGTGGGTGCTTATCAGCCTTAACCCGAAGGACTGTGGCAGACTTCTGTCGGACTCTTTACCTCATTACAGGCTGTGAATGAACAGAATTCACAGCCGTTGAAATAAAAAGAGGGATTTGGGGCCTAATCATGTGCTTTTTACTGTCTCAGGAAGCCTAGGTCAGAACAGCGTCTTTGGGAAAACCATGACCTGCATGGCTGAGAATCTCCATCATTGGGGGTTTTTTGAGGCTGGGCAGCCATTTGACATTCAAAAGCAATTTTTTTGTGTTCTGTGTTCGAAACGCTAGTGCTGAATCTGCACTGAGCACGGACGCAGCCTGTGATATTCCTTTTTTTTTTTTTTTTTTTGGTAGGGTCTATTTGTCTCCCATTTGCTGGTCGATACAAGCAGTAAATCCTTTAAAAGCTTACTTAGATTGGATGGGATTAAGAGCCTTTACCTGACGGATAAGAAAAGCACTTTAGCACTGTTTGTGCTGCCGTTCTTTGCGTGTTTCTGCGATGCCCCAAGCAACTTTTTTTTTGTATCGTTCAGGTTTTTCTTTTAGCCCTCAGAGAAACTTGAAATTCAGAGCAGCTTTGCAGGGAGTCCTCGACTTATGACCACAACGGAGCTCAAAACCTCTGTTGCTAAGGGAGGCCGTTATTAAGTGAATTTTGGGCCCGTTTCTCAACCTTTCTGTCCACCGTTGTTCAGTTGAATCCCTGCAGTTGTTAACTTAAGTAACACCATTGTAACGTGAACCTGGCTTCCCCATTGACTGTGCCTGTCGGAAGATCGCAAAAGGAGATTGTGGGAAAGTGCAGCCGTCATAAATACGAGTCAGTGGCCAACCATCTGAATTTTGATCACGGGACCGTGAGGATCATAAACGCAAAAAACTGTCCCAAGTCACTCTTTTCAGTGCCATTGTAACTTCCAACGGTCACTAAACGAACCATTGTAAGTCAAGGCCTACCTGTAGTTTTCTCTAAAGTAAATCTACAGTTTTAAAAAAGTGTTTGGAGGAAGGATGATTCGCTAATTTACTCGTTTCTGTTCTTTTTTCTTTCTTTCAGGACTTTTCGTCGAGGGAAACGTGGCCAAAGGCCGGATCAGGAAACTTTCCTCTGTGGTTTTCCTCAAATAGAAAGAAACACTTCGTGCTAATCTTTTTATAAAAACGTCCTTTGGTAGCAGCCTCTCCCGTCTTCCCGTTTATCGAATATGTACTATGGAACATGCTGGAGAATATGAAACGCGGCCCGCGACATCACACATGTACCATGTGGAGAGACCGGTATATAGCCAAGGACTCCTTCACGAGCAGCTGAATCCGAAGGAAAAAAAAATCCAGCCTCTTCATCAGAAGATAGCACATGCTCTCCGGTAAGACATGAAATCTCCTCGGTTTCATTAAATTAACGAGCTGGCCATCTTTCGGATCCCGTTCAAGTAGTCCTTGACTTACGACAAGTCGTTTAGTAACCATTTGAAGGTACAACAGTGACTTATGACCGTTTTTCACACTTAACAACTGTCGCATCCCCATGTCACTTGAACAAAATTCAGACGCTTGGCAACTGACTTCAATATTTATGACGGTTGCAGTGTATCAGGATGGCCTGATCCCCTTTTCTGACCACCTGACAAGCAAAAGTCAATAGGGAGGCAGGATTCACGTTGCTAATTTAACAGCGGCAGCAATTCACTTAGCCACTGTGGCAAGAAAAGTCTTTAAAAAACTCAACAACGATCTGGCTTAGCAACAGAAATTTTGGGCTCCGTTGCGGTCATAAATCGAGGGCTTACCTGTATTGACTTTCACAGGAAGTAGTCTAATCCAGCAAAGGTGGTTGCTGTGGGAAACTGAGGAAAGAATTCATCCTCTGTGCTTCCCAGTATAATGCTAGTATTTAATGCTGCTATCCAGGAGCCTGGATAGCTCAGCAGACTAAAGCCTGTTATTAACATTCAGCTGTCTGCAATTATTGTAAGTTCGAATCTCACCAGGCTCAAGGTTGACTCAGCCTTCCATCCTTTCTAAGGTAGGTCAATTGAGGACCCAGTTTGTGGGGGCAATAAGCTGACTTTGTATAAATATACAAAAGTATGAAGGCTATTGCTTATTGCATTGTAAGCCACCCTGAGTCTCCAGAGAAGGGTGGCATATAAATCTAATTTTTTTAAAAAAAGTATATAATTACATTAATTTTCTAGTATGTTAATGCAGTTGGAACATGAAAAGTTCAAACAAATATATTAAAAGGATGTGGTGCGGTGGCCTAGAGGTGAAGCTCTCGTCTCATAATCAGGAGGCTGTGAGTTCGATCCTAGGTAGAGGCAGATATTTCTCTCTCTGGGCACGATGAGAATATTTGCTCAACAAAACTCCGCACTGGCAACAGGAAGGGCATCCGGCCATTCAAACACTCTGCTAGCTCCATTCAGTTGCCCAGACTCCACCCCGCAAGGGATTATGGGGATGTTAAAAGGAGAATGTTGAACATGAAAAATTCAAGGTAACAGCTTTGATCATGTGAGTGCAGCTGCCATCTTGGATTTTTTTTTTACCGAGTGCAGCTGCCATCTTGGATTTTTTTTACCCTCCCATATGTCTACCTTATATTAATACTAATATATTGTCATTGAAATGCCAACATTGGTGTTTTGTTTCCATGCGTGAGTGATCCAATACAAGTAGTCCTCAACTTACAATGATTCGTTTAGTGACCATTCAAAGTTACAACGGCAGGGAAAAGAGTTATGACCGGTTTTCACCTTTACGACCGTTACAGCATCCCCATGGTCACGTGTTCAAAATGCTGGGCAACTGACATGTATTTCTGATGGTCGCAGTGTCCTGGGGTCATGTGATGTCCCAAAATAGCGATTTGCTTAACCCCTTGTGGAAAGCAAGGTCATAAAATGGCTCAGGACTCATTTAACAACCGCTTGGCTTAGCAGTGGAGATTATAGGCCTGGTGTTGGTTGTAAGTCGAGGACTAACTGTACTAATATACTTTCACTGTAATTCCAGAAAATTGGAATTTTGCTTCCATACGTGAACAGGTGGACAGTAGTTATCCTGAGAGTAACTATGGCTGTTATTTAATTGGATTTACACCTCGATTAATGTCCTGGTTTCTTTTCTAAATGCCATGATTAGCTTACTCAAATCATTATATAGCTAATCCTCAACTTACAACACTTTGCTTAGTGACCGTCTAAAGTTACAATGGCATTGAAAAATGTGACTTAAGACTGTTTTCCACACTTACGACCGTTTGCAGCATTCCCCCACGGTCACATGATTTGCATTCTGCTGCTTGACAACTGACTCACATTTATGACGGTTGCAGCGTCCCCGGGGTCGTGTGTTCGCCTTTGGCGGACTTCTAACAAGCCAAGTCAGCGCGGAAGACCAGATTTCACTTAACAGCCGTGGGACTAATTTAACGAATGCATTGATTCACTTAACAACCGCCGTGCTAATTTAACAACGGCCAGGATTCGCTTAAACAAAACGCGGCAAGAAAAATCGTAAAACTCCCTGGGCAGGTTTCTCACTTAGCATCATAAATGTTGGGCTCGATTGTGGTCATAATTGGAGGACTACCTGTATCTGTGATAGGGGCAAATGTATTTCCTACAATGAATTGTTGTTTTGGCCCGAGACATCTTCGTGTCTTTGGACTGATGTGTTGTTTTTTTTTTTTTGCTTTGGATGCTTTCAGCTGTTCTTCCAAGAAGGCCAAATCGGTCCTTTATGGGTTTTTCCCAATTTTAACCTGGCTTCCTCAATATCCCGTGAGAGAATATTTGATGGGAGACGTCATCTCAGGGATCAGTACGGGAGTCATGCAGCTGCCTCAAGGTTAGTAGAATGTTAACTTTGAAAAATAAAACCTTTCACACCCTAAATCAGTGATGGTTAACCTTTTTGGTGCCGAGGGGCCAAAATTCGCGTGCCAGAACCCCCAAAATGGAAGGCAAGCACCCCCCCGGGCATGCACCCTGTCCCCACACATGTGCATACATCCCCTGCGCATGCGTCCCGCCCTCCCCACGCCCCATTTTGGCTTCCAGGTCCAAAATGGGACGTGGGTGTCCTGGAAAGCCGCCTGCACCAACCTGGAAGCCAAATCGGGGCACGGGGGCCACATGAGGCATCCCTGTACCCCATTTTGGGCCTGGAAAGCCGCCTGCATCAAACGAGGCCAAATCGGGGCACGGGGGCCACATGAGGCGTCCCTGCACCCCATTTTGGGCCTGGAAAGCTGCCTGCATCAAACTGGAAGCCAAATCGGGGTACTGGGGCCACGTGAGGCATCCCTGCACCCCATTTTGGGCCTGGAAAGCCGCCTCCACCAACCTGCACCCCCCATGCATTGCTCCGCCCCCTCCACGCATGCATGCGTGTCCCCCACATGCGCCCCGCTCCCGTGCATGCGGTATAAAAGTTTAATTAATTAAATTAAATTAAATTAATTAAATTTGCTGGGTTACAATTCTGATTATCAAACAAAGTTTCTGGTTGGGGTTAAATAGGAACCTTAGTCTAACAGATTTCCCACTCTTGTTTAAGTAACTGTCTACATATTATCTACAGTTCAAGTGGTCCTCGACTTATGACCATAAGAGAGCCCCAAAATTTCTGTCCCTAAGTGAGATGTTTGTTAAGTGAGTTTTGCCTCGTTTTACGCCTTTTCTTGCCGTGGTTGTTAAGTGAATCTTCCCGGTCGAATGTCAAAAGGTCACAAAAGGGAATCACATGACCCCCCGGGACACTGCCACCGTCATAAATATGAGTCAGTTGCCAAGTGTCTGAATTTCAATCACGTGACCATGGAGTTGCTGCAGTGATTGCGTGAAAAATGGTCTTAAGTCACTTTTTCCCATGTCGTGACTTTAAACAGTCACTAAACAAACTGTTGTATGTCGAGGACTATCTCTACATCATAATTTCAGCAACTGTTCTATAGATCGGTTTGCAAAATCCGTCGATCGTTGCTGTCCAAAGTTTGGAGAAGAAACGGAGGGATTGAGAGAATGTTTTGTAAGAGCATCTTTTACATCTTAAAATATATTTTTAAAACCTGGAAGCTCTGGGAAAAAGTTCAGCTCTTCATCTCTTTAAAAAGTACTGGTTGATTCTCAACAATTGACATCCAAAGCCAAAGAGAGTTTCTGGGTGTAGATCATACAGGTCGTCCTCGACATATGACCACAGTTGAGCCCAAAATTTCCGCTGCTAAAGCAAGGCAAGTGAGTTTTGCCTCATTCTGCAACTCTTCTTGCCACAGTTGTTAAGTGAATCAATGCACAGTTGTTAAGTTGGTTAACGTGGCTGTTAAATGAATCTGGCTTCCTCATTGGCTTGTCGCAAAAGGTGATCACATGACCCCAGGACTACAACCGTCATAAATCTGAGTCACCTGCTGAGCCTCTGAATCTTTGATCATGCTGCAGCAGTTGTAAATGTGGAAAACGGTCATAAGTCACTTTGGTGCCGTTCAAACGGTCACTAAACAAATAGTTGTAAGTCGAGGACTACCTGCCCTGATAATTTAATCAGGAGGAATCCTTATCTTTGTTTTGCAGTTTGACTAATCTTCCTTTCAAACAAATTGCTGACCGAAAATTGAATTGGGGATGAGAAAAAAAACTCTGATCAATTAACAACTGTCTTAACTATTCTTCATTGACTATTCTTCTAATAATTTGGTAGGGAATCTTATGTGCGTCTCTCTTATTTTTATTTTTTCTTTAATGTTTCCCTCAGGATTAGCGTATGCGTCGCTGGCTGCCGTTCCTCCGGTGTTTGGCCTGTATTCTTCATTTTATCCGGTCTTTCTGTATACCTTTTTTGGAACTTCCAGACACATATCAATAGGTAATCTCTTTTAATGGATTTATTTGATGGGTTTTTTTTTGTAATTTAGATCAGTGTTTCTGACTCTTGGCAACTTGAAGATGTGTGGGCTTCAACTCCCAGAATTCCCCAGCCGTGCAAGGCTGGCTGAGGAATTCTGGGAGTTGAAGTCCACACATCTTCAAGGTGCCATAGTTGAGAAATGCTGGCTATGATGATGATGATGATGGTGATGATGATGATGGTGATGATGATAATAATAACAACAACAACAACAACAATAAACCTGGTGATGCACGGATTGAAGATAAGCAGCAAGAAAAAATCACAAAGTACCGGGACTTGCAAATTGAAGTTGAGCAACTGTGGAAAAAGAAATTGTGTGTTGTCCCGATTGTAATTGGAGCCCTTGGAGCAATACCCAAAGGGCTACCTTGCTATTTAGAAATTCTAAATTTACCGGACTTGGACATTTTGACTCTACAAAAAACCACCTTACTCGGAACAGCTTACATTCTCCGACGAAACTGCTGAGCTATTAACCAGCCTCAAAGGCTGTGAATCTCACTACAGATTAACCAATAATAACAACAACAACAACTTTATTGTCATTGTATACACAGTATACCCATACAGCGAAATTCACTTAACACCCAAAGACCAGGTCCAACACACATAACAAACTCCAAAAACTCACACACACACCACAAATCCCCCACCCTTAAACTAGCCAAACATCCACACAACAGACCAAGTAATGCTGTCCAAGAGCTCACTGATGGTGGCCCTTCAGTTCATTGTTGAGTGCAATTATAACTCTGGGATAAAAACTCTTCAGAAAACGTGTGGTCCGAGTTTTAATTCTTCTGTATCTTCTGCCAGAAGGCAACAGTCCAAAAAGATTGTAAGAAGGATGGGAAGATGACTTTTGTTCTTGAATATCTAGTTGGGTGAAATCCTTTCCATCTTTTTAAAGCGGACTATCTTTGTTACCCAAGTCAAAATTATCTGCACAGGTAGTCCTCGACTTAACAACCATGATTGAGCATAACATTTCTGTCGCGAAGCGAGACTGCCATGAAATGCATTTTAATTTTCAGCTATTTTGCCCCGTTTTATGACCTTCCTTGCCACAAGCGAATCTTTGCAGTTGTTAAGTTAGTAACCCGGGTGTTAAGTGAGTCTGGTTTCCCCATTGACTTTGCTCGTCAGAAGGTCGTAAAAGGGATCATGCTGCGACCGTCATAAATACGAGTCAGTTGCCAAGCGGCTGAGTTTTGATCACATGATCATGAGGATGCTGCAACAGTCGTAAGTGTGAATAGAGGCTGTAAGTTACTTTTTTCAGTGATGTAACCTCGAACGGTCACTAAATGAACTGTTGTAAGTCAAGGACTACCTATCTATACCTTTGTAAGACTTTCAAACCTCTTTGACAATTTTTCAGATATTAAGTTCCAACAATTTTATAAAAAAAAAAAATCAAGCAGTTTCTTTCACGTGGGTTGATGTTGGTAATACAGGTAATCCTCCACTTACGACGGTTCATTTAGTGACCATTCAAAGTTACAGCGGCACTAAAAAAAAGTGACATGACAATTTTTCACTCTTAAGATCGTTGTAGCATCCCCCATGATCGTGTGATTCAAAATTCAGGCGTTTGACAACTGGCTCATATTTATGATGGTCGCAATATCCCGGGAGAATCATTTGATCCCTTTTTATGATCTTCTGACCAGCAAAGTCTATGGGGAAAGCGTGATTGGAACAACCCTATTACTAATTTAACGACTGCAGGATTTACTTAATAACTATGGGGAGAAAGGTCGTAAAATGGGGCAAAACTTAAACGTCTCGCTTAGCGGCAGAAATTTGGGGCTCCGTTGTGGTCGTACGTCGAGGACTACCGGTAAAACCGACTTCTCCAACCTCACCCTCTCGCAGGAACCTTTGCTGTGATCAGCCTGATGATTGGCGGAGTGGCAGTGAGAGAAGTTCCCGATGAATTGTTTGAGATGGCGGGCACCAACTCAACCAACGGGACCGACGCCAGAGATGCTATGCGGGTGAAGGTAGCCGTGGCGGTCACCTTGCTGTCAGGTATCATACAGGTAAGGCGGTGCAAGAGCTGGATTCGGAAGCAGATTTTAGCTCCTGCTTCCCGCTAAGTCAAAAATCTGATTTTCCTGGTCTTTTTTTTGAAATTCAAGATGAGGCTGAATATTATCTTCCATCAAATGTGGGGTACCTTGGTGCTCTCTGAGCTCGGTGGTTTTCCCACAGACGTTTCCCTGATGCTGTAACCTGGTTTGGTAATGAAACGTCTACAAAAAAATGATCTTAAGAACGCACCACAATTCAACTGCGAGCTGCAAATAGTCTCCGATCAAGTCCATCAGTGCTTTTGTGATGGTATGAGTGGCACAGTGGAGCTCTCACCTCACAATCAGGAGGCTGTGAGTTCGATCCTACATAGAGGCAGATATTTCTCTCTCTGGGCACAGTGAGAATATATCTGCTGCAAACTCTGCATTGGCAACAGGAAGGGAATCCGGCCAGTAAATACTCAGCCCCATTCAATTGCCCCAAAGGGATTACGGGGTCATTAAACGACCCCCCAAAAATGGTAGGTGGTATGAGACAGAGATGTAGAGTATCACAAAAGTGTGGCCCAACTATGTTATAGACATTGTACTTTGCATTTATTATGACAACCGAAATCTCTTAACTTAACCTGGCATTTTATGTCAAAAAAAATAACTTAATTTTCTGTTTGAATTGGACAGATTTGCTTACATTACACAATAGGCCATGTGGAGAAAGCCACAGAGAAGAACAAATCTCTCTCTCTATATATATGCAGCGGTGGTCACTCTTGGCTGTGATTCTCATGAATCAAATATCTTCACAGAACGTTTTGTACTCTGTGACTTAAAACGTTCTGCTTATTTTTGTGGGGGGAGATTGTGGTGATGGTGAGGGGAAAGCACGCTCCTAGGAACCTGTTTAAAAATCAAAAGTGATGACAGTGACTGTTGCTAGAACGTGGGTTCTTTTCCTATCAGTTGTGTTTAGGACTGCTTCGTTTTGGATTTGTAGCCATTTATCTCACGGAGCCCCTGGTACGCGGATTCACCACTGCAGCAGCTGTGCACGTCTTCACTTCTCAGCTGAAGTACCTACTTGGGATCAAGATCAAACGATTCAGTGGCCCCCTCTCTGTTCTTTATGTAAGTGTCTCTCTCTGTCTATACATCTATCCATGTCTGTCTGATATATATATATATATATATATATATATATATATATATATATATATAACAAACTATTCTAAAAATATGAGTTCCAGGTATATTAGTAAAGAAAGAAGCAGACATCCTGCGAGCTCCAGAACTTAAAATTATAATTATATATATAGCTGGCTGTCTGCCTGGCTTTCTGCTTGACCATTTATCTATTTATCTGCCTGACCATTTATCTATCATTGTGTCTGTCTGTCTCTGCCTATCTTATCGTATCTTAATTTTTTTCTTTCCCACCCCACCTTACCTCACCTCATCTATCCTGTCTATCTATCTCTCCTATCTATCTGTCTGAATAAATATATGTATATTTTCTTACTTTTCGTAGGTTTCATGTGTGTTTTTCTTTAAGCCAGGTTTTTCCTACATAGCCAAGATCTTTCTGCAACCCTGATTGAGTGAATGTGATTTCACTCACCTCATCTTATTTTATCTATCCTATCTATCAATATATATATATAGTGAGGTTTTTGCGGGTGTTTGTATGTAGGTCTTTGGTTATTCGGGTTTTCTCCTGCGTAAAATTGGAAGTGTCTTGGCGATGTTTCGACGAAGTCTCATTCGTCATCTTCAGGCTGGTGTTTTTGGCTTTGTGCTTCTAGGAGCAATGTGTGATCACAGCTGTTTCTTCCTTTTAACTGCTGTGATCACACATTGCTCCTAGAAGCACGAAGCCAAAAACAACAACCTGAAGATGACGAATGAGACTTTGTCGAAACATCACCAAGACACTTCCAATTTTACGCGGGAGAAAACCCGAATAATCAGACCTATATATATATATATATATCACTGTTTCTGTTTGTCTCTGCCTATCTTATCATCTTATCTTAATTTTTATCTTTCTCTTCTCATCTCATCTCACCTCATTTTATCTATCCTATCTAGCTATCTCTCTGTCTTTCTGTCTCTGTTTGCCTGTCTGTATCTATCATCTATCTGTCTATCTCTATCTTATCTCTCTGTCTCTCTCTCTCTGTCTCTCTCTCTCTCTGTCTGTCTCTCTCTCTCTCTCTCCAGTGTATCACAGAAGTGATACATTTTGTAAATATTTAAGTATATCTTTTCATGTGACAACACTGAAGAAATGACAATTTACATTGGCTACAATGTAAAGTAGTGAGTATAGAGCTTGTATAACGGTGTAAATGTGATGTCCCCTCAAAATAACGCAATACACATCCATTAATGTCTAAACTGCTGGCAACAGTGTAATATACCGTATCTATCTATCCATTCAATCAGTTGCAAGAATTGAGTATATCTAATTAAATGAAAAGAAGGACTAGGGATGATGTGATAAATGGCTAGACAGTCTTCCAATATCTCAGGGGCTGCCCCAAAGAAGAGGGAGTCAAGCTATTCTTCAAAGCACCTGAAGGCAGGACAAGAAGCAATGGGTGGAAACTCATCAAGGAGAGAAGCAACTTAGAACTAAGGAGAAATTTCCTGGCAGTTAGAACAATTAATCAGTGGAACCACTTGCCTCCAGAAGTTGCGAATGCTCCAACACTGGAAGTTTTTAAGAAGATGTTGGATAACCATTTGTCTGAAGTGGTGTAGGGTTCCCTGCCTAAGCAGGGGGTTGGACTAGAAGACCTCCAAGGTCCCTACTAACTCTTATTATTCTGTTATTATTTTTCCATATAACTCAAGGAGGTGACCTTGTCCATGACACCTTCCTCCTCCTCTAATTTTCCCCACAGCAACAATCCTCTGAGGAGGGTTGGGCTGAGAGAGAATGACTGGCCCAGTTGATTTTCATGGCTAGGGCAGGACTTGAACTCACAACCTCCTGCTTTCATTTCAAAACTGGCACCTCAATCACTAGACCAAACTGGCTCTATCTATAATAGGATGCTTCATTTATTAGGCTACTCCTAGCCAATTGGTAGGAAAAGATGGTAGACTGTTTGGCCCTTTGCTTCTTCCTTGCTTTGGACCACACAGTCAATCCTCAGGGAATATGGGAGTTGTGGTCCTCAGAACTTTTGGCAGATTGCTCCTGTTGCAATCCCAGAATAATGCGATTGTTTTCTTAGACCACAGACAAGTTTCTTCAGTGGACTCCATCTAAAGCATCCGATAGCCCTCACAATAATCCCGAAGACCTAGTTGTTTATCTTTCTGTCTTGTCTTGCCTTCCAGAGTTTGATTGCGGTGTTTTCCAACATCACCAAAACCAACACGGCCACTTTAGTGGTTGGGCTCATCTGCATCGTCCTGCTGTTGAGCGGCAAAGAAATCAACGACCGTTTTAAGAAGAAGTTGGTGGTTCCAATTCCCCTGGAGATCATTGTGGTAGGTCTTCAATCGTAGCTGAACCATTCACCCAGAACGCAGAACATAGAATGACAAATGTTGGTAAGAACCTCGGAGATCTTCTATGTAGTCCGACTACCTGTTCCAGCCAGGAGACCCTATACCAGTTTGGATAAATGATTGTCCAGTCTCTTTTGAAAAGCTTCCAGTGATGGAGCACCACAGCTTCTGGCCTCTCACTCAGGGGCGAAAAGTAAAATCTGTTACTACCGGTTCTGTGGGCGTGGCTTGGTGGTGGTGGGGTAATGTGACTGGGTGGGCGTGGCCTACTTTTTTTATTATTATTATTATTTTAACTTTTCAAAGCATTTTTTCTGCAAATGCAAAAAAAATGCTTTGAAAAGCCTCTGACGATCAGGCGACACAGCTGGGATCGTCAGAGCCTTTTCAAAGCATTTTTTTAAACCACCTCTTCCGCCGAAGAGGGGGCAGAAAAAAAAATGCTTTAAAAGCCTCTCTGATGATCCCAGCTGAGTTGCCTGACTGTTTTAAAAAAAAATGCTTTGAAAAGCCTCTCTGACGATCAGGCAACTCAGCTGGGATCGTCAGAGAGACTTTTAAAGCATTTTTCTTCTGGGGAAGAGGTGGTTCAAATAATGCTTTGAAAAGGCTCTGACGATCCCAGCTGTGTTGCCTGATCCTCAGAGAGGCTTTTCAAAGCATTTTTTTAAACCACCTCTTCCCCTGGAAGAGGTTGCAGAAAAAAATGCTTTGAAAAGCCTCTGATGATCCCAGCTGAGCCGCGCGGGATCATTTTTTGGCGGAAGAAGTTGTAGAAAAAATGCTTTTAAAAGTTAAAAAAAAGAAGCCTCTGATGATTGCACGGCTCAGCTGGGCATGGTGGGGGGGCCTCGAATTTTTGCTACCGGTTCCCCGAACCACCCACCGCCATCACTACCGGATCGGGCGATCCAGTCTGAACCTAGAGCATTTCACCCCTGCTCTCACTGTTAGGAAAGTTCTCCTTAGTTCTAATTTGCTTCTTATCTTGGTTAGAAGATAAAGATAAAAACAGGCTTCCTTCTCTTTTTTTATTATAGGACTAATTGATAACCTGGCATTGCCCGGTTATTTATTTATCCCAATTCTTTATTGTATGCAGCTGCCTTAACCACTGTGATGAGAATTAGAGACCTAGTTGCCCTGGCCAACAGCCTGAGAAAAATTCTACAGGGAACAGCCTTTGAGGTGATTATCTGCATTAGCAGGCACCTCCCCTGACAACTTGCCCTCTTTGCTTGAAGCTGAGGGCCTAAGGTGGTGGCGTTGTTTTTTAAGAACCAATTCCCCTTACCAGAGGGAGCCCCCTTGTGGAGTACAGTGAAGCCGTTACCATGGCAACTCCATTGTGATGTACATTAGAATCCATTTTAAGGCACAACAGGCTGTATCTTAACAGAACTTGAATCCAAAATGCACACTATCACTATCAAAAGTACTGTGATTTGACACTATAGATACAATTCATTATTTTTCATTTCGGCGACCCAGGCGTTCCAGAGTTATGCTGGAACACACAGATACACACACACACACACGCACATTGAGGGGTGCTAGGGGTGTTTTACCCCCACAGTATTTTTTTCCAGAGAGTAAATCATCTGTGTACCAAGTTTGGTTGAAATTGCTCCAGGCGTTCCAGAGTTATGCTGGAACACACAGAGAGAGAGAGAGAGAGAGAGAGAGAGAGAGAGAGAGAGAGAGAGAGAGAGAGATTTTTATAGGTAGGTAGGTAGGTAGGTAGATAGATGATAGATAGATAGATAGATAGATAGATAGATAGATAGATAGATAGATAGATAGATAGATAGATAGATAGATTATAGTAAGCTTGCTTCCTGTTATTCAGGATGCTGCTTATCAATGCTATATGCTTAGAGCTCAAAGCCTTGTTAGAGACCCCACACACCCACTTCATGGTCTGTTTCTGTTGCTCCCCTCTGGGAGGGGGTTTCAAAGTATCTATAGCAGGACATTCAGTAACAGCTTTGGTCCTTATGCCATCTGTCCAGTAAACTTGCAAGATTATTATTTTTTCACCATAAACATGTATAAATTGTGGAAACTATGCAGTGGAAGAGGTGGGAGAAATATAGCCAAGATTGGACAGCCAAGAAGTAGATGCAGACAAAGATAAAGAGAGGAATATGGGAGGCAAGTCAAAAAAAAAAAAGAAGAAGAAGAAGCATAGCAATTAAAGTATTGAAGTGGGCAAGAGATGATGGATAGATGATTTTTTTTTTTTTTTGTTCTTCTGATTTGCTTCTCTTTTTCTCTCTCTTTCTCTTCTTTTTTAGGTAGGTGACATGACTAGAAGTTAGGTAGGATAGAAAAAACATAATCTTTATTTATTGATTTATTTATTTAATTTCTATACTGCCCTTCTCCCAAAGGAATCTTTAATAAAGGGTGACATGAATAAAAGCTAGAATAAGAGATAGAAATAAGAGAAAGGGGGAATATTAGTGTATACATTTTTATATAATAAAATAAAAGCAATAACGAGAAAATGTGGAATAATTGAAAAATGACAGATTGCAACTCAATATAAATGTGTATTATTAGAAATATATAAGTTGGTTGAATGTAATAACTATGATTAATTACTAGTTTTATTTGTATTAGAATGTATGACACCCACTGTTCATGCATTGATGCATGTATATAAAATAAAATTAAAAAAAACTTGAAACAAACAAAAACAAACCATGTATACATTTGAACTAGACTGCTGTTCTTTCTCTGCGTCACAGGATATATGTGGGTATATGCATAATTTTTTTTATCATGTTTACGTTGTATATGTTGGAGTTTTGAGAACCGTATTCAAGGAAATTTCATTTTAATGTATGCCGATTAATGTACATTTAAAGTGACAATAAAAGTTATTCTATTCTAAGCGAGTTGATTGTTCTTCTGAAATTCTTCCCTTTGACCTCTTAAACATTTTGTTTTGTGTATGTTTTAAGGTGGTCATCGGCACTGGAGTTTCAGCTGGAATGAATCTGTCCAAGACTTACGACGTCGATATTGTCGGGAACATTCCTAGCGGGTAAGCCTAAAATATATGGTGGAGGGTGTGTGTGTATTATAAATACTCCTTGACTTACAACCACAATGGAGTCCCAAATTTCCAGTTGCTAAGCAAGACCGTTGTTAAGTGAGTTTTGCTCCATTTTATGATCTTCCTTGCCACCGTCGCTAAGCAAATCACTGCAGTGGTTAAGTTACGAACACGATTGTTAAGTGAATCCGGCTTCCCCGTTGACTTGGCTTGTCAGGAAGTCGCAAAAAGGGATCACTTCCAACCGTCAAAAGTACATGCCAGTTGCCAAGCATTTGAATTTTGATCAGGTGACTATGGGGATGCTGCAATGGTCATAAAGGTGAAAACCAGTCATAAGTCACATTTCTCACTTCCTTCGTGATTCTAAATGGTCACTAAACCAATGGTGGTAAATCAAGGGCTAGCTGTATTCTTAGAGCCTCCAAATTTACTATAACTCTTTTTTTTTTCCGATTGCTTCTTACAGGTTAATCCCTCCTCAAATTCCTGATGTCAGCCTCATCCCGGCTGTGTTTGTCGATGCCATTGCTATCGCTCTTGTTGGGTTTTCCATGACCATCTCCATGGCCAAAATCTTCGCCCTGAAGCATGGCTACACGGTGAATGGGAATCAGGTGACTCAATTGTAAACCTAGCCTTTGATCCTCGTGACTTGGATAAAAAACTCTGCGGTCAATAAAGTGGGCTTCCATTCCATTCCATCTTTTCTACTCCATTCCATTCTATTCCATTCCATATTTTCTATTCTACTCCATTCCATATTTTCCATTCCATTCCATTCCATATTTTCTATTCTATTCTATTCCATTCCATTCCATATTTTCTACTCCATTCCATTCCATATTTTCTACTCCATTCCATTCCATATTTTCTACTCCATTCCATTCCATATTTTCTACTCCATTCCATTCCATATTTTCTATTCCATTCCATATATTCTATTCTATTCTATTCTACTCCACTCCACTCCATTCTATTCCATTCTATATTTTCTATTCTATTCCATTCCATTCCATTCCATTCCATTCCGTATTTTCTATTCTATTCTATTCTATTCTATTCTATTCTATTCTATTCTATTCTATTCTATTCCATTCCATTCCATTCCATTCCATTCCATTCCATTCCATTCCATTCCATTCCGTATTTTCTATTCTATTCTATTCCATTCCATTCTATTCCATTCCATTCCATTCTGTATTTTCTATTCTATTCCATTCCGTATTTTCTTTTCTTTTCTTTTCTTTTCTTTTCTTTTCTTTTCTTTTCTTTTCTTTTCTTTTCTTTCCTATTCTATTCTATTCTATTCTATTCTATTCTATTCTATTCTATTCTATTCTATTCTATTCTATTCTATTCTATTCTATTCTATTCTATTCTATTCCATTCCATTCCATTCCATTCCATTCCATTCCATATTTTCTTTTCTGTTCTGTTCTGTTCTGTTCTGTTCTGTTCTATTCTTCTATTCTATTCCATTCCATATTTTCTCTTCTCTTCTCTTCTCCTCTTCTAATTCTATTCCATTCCACTCCACTCCACTCCACTCCACTCCATTCCATTCTCTCTTCTCTTCTCTTCTCTTCTCTTCTCTTCTCTTCTCTTCTCTTCTCTTCTCTTCTCTTCTCTTCTCTTCTCTTCTCTTCTCTTCTCTTCTCTCTATTCCCAGGGTGTCAAACTTGATTGCATTGAGGGCCGCATCAGACTTGTGTCTGACCTCGGAGGCCTGAAGTGGGCGTGGCCAGTTCGACGTCACTCGGGTCGGGGGCACCTGTGGTGGCCCGACCGCTCTGCCAGCTAAAACAGGCTCCTGAACTCTGTTTCCGGCTGTGGCGGCCTCCTGAAAACGGAGCTCGGGATGGCTGCGCGTGGTCCTCCGGAGTTCCATTTTGGCTGGCAGAGGCACAGCAGGCCAGTCCTTCGCTATTTCCAGGGTGGCCCCACGGGCTACATAGAAGCACTCTGCAGGCCGGATGTGGCTGCGGACCTTTAGTTTGTTACCCCTGGTCATCCCTTCCCTTCATTTGGAAATTAAGCTTCATCCATAGTGCTATGTGACTTTCCTTTACAGTATTTGTTTTGTGTTCTTTTCTCCTCCTTTTTATGTTATCCCAGGAACTCATCGCATTAGGCATCTGCAATTCCACCGGATCCTTTTTCCAGACATTTGCTATCACCTGTTCTATGTCTAGGAGCCTTGTTCAGGAAGGCACTGGAGGGAAGACACAGGTGTGAAAAATTCCTACTTTTATCAGACATCTTTCCCATTTTTCTTTTCTTTTCTTTTCTTTTCTTATTTTCTTTTCTTTTCTTATCTTTTTTTTTCTTTTTTTCTTTTATTATTTTCTTTTATTTATTTCTTTTATTATTATTATTTTATTTGGCTTATATGCCACCCTATCTCCAATGGACTCAGGGTGGCTCACAATAATAAAATTCACAAAGCCATAATGCAAAGTAATTTAAAACCCTTAAAACCTCATCAGTCCAGATCGGGGAACTTGAATAACCAAGTTTTTAATTCGCGGCGGAAGGTGCAAAGGTCAGGAGCCAACCGGAGCTCCAAGGGGAGTCGATTCCAGAGGGTGGGTGCACCCACAGAGAAGGCTCTACCCCTGGGGGCCGCCGGCTGACACTGTCTAGCCGACGGCACCCTGAACAGGCCCTCTCTATGGTTGCGGGCCAGGCGATGGGATGTCGTTGCTGGCTGCAGGTGGTCCGCCAAATATCCTAGGCCTAAGCCATGTAGGGCTTTATAGGTCATCACCAGCACCTTGAATCTCACCCGGAGGGCAACCGGCAACCAATGCAAGTCGCGCAGGAGGGATGTAACATGGGAGTATCGGGATTCTCCATCACAACCCGCACGGCTGCATTTTGTACCAGTTGAAGCCTCCGAGTGGCCCTCAAGGGCAGCCCCATGTAGAGAGTGTTACAGTAGTCCATACGTGAGGTGACTAGCGCCTTTGGTTAAGGAGAGTAAGGTAGAGCATGGAGTTGGCCTTCCCCATCGATTTTGCTTCTCCGAAGGTCGCAAAAAGGGGGATCACATGACCCTGGGACAATGCAATCGTCATAAATATGAATCCGTTTCCGAGCATGTTAAGTGGGATGCCCGCCTGCAACTCTCTGCCAGCGAAAACGGAGCTGGGGTGGGCCGTACACAGCCCTCTCGAGCTCCGTTTTCG
The DNA here is from genome assembly GCA_030761175.1 of Masticophis lateralis. Classification (NCBI taxonomy): domain Eukaryota; kingdom Metazoa; phylum Chordata; class Lepidosauria; order Squamata; family Colubridae; genus Masticophis; species Masticophis lateralis. The sequence goes on along the minus strand of JAUDYJ010000006.1, from coordinate 86,319,850 downwards.
CTGGTCCTCTGCTGTTTCCAGGGTGGCCCCATGGGGCAGATCCGGACCAGGGGCCTTGAGTTTGACACCCCCTGATCTAACAGGTCTCCAAACATGGTGTCCACCAGATGTGTTGCGTATGGCACCTGAATTTTCCAGGCTGGAAAACCTTCATTACATATAGTCCTTGACTTAGGACCATTCATTTAGTGACCAAAGTTACAACAGCAACTGAAAAAAAAGGGACTTATGACCGTTTTCCACACCGACGGCCATTGTGGCATCCCCATGGTCACGCGATCAGACTTAACATGCTCGGCAGCGGATTCATATTTATGACGGTTGTAGTGTCCCAGGGTCATGTGATCCCCTTTCTGCGACCTTCAGAGAAGCAAAATCGATGGGGAAGGCCAGGATTCACTAACAATTGTGTCGCTCACTTGACAACGGCTGTGATTTACTCAACAGCTGTGGCCAGAGTGGTCGTAAAAAGAGGCAAAAATCAACAACCGTCTTGAATAGCAACCGAAATGTTGGGCTCAATTGTGGTCGTAATTCGAGGACTACTCTTTATGTGGGATTAATACTGAAAATGATCAGATTTATTAGTAGACATTCAGCCGACAAGCTGAACCGTCCTAGTTCTTTTTCTTACTAAAATGTTCATCTGGTTTATGTTCAGATTGCAGGAACCCTGTCCTCAATTATGGTTTTTTTGGTGATTATTGCCATTGGTTATCTCTTCGCACCTTTGCCACAGGTAAGCATTCTCCAGCGGTCTAAACCAGCAGAATAAAAAGGCCTGTTCTACAGATCATAATATCTATCTATCCATAAAGAAGCATGGTGGCACAGTGGTCAGAATGCAGGCTAATTCTGCTGACTGCCAGCAGTTCAATTCTGACCTGTTCAAGTTTTAAGTGCTATTGCACTTCCTTCCTTCCTTCCTTCCTTCCTTCCTTCCTTCCTTCTTCCCTTTCTCATTCTCCTTCCTGGTGGCACAGTGGTTAGAATGCGGTATTGCAGGCTGATTCTGCCCTCTGCCAGGAGTTTGATCCTGAATGGCTCAGGATTGACTCAGCCTTCCATCCTTCCGAAGTCGGTAAAATGAGGACCCAGATTGTTGGCAAGAGGCTGACTCTGTAAAACTGCTTAGAGAGGGCGGTAAAGCATTGTGAAGTGGTATATAAGTCTAAGTGCTATTGCTATTCCTTCCTTCCCTCCCTCCCTCTTTTCTTCCCTTTCTCATTTTCTTTCCTGGTGGCACAGTGGTTAGAATGCGGTATTGCAGGCTGACTCTGCCCTCTGCCAGGAGTTTGATCCTGAACGGCTCAGGATTGACTCAGCCTTCCATCCTTCCGAGGTCGGTAAAATGAGGACCCAGATTGTTGGGGGCAAGAGGCTGACTCTGTAAAACTGCTTAGAGAGGGCGGTAAAGCATTGTGAAGCGGTATATAAGTGTTATTGCTGTTGCTTTCTCTGTAGCTTTCTTACTGCTTCGTGTTCTCAGAGTTTGGTCACTCACCTTATAGGTAATTGTTGGATATTTTATCTTGTATCCTTTTCTCTGGTGTTTCTCCATAAACACCACTAGCTTTTTCTGAAGTTCTTTTCTGAATACAGGAAGTCCCCAAGTTAAGAATGCCTCGGTTTAAGGACGACCCATGCTTAAGAAAAGAGCCCGTTGTAGCAACATTCGAGTTAAATACACTGTGATTCAAGTCCAAATGCACAGTGCTATTTATATCACAATACTGATCACAGCTCACATACAAATTTGACTTAAGGAGAGACTTCGAGAACAGAACTTGTTGTTAAAGTGGGATTTCCCTGTATCCTTAATTACAATGAATAGATTTTATGGTGCTGCTCTCATCCGATCCTAGAAAGCATTTGTTTTAAAATTTGAATTATGTGCCGCCCTTCTCTGGAGACTCAGGGTGGCTTACAATGCGTTAAGCAATAGCCTTCATACTTTTGTATATTTATACAAAGTCAGCTTATTGCCCCCACAAACTGGCTCCTCAATTTACCTACATTAGAAAGGATGGAAGACTAAGTCAACCTTGAGCCTGGTGAGATTCGAACTTACAGTAATTGCAGACAGCTGATGTTAATCACAGTGCTTTAGTCTGCAGAGCCACCAGCCCTTCTAATTTGTAATCGACAAATTTTAAGCTAGTTTGTTAGCAAGCAAGAACACACAGTTTGAGGCTAACTTGGGTGTGTGTGTGTGTGAAAACTAGGAAAGCTGCCAGCTAAAGACAGCCCAAAAATATTGCTGGTTAATTGTCATGAAATCATCTCATTAGTGTCTGAGAAATGTGCGCCCGGAAGATCAAAGTTATTTCTGTTTACATGAATGCTTATCCTTATTAGGTTTACAGTGTTCTTTTAAAAAGGCATGCATTGCTTATCCGAAATGATGTGTTTGTCTTTTTTTTAAATAAATACGTGCATACGGATTGATGCCTGGAATGAGTTTTAAACGAATTCAGAATAGAAATTATAACTATTCTCGAATTATTTTCCTAGACTGTGCTGGCAGCCATTGTCATGGTCAATCTGAAAGGCATGTTCAAACAATTTGGAGATATTGTCCATTTTTGGAGAACCAGCAAAATTGAACTGGTGAGTGATTCTGTGGCCCTCAGCAGGCCTGAGGAGAGGGGGGGTGCAGCCTTTACATTGTTCCATGAAACTTTTTTAAAAAATTTTTTTTACAAAGCCAAATTACTTATTTATTTAAGTTTGCAAATTTAGTTTCATTTCGTTTATGAATATATTTTATATTTATATTTCAGTTTGGTTGAATGGTTATGAAATGTCATCTCAAAAATCTGGAGCTCAAAAACGCAAGGAAAAACAGAAACGTGATGAGATTAACAAAAAGGGCTTTTTCAATTTGGCGTTAAATGCTGCCAGCCATCGTGGAGCTTCAGTTCCCTTCCGGGGGAGGGGGAGGAGCTGAGGCTGCAATAAGGGGTGGGACTACAAGGAGGGGCGGAGCAAGTGGTGGGATTCAGCCAGTTCGCAGCCACTTCGAGAGAACCGGTTGTTAAATTACTTAAATCCCACCGTTGGGTGGAGCCATTCAGGAGCACAAACGCCCCGCCCCCACCCCACCCCCCCTCGCTGGATTTCCGCTTCCCTTCGCGTGTCCATGTGTAGGTGAGAGGGCCCATATTAGTCTTGTTCCAGCACTTAATAATCCTCTTGGCGGCCCTACCCCTCAGCTTCCTTTCTTCAGCTTGTCACCTCGGCCGGTAGTCCTTGACTTACAACAGTTCGCTTAGTGACCATTCCAAGTTACAAACGGCACTGGAAAAAAGTGATTTGGGACCATTTTTTCACACTTACAACCGCGGCAGCATCCCCGTGATCACGTGATCAAAACTTGGGCGCTGGGCAACTTATTCATATTTATGACGGCCACAGTGTCCCCGGGGGGGGGTGTCACATGATCCCCTTTTGCGGCCTTCCGACAAGGAGAATCCATATTCACTCAACAACCGTGTGACTAATTTAAGAATGGCAGTGATTCGCTTAACAACGATGGCAAGAAAGGGGCAGAACTCACTCAACGAATGGCTCCTTTAGCAACCAAAAGTTTGGGTTCAATTGTCGTCGTAAGTTAAGGACTACTTGTGTTGCTGATTGGATGATTGTTTTCTTTGATGTTTTTCAGGCAATTTGGATTGTAGCGTTTCTCGCCTCGGTTTTTCTGGGCCTGGACTACGGCTTACTCACGTCGATCACTTTTGCGGTGATAACCATTGTCTACAGGACCCAAAGGTACTGTTCACTTTTAAACTAATAAAACAAAATTCTTTGGGTTTGTTTTTACACTTCTTTATGCTTTCCCCCCCTTATTTATTCATTTATATCGTTTATTTAATTTAATTCAGGACCCGCCTTGATCACGAGTAACTCAATTCCTAACATCGGTAGTCCTCAATGTACAATCACAATTGAGCCTAAAACTTAGGTTGCTAAGCGACACATTTCTTAAGCGAGTTTGGTCCCAATTTACGAATTCACTCGCCACGTTGGTTAAGTGAATCACTGCAGTCGTTAAGCTAGTAACACCATCGTTAAGTGAATCCGGCTTCCCTGTTGACTTTGCTTGTCAGAGGGTCGCAAAAGGGGATCATGTGGAAACCCCCCCACCCCTCCCACCCGGGACATAGATATGAGTCAGTTGTCAAGCATCCAAATGTAAGTTGCTTGACTCCAGGGATGCTGCAAGGTCATAACTGTGAAAAACGGCCATAAGCATTGGTGGGATTCAGCCAGTTCGGGCAAAGCGGTAGTCTAATTGGTGCCTGGCCCCACCCCTTCCCACCCTACCCGTTCCAGTAGTCCCCATGCGCCCCATTTTAGCTCCCAAGTAAGTGCAGGGAGGCTTCCTAGGCCCAAGTTGGGGTGTGGGAGTGGCGGCACATCTCCCCCTCCCGCAGCCCATTTTTATTCCCAAGGGGTGCAGGAGGCCGAGTGCTGCCTGTCACACCCCCTGACCACGCCCACCCAGCCGGTCATTAGGGCAGAGAATCGGTTGTTAAATTATTTGAATCCCACCACTAGTCATAAGTCATTTTGTTCAGTGCCATCGTAACTTCAAACGGTCATTAAATGAACCATTGTATATCGAGGACTTCCTGCTCTCTTTCCTCCTATTCCACAAATGACATAGATGCTCTAGGCCGAAATTGGCTTTCAGCTGACCCATCAACTTTTAAACCCATCAGAGTCAGGGAGGATAATGAGATGCCGCTGGCATGGGTGAGAGAAACAGATTTTTGGCTCCAAAATAGATTAGGATTAGAATTCTTTATTGGCCAAGTGTGATTAAACACACAAGGAATTTGTCTCCGGTGCATAAGCTCTCAGTGGACAATTAAAATTATTACCCAAATGATAAGCCTTCCTGAAATACTGTCGTTCTAAATTCATGTCCCTGTTTCGGCATCCATGTCTTGCAAGGTAGATTTTTCACTTAGTTCTTGTCTGGTAAAGCTAAAGCTAAAGGTTCCCCCTCGAACATAGGTGCTAGTCATTCCCGACTCTAGGGGGCGGTGCTCATCTCCGTTTCAAAGCCGAAGAGCCAGCGCTGTCCGAAGACGCCTCCGTGGTCATGTGACCAGCATGACTCAATGCCAAAGGCGCACAGAACGCTGTTAACTTCCCACCAAAGGTGGTCCCTATTTTTCTACTGGCATTTTTTTACATGCTTTCGAACTGCTAGGTTGGTAGAAGCTGGGACAAGTCACGGGAGCTCACCCCGTTTCATGGCACTAGGGATTCAAACCACTGAACTGCCAACCTTTTGATTAACAAGCTCAGTGTCTTAGCCACTGAGCCACTGCATCCCTTTTCTTTACTTTTTTTTTTCTGGTAAAGGCTTCGTTATATAACTGCTTAATTTTGTTAAGCAGGAGGCTGCTTGCTTTGTTTCTCGATCAGCAAGTCAAGTTCAAAGCAGTAGAACCTGTTTCGGTAGTGGACATAAACTTTGGACACAATCAGTAAAGCGACAAGTTTGGTTTGGTTTTTTAAAAAAATATTTCTTAAGAATTCTGCCACGCGGAAGTACGCGTGATCTTCTGACTTCTCCAAGAGGAACAGTTACAACGCAAATAATTGTATTTCTGTAATTTTTTTCTCTGCAGTCCCCAATATAGAATCCTTGGCCAGGTTCATAACTCAGATATTTATTGCGATGTGGAACTGTATGAAGAGGTAAGAGATTTGGAACTCTTGAAGGCACAGAAAATTAACGTGTTCCTTTAAAAACGGGGTGGAACAATAGGGATCTCATGAGGTAATCTTCTTTGCAGTCTTGTCTCACCAGTAGGTTCATGAAAGATAAGGAACTTGAAGGAATCCTCAATAGGTTGATTGAGTTGAACTAAAGCTAGGGAGGAGAGCAACCAGAATCTTTCCAGATCGGTAAGGTTAATCATACTTAGGATTTCGTCTCAGGTTTTCAGATCAATAAGACTGATTCATATTTTGGAATCCATCTTAGAAGGTTTCCAGATCAATAAGACTGATTCATATTTTGGAATCCATCTTAGAAAGTTTCCAGATCAGTAAGACTGGTCCATATTTTGGAATCCATCTTAGAAGGTGTCCAGATCAGTAAGACTGGTCCATACTTTGGACTCCATCACAAAACGTAGATTTGAAGGCTGAGGAACACAGATGTAGTTCTAACTATTTCATTCTTACCAACCCAGCTGTTGGGTCCCACCTTGCTACTTCTGTTTACTACAGATGTGGAAAGTATGGGTCTTCTATTAGGACGAAGAAAGACTCAAACAGCTCTGCTTCCGTTGGAAAAGTCATTCCAATGATTAGAACATAGTTCAGCGCTCTGCCAAAAAAAAAAAAGAAGAAGAATTTAGCAGCAAATTTGGAGGGTAAACAAACTGAAGGCACAACATTTATAACTGCCAATTAACTCAGGAAGAAGCGTTGCCAGAATTAGGGGAAGAGTGGAAAGGAAAATACGTTTCACTGGATAGAGCAAAAATCACAGCGTTTTAGGAATGTACAAATGCAATCCTATTTTTAATCCTTAAAAACAAGGAGGAATTCCATTTTTTCCACTTTCCCATCTGCCAGACAAAGAAGTATCCCGTGCAACTTTTGGGTGAAGAAAAATAGTCCCGTAGAAACACTAATTTTTGATTTTGAAGGTACCAAGACTAACATCCGGTAAATGTTTTCGAGGGCAAAGAAGTAGCTATTTTTGCAGATTCTGATGAATTCAATGCAATAAAAACTTACCGAGGAACGCTTATTATTTGTTTTAATTCTGCCACCATTTAGGTAAAAGAATGCCCTGGGATTAAAATATTCCAGGCAAATGCACCGCTCTATTTTGCCAACAGTGAATTATTTACCAGCGCATTGAAAAGAAAGGTAAAGGAATTTCCTTCTTCCTGGTTATTCAGTCCATTGTCAAATTTTATAGCTAAATTGTACAAGTAAATTCATGAAACGGATCTTTGTTGGACTCTAGAATTACAGACTTTTGAGAGGGGTGGGTGTTACAGGAAGGTTGTGGTCTTCTCAGTCTTTAAAAAAAAACCCTACACTATACAGAGTTAAGACTACCATTTCTATTTAAGATGCTAGTTTTATTCTTCCATAGTTTTTTTTTAAAAAATCAGGCAAAGGTGAAGATGGTGTTACTCAAATATTTTATCTCTTCACTTGTAATTTTAAGTGGTACGGTCCAGCACAGGTAGACCTTGATTTACAATCACAGTTTGCTTAAGCCAGTTTTGCTCCGTTTTACGACCTTTTGCGCCACCGTTGTTAAATGAATCCCTGCCGTTAGTAACACGGTTATTAAGTGAATCGGGCTTCATCCGTTGACTTCTTTTGTCGGAAGGTCGCAAAAGGGGACCCCGGGACCCTGCCGCCGTCATAAATACGAGCCAGTTTCCAAGCCTCTGAATTTTGATCATGGGACCATGGGGATGCTGCAATGTTTGTGTTAAAAATAGTCATAAGTCACTTTTTTCAGTGCCGTTATAACTCCGAAAAGTCACTAAACGAACGCTTGTATGTCAAAGACCACTTATATACTGCGTCATCTTCTTTTAATAACCCCATAATCCCTTGCGGGGTGAAGTCTGGGCAACCGAATAGAGTTAGCAGAGTGTTTTAATGGCCAGATGCCCCTCATATATATACACACACACACACACACACACACACACACACACACACTGTGCGGCCAATGATATTTTGAACTGAGTTAAGGATCATTTTACTAGAATATCCAAAACCTCTTCCCTTTTCTAAATCGGAGTCCCATTTTCAACGGACTTAAATGATAAACATAGTAAATTGACCTCATTAATCGCTTTAATTCAGTAAAGCTGCTAGCCGCTTTCATGAATTAAAGCTATTCATTCAGGGGCCATATTTTGGCACAAAGATGTGTAGAAGAATCATATCTTATAAGGTTCTCCTATTTATTTTGGCAGCAGCCTATCGCTGTTAATCCTGCTTTTTTTGGTACAAGGTAAGATAAAGTTTCATGAGATTTTCCCTTCTTTTTGGGTAGACTGGCGTGGATCCCCATAAAATATTGGCGGCAAAGAAAAAAGCACAAAAAAGGCACACGAAGGAACTAAAGCGTCTGGATGAACAGAAAAAAGCTGTTTTGAAGTTGGTGAGTTTGAAATGCGTTGGGGAATACAAACTATAGTTTGCGTTGAACTGCTAAGAGATTTCTACTGAAAAAGGAGATTATTTATACCTCAGGGTTGAAATGAGACATCCTTGGTGCTCTCTGAGTTTGGTGGTTATTTTTTTGAAGACGTTTCATTACCCAACTAGGTAACATCATCAATGATAGTAAGGAATGAGGTTTGATCTCAGTTTATATACTAGTGGCTCTCAGTTTATATACTGCATTCAGTTTTGGTCGCCAGGATGTAAAAAAGATGTGGAGACTCTAGAAAGAGTGCAGAGAAGAGCAACAAAGATGATTAAAGAGCTGGAGGCTAAAACATATGACAAACAGTTGCAGGAACTGGGCATGGCTAGTTTAATGAAAAGAAGGACTAGGGGAGACATGATAGCAGTCTTCCAATATCTCAGGGGCTGCCACAAATAAGAGGGAATCCAGCTATTCTCCAAAGCACCTGAGGGCAGGACAAGAAGCAACGGGTGGAAACTAATCAAGGAGAGAAGCAATTTAGAACTAAGGAGAAATTTCCTGACAGTGAGAACAATTAACCAGTGGAACAACTTGCCTCCAGAAGTTGTGAATGCTCCAACACTGGAAGTTTTTAAGAAGATGTTGGATAGCCATTTGTCTGAAGTGGTGTAGGGTTTCCTGCCTAAGCAGGGGGTTGGACTAAAAGACTTCCAAGGGTCTCCTTCCAACTCTTTTATTCTATTCTATATACTAGTTGCTTGCTTTCAATGGGGAAACTGACTGTCCTAGACCAAGTCCAAAATCACTAGAGAATTCCTGGAGGCCTGGCAAATTGGCCATTAATGGACACAAAGATATAAACAACATCAACATACTGTACAGAAGAGACAATTAACAAGCCCAAAAGGAAACAGAAAAGACTAAAACACGTCCCCACCAGCAATGACCCAGATGGGCATAGATGAACTCCAAGGTTAATATCAGACAATTGTAAACAATACCTTGAGTCGCCATGGGCAAATAGGCGGCAATATAAATTCAGTAAATAAATAAAGTTTGGGGATGATTAGGGATAGATAGGATACTGAGGTAAACTTTTCCCAAGTGAACTATAATTACAGTTTGCTAACAAGAATTTTGAAACTTTAGTTTTGTTTTAGTATTATTCTTCCTCCCATTAATTACTTTGTCACTAACATAATATATATAGAAAACAGGTCAATAATTTGTACCTAGACTTAGTAGTTTAACAGAAGGCCTGTTTGGTAAGAGGTCAGAACCAGTGGTGAAATCCAAATTTTTTTACTACTGGTTCTGTGAGCGTGGCTTGTTGGCTGTGGCAGGGGAAGGATACTGCAAAATCTCCATTCCCACCCCATTCCTGTGGAAGGATATTGCAAAATCTCCATTCCCACCCCACTCCGGAGGAAGGATATTGCAAAATCTCCATTCCCACCCCACTCCGGGGCCACCCAGAGGTGGCATTTGCTGGTTCTCCAAAGTATTCAAAATTTCCGCTACCAGTTCTCCAGAACCTGTCAGAACCTGCTGGATTTCACCCCTGGTCAAAACTAATATAGCAATGTATTAATTAGTATTTAACTAGAGGAGATAAAATTTGTGTATATGTGGTAGTTGAGGGTTTTCAAATACTTTTTTAAAAAGTGTTTTGACTGTTCTGTGTTCTTTGTCCCTTTTTGTCTTCTTTTGTGTTTTTTCTGTTGTTTTGCATTTTAATCTTGTCTTGAAACAAAATGAAAAAAAAAAAAGACGAATGATGTGGAGCACAGCATGAAACATGAAGTGATGCAAGACGAAGTCTCACTTAATGGGAAATTCTCAGCGGCCGAAGCAACTCCTCAAGATGTCTCCCCGGAGGAACTGGAACATTTTATGATATCAGGCAGCAACATCCACTCCATCATTCTAGATTTTTCACCTGTGAATTTTGTGGATTCAGTTGGCGCCAAAGCCCTTCAGTCAGTACGTACTACAGGTTTTGATTGCTCTTTCTGACAATAAAGCATCTGCTTAATTTTGTTCTCTTTCATGCACCCAGAGAAGAAGTGGGTGAAGTTAAATGATGATGATGATGATGATGATGATAATGTACTTGGTTGATACCTAGGACACTGGCAGCAATCCATATCAACCATTAGCACCAGTCAATGGTATTTGTGACACATTTTTAAATGTTCAGTTGACTGAGTTTAATGTTTAATGAAAATAATAATAATAATAATAATAATAACAACAACAACAACAACAGCAACAACAGTAGTTGAAATAAATAAAAAACAGTAGTTGAAAAGAAAAAAGTATGGTTCATTGACATTGCAATACCTGGTGATGCACGGACTGAAGATAAACAGCAAGAACAAATCACAAAGTACCGGGACTTGCAAATTGAAGTTGAGCGACTGTGAAAAAAGAAATAGTGTGTTGTCTCAATTGTAATTGGAGCCCTTGGAGCAATACCCAAAGGGCTACCCCGCTATTTAGAAATTCTAAATTTACCAGACTTGAACATTTTGACTCTACAAAAAACCACCTTCCGAGTAAGATACAGTAATCACAATCTTACTAAGGTCGGCAGAAAGCTCAGAAGCAATTTGCAGAGAATCCAGACGCGAAGTTGAGTGAACTAAAGTTGTTCCCTACAAATTGCTTCAGTTGGCGTTCCTCCTTAAATAGGCTAAGGGAGTGGCCAATTAGTCCCAAGCGTTATTCTCAAGGAGACCTCCTCCTGAGGAGCCACTCCTGCCTTTTGGCAGCTCTGCGCGCCCGTGCATCGAAAAGAGGCTCCTCCTCTTCTTCCTCTTCACTTAAAGGAGCTTCTGGAGGTTCTGAAGGCCCTGGTTGAATCCTTGCCTCTGGTACTACATCTTCTCCAGCCTCCTCATTGTCTGACTCGGGTGCCAGCTGCACAGGCTGCTGGCGCAACACCACACCAGCCTTCTAGTTGTCAGAATCAGCTACAATCCGCACAGGTCGCTGACGGGCCACAACACTATGTAGGGATTCTGATCCCTTTTTTGACTCCGCCTCCAGGTTCCGCCACTTTTTCTCCTACAGTACATCTTTAGCCACATCCAGAGGGGGCATCAGTATAAGAAAGACAGTTTGAGAGGTTTAGCGTTGAGTTTCATCTTATTCCTTCCGAATATTTCTAAGACGACTGGAAATCAACTTGAAAAGGGAATTTTATAGCAGATTGGTAGGGGTGGAATGGATGAGCTTTGATAAATCTAGAAATATTAACCGAAAGTTATTTTCTTCCCTGTTGCAGATCATAAAAGAATATGAAGAAATTGGCGTTTCAGTTTATATAACTGCCTGCAATGGTAAGTTGGAGAAATGTGGGTTAAATTTTCCCACAGTCATTAGGACATTAATGTTCTGTCTTAGTCTTCCTCAACTTGATGCCTTCCAAAATTGCTACACTTGAATTCCTACCTAGCCAATATATTGGGTGGAAGTCCATCACATTGTATAATCCACCAACTGCGGTCCTACATCACACCAAGTAAGATTAACGATTCCTTGAAGAACTGGAATTATATGTGTGCATTTGTATAGTATAAGTCCTTGACTTATAACCATTCGTTTAGTGACCGTTCGAAGTTACAACAGGACTGGAAAAAGTGAGTTATGACTGTGTTTCACCATGCAGCATCCCATGGTCACATGATCAAAATTCGGATGCTTGACAACCGACTCAGAGTTATGACGGTTGCAGGGTGCCGGGATTTTGTGACCTTCTGACAAGCAAACTCAATGTGGATTCACTTAGCAACTGTGTTTCTAACTTATCAACTGCAGTGATTCACTCAACAACTGTGTTAAGAACGATGATAAAATTGAGGAAAATTCACTTTAACTGTTTCGGTTAGCAGTAGACATTTTGAGCTCAATTCGGGTCGTAAGCTGAGGACTACTTTTAAATATATATTTTACCAAATATTTTGGAAAGGTGGAAGCTGTGGGAAAAAAACTTTTTAAAAAAGAAAAACAATATCAGTATTGGATTAAAGCAAGAGAGGAATACAGAGGCATAGTTTATGGTTTTAAATAAACCAAGGCTTGTGCCAAAACATAATACTATCCCTAGTGCTTTAGCTGAGTGCAGAATAAAACACAACTTAATCAACAACTCAAGTTTAGGAGCCAAACACAACTTTCTCTCATAGAAATTATCTGCTATTCCCTGGGGAACAAAATCATTTTTGCTTTTGCTTGTGAGAATTTAGTTGTGTTTTCTCTGCATGACTGTGTTTCCCCAGCCTGGGTAAATTACTCCAAATTGGGGAAAAGTGACTTTTGTTTGAGAAACGACGTACAAACCCATTGCCCAATCACAGAAGGGACATTTAAATTTAAAGACTTTCTGATAAATAGTAAAAAGGTCTTTCCGATAAGCGCTAAAAAAAGGATTTTCTGATAAGTGACTTTGAAGAATGAAAGAAAAGGTTAGGGAAACAATGGTGCAGCGGGAATTAACAGTGATTTGAAATGACCCACAGTTTTACCTCATAAATTTTATCAAGTTTCATTATAAGATAAAATACAGAAGACACAAAAGTTAGGAAGCCAAGATATTTTACTTCATGTCATTAATTTTCATCATTTGTTTTTATTCAATCTGTTTGCTGCCCATCTCGCTGAAAGGCGACTCTTGGATGGCTTACAACATTTGAAATATATATAAAAATCAATTTAAAATCACAGTAAGATCACAGTATAAGATTTATACTTATTAGATTATAAAATAGAATGTAGAAGAAACAAAAGTTAAAAAAGTAAGGGAATCACTGATTCTCTTAGTTTTCTTTTGTGTCCTTTAGACTTCATCTTATAAAGAAACTTAACAAAATTTATAAAATAAGGTTAAGTAAAGGTTTTTCTGTCCAGTCGGGGACAGAAGGGCTGTTTCGCAGCCGAGGGATCCAGTGTTGTCCAAAGACATTTCCGTGGTCATGTGGCCAGCATGTCTTTACAGCAGTGGTGTGCAGAACACTGTTATCTTCCCACCTAAGGTGGTACCTATTTATCTGCTCACATTTGCGTGCTTTTGGATTGCTAGGTGGGCAGGAGCTGAGGTGTGGATAGGAGCTCACCCTGTCGTGTGGTGGTCGGGTCTCAAACCCGGACTATCAGCTTTCCAGCTGACAAGCTCAGTGCTTTTAACCGCTAAGCCATTGTGCCCCCTTATGAAGAAACTTTTTTTTTTTAATTAGATTTATATGCCGCCCTTCTCTGGAGACTCAGGGCGGCTTGCAATGTGTTAAACAATAGTCTTCATACTGTTGTATATTTATACAAAGTCAGCTTATTGCCCCCACAAACTGGGTCCTCAATTTACCTACCTTAGAAAGGATGGAAGGCTGAGTCAACCTTGAGCCTCGAACTTGCAATAATTGCAGACAGCTGGATGTTAATAACAGGCTATCTAGCCTGCTGAGCTATTTGAGGCTCTTCAACTTAATAACATTTATAAAATAAAACTGTATAATTTCAAATCATTGTTAATTCCTGTTACACCATTGTTTCCCTAATCTTATCAAACCAAATCAAACCTTTATTGTCAATGCACAACATGTGTACGTTTCCTGTTTTATAAATAGTTTTTTTATGTAGTTTCATTTGTAGAGGCTGGGTAGTAATACAGGTAGTCCTCAATTTAGGACCAAAATTGAAGGCAAATTTTCAGTTGCTATGTGAGACATTTGTACAGTTAGTCCTCAACTTACAACAGTTCATTTAGCGACCAAAGTTAACGGCACTGAAAAAAGTAACATCTGACCATTTTTTGCACTTAGGATCATTTCAGCATCCCCATGGTCACATGATCAGAGTTCAGACACTTAGCAACTGACTCACATTTATGACCGTCGCAGTGTCCCGGAGTCATGTGATCACTTTTTGCAATCTTCTGACAAGAAAACTCACTGGGAAAGTCAGATTCGCTTAACAACCATGTTACTAATTTAACGATGGCAGTGATTCGCTTAACAACGGTGGTAAAACGGAGCAAACCTCATTTTTTCACAACCACATAAATATTGGGCTCAATTGTGGTCATAAGTTGAGGCCTACCTGTATACAGTACTAATTTAAGTCTATCCTCAGCCAAGAGATTTTTATTTTCCTGTAGGTGAATAGGGGCTGTTTTAATTACAGTAATCAATGAACATTTAATGGTCGTAAAATGGGTCAAAATTCACTTCACAAATGTCCCACTGAGCAGCAAAAATTCGGGGCTCAATTATGATCGTAAGTCAAGGGCTACCTGTATAAGGGACTCTTAAATGGATATATATATATATATATATATATATATATATATATGTAGGTCCTTGGTTATTCGGGTCTTTTCCTGTGTAAAATTGGAAGTGTCTTGGCGACGTTTCGACGAAGTCTCATTCGTCATCTTCAGGCTGGTGTTTTTGGCTTCGTGCTTCTAAGAGCAATGTGTGATCGCAGTAGTTAAAAGGAAGAAACAGCTGTGATCACACATTGCTCCTAGAAGCACGAAGCCAAAAACACAAGCCTGAAGATGACGAATGAGACTTCGTCGAAACGTCGCCAAGACACTTCCAATTTTATGCGGGAGAAGACCCGAATAACCAAGGACCTACATACAAACACCCGCGAAAACCTCAGAAAACACACACACACACACACATATATATATATTTTCCTTTTATTCTCACCAGGCTCTGTTATGGACAACCTCACTAGACTGCATTTTTTCAAGAAAGCATCCTTACGAGATTTGTTCTTCCCGAGCGTTCACGATGCCGTCCTCACCAGCCAGCTGAAAGGCTTCTCTTCCACCTATCTTTAACTCATCTCCTCCACCCCTGAACTTGGTGGTTCTATTTCCAAGGGCTCCCGTAGAACTTTATTTAATTTGCACAGATGGCAGAGCTGAAGACTAGCCACTCCTACGGGTAAGGTGTGCGCCTACACCCACACCGCAACAATCTGTGTTTCCCTGCCAGCCGCTCGGCTCGAAGACTCCAGAAGCCTTAATCCTTTCCGACGTTGTACCTTTTCGCTGAAATTCACAAGTTTGTCGATGGACGTGTGGGATAAAACGCAAATATTTGTAGAACACGGGAAGTTTTGTCGGCCGTTTGGCCGTTTTCTTTCTGAGTTTCACAGGCCAGACAATATGGACGCGCTGTTATTTTAACGGCGCGTTCCTGTGCAAGAATTGGGATGGATGTGGAAAGGAGCACCGCGTGGGTGGGGTGCGATGGTGCGTATTGTGTGCGTGAGAGCGCTGCTCTAACTTGAAAATGCAAGCTGCGTTTCCAGATTTTCAGTTCAGAAATCAAGTGGCTTTCGTCCGATGAACTACTAAGTGTAAACACTTTTTTGGGAACCCATGGGGAATTTAACTCCGTTTTATAAATGATTATGACTGAAGAGTGATAGATTGTTCTCATATAAAGGGGGCTCCTGTACTGACCCAATGTTAACCTTAAGCAAGGTGTATTTAATGGAAAATTAGCTGGGAATGAAAAAGAGTGCAACTAGTTACGTAAGAGGGGGAAAAAACCTAGCACCCAAAATCTACTTTCTACACCTAAAGCTAGCGAGGCCTAGTTAACTGCAGCTAGCTACAAGTCATCTGGAAAGGAAAAAATATGTTTTCCAAAATAGAGGGTCCCGTTTGATGTATTTTCTGGGCACTTGACACATCTTGAAGTCACAAAAAAGATTGTTCTAAAAATCTTACATCTCTGGACTCCCGAGGAAGTTGGTTTCTTAAGACAATTCTCAACACGAGTTTATCAATTTATGTTCCGTTACGTCCAGCGGTCGGTTGCAAAAAAATAAAATCTGTTTTGTTGACTAGAATGCAGCCGGATGCCCTATGCAAGTTTTATTTTGATAGTGCTTCCTCTCAGGTAGATAAATAGAGGGTTGAGACATTGCTGCCACGAAGCAGGCGAAAATAAAAATAAAATGGAGAAATTGAGCAGATAATTCGATTTCTCCACAACTATATTTAATAAGCCTTAAGCATCTAGGGAGGTTTCTGCCCTCTGCTCCCCAAATAGAGTTCCTGCCTTTCTCTCTAATGTTGCCAAACTGATAACTGTCCTGTGTTAAGAATATTATTAGATAAAAATGATTTTCTTCCCTGATACGTTTAAACCAGAGGATTTTGGTGTTATCCATCAAAGGCTGTTTACATGCGTTTCTTTACACAAATCTGAAATATTGACGGCCGAAGACTCGTCCATCAAAAGCGATTTCTTTTAGCATCAGTCTGCTTCTAGAAAAGAAATTTAAGCTAATTCAGGCCACCACCCCACGCTCTTTCATGGAGCTGCTTCTTAGCGAGGTTGTACAAAGGATGCAGGACTCCGATGTGCTGCCTTTCACGTATTATATTTAAGGAAAAGTAGCCCTTTGTAGCTTATGTGAATTGCTAAGAGTTAACATAGAACGCACTGTGAATATACTAGTTTAATCATTCTGGTATTTTTGCAAGATCTTTTTTTGTGGGAGTGACTGCATTTCAGACAATATATTCTATCGACCGCCTGTTCTGGCAAAGTCCTGTTGCATTTTATAACCAAACATTTCTTTCAGATACAAGTCCAAAGTTAAAACCTCTAAATAAAAAGAGAAATCTTGAAATTTCACTCTTGTCATTTTTAGACAGCTAAACGTATTTTTTGGACTATAAGACGCACCTAGCTTTTGGGGGGGAGAAAAACAAGAAAAAAAAATCTGCCTCCCAGCAATTTGCTTCCTTGCAGCAAACAGCCTGTTTCAGTTGCATTTTCAGCACAGCCTGATTAGCACAAGGAAAATCTGCCTCTGCCTCCCAGCAATTTGCCTCCTTGCAGCAAACAGCAAAATGGGGTACGCCGAGGCGGCAATAGGCAATCCCTGCAGCCTGAAACAGCTGATGGTCGGGAGGCCAATCCAACCGCAATCAGCTGCTTGTGCTAATCAGTCTGCTAAAACTGAAATGGGCTGTTTGCTGTTAGGAGGCAAATTGCTGGGAGGCAGAGGTCAAAGGGTGAGGGCTGGCGGGTGGATGGGGCTACTTTCGGTGTATAAGATGCACCCAAATTTTCACCCTCTTTTGGGGGGGGGAGTGAATCTTGTACTCTGAAAAATATGGCAATTCATGTTGGTATGGTGACAAATCCATAGTATGTTGGGCCTTCACTGCTTCCAAAAGGGATATTCAACCTTGGCAACTTTTTAAGGCTTGTGGACTTCAACTCCCAGAATTCCCTAGGCAGCATGGAATTCTGGGAGTTGAAGTCCACAAGTCTTAAAAAGTTGCCAAGGTTGGCCAACTTTGGCTTACAATAAAGGCATTAACCAGGATACAATACCTTCTTATTCTAACTTATATCTTCTCATTGTAACTTTCCTCCTTTGTTAAAAATTAATTTCATTGCTCAAGTATTAAATGGTCAGTTCTAGTCTTCAAACCAGCTGGAAGAAACCATTTTGTGTACCATTTATTTGTGTGCAGGCGGCTGTGGGTCTCAAGGCACCATTGTGTTTCTCTCAAAAGTGTTCCTGGCCCAAAGCTTAATTGAAACCTAAGGAGATTTACATTTGATTTAGCAAGAGCAAGAGCACTTGGACTTAATACCGCTTTACAGCCCTCTCTAAGCGATTTACAGAGTCAGCCTCTTGCCCCCAACAATCTGGGTCCTCATTTTACCGACCTCGGAAGGATGGAAGGCTGAGTCAACCTTGAGCCTGGTGAGATTCGAACTGCCAAATTGCAGTCAGTCAGCAGAAGTAGCCTGCAGTACCTCACTAACCACTGCGCCACCATGGCTCAATTTAGAAAGTAAATTAAGAAACATTAAAAGTCAGGAGTTTGACCTCTTTATTGAATATCACAATAAAGCTAGTTTACACTTTCAATAAAGACAACCACGTAAATTGGAATGTCATTTTTTTCCTTTTTTTTCCTTTTTTCACTTCTACTAGGTCCAGCTACAACACATAAAACACTCCCCAGAAACAAACTCCTCTTCTTGAGGGTCATCCAAAAGATCCAAGCTTAGTTGTAGGTCATGTATCGAGGGGTAGCGCTGAATTTGGCGTAGGACTTGATGACTTTGTTCACCGCATCCAGGAAGTCCTTCTCGGTGGCAATTTTTCGCCTCGCTCGGATGGCGAACATACCCGCCTCTGTACAGACGCTGCGGATTTCAGCACCTGTGCGGGGTGGAGGAATAAAAAAAAAAAAGGATTTAAAAACATGAAACATAAATAACAAAGCAAGCAAATGAGAGTACAACCTGACAAAAACTACACTGCATGGTGGCGCAGTGGTTAGAATGCAGTATTGCAGGCAAACTCTGCCTGCTGCCAGGAGTTCGATCCTGACCAGCTCCAGGTTGACTCAGCCTTCCATCCTTCCGAGGTGGGTAAAATGAGGACCCAGATTGTTGGGGGCAACAAACCAATTCTGTAAACCGCTTAAAGAGGGTGGTAAAGCACTGTGAAGCGGTATATAAGTCTAAGTGCTATTGGTATCTAAGCCATGCAGGCGCAGTGGTTAGAATGCAGTACTGTAGGCTGACTCTGCCCACTGCCAGGAGTTCAATCCTGACCGGCTCAAGATTGACTCAGCCCTCCGTTCTTCCCAGGTTGATAAAATGAGGATCCAGATTGTTGGGGACAAGAGGCTGGCTCGGTAAACCGCTTAGGTCTGTAAAGCAGCGTCCCCCAATCTTTCAGGCACCAGGGACCAATTCCATGGAGACAGATTTTTCCATGGACCGAAGGGGATTGTGGTTTCACGTGCTGCCTGCATCCCATGAATGGGGCTTCGCTTGTTAGAGTGGCCCGGTTGCTGGCATGTCATGGACCGGTGCTGTTCCACAGATCTGGGGATTGGGGACCCTTGCTGTAAAGCACTATGAAGCGGTATATAAGTCTTGAGTGCTACTGCTAATGTTTAACTTACCGGTGCTATTGGGACACAGCCGAGCCAGCAATTCGAATCTTATGTCTCGTTCAACGCTCATGGAACGGGCGTGGATTTTGAATATGTGAGTTCTTCCCTAAAGAAAGAAAAGAAAAAACATAAGAACCAGGTTTTGGTTATGATAAACACAGCTGAAATAACTCAAAAAGGGTTTAGCACATGTTGAGCTCCCTTAAAGACGGACTCTCCTGGCTCAGATCAAGATGACTTGTCTTCCTAAGAAAGGCAAGACAGAGGAGTTTTGAACATGCCGTTGTGCGCAAGTGAGGATCAGTGGTGCGGTGGCCTACAGGTGGAGCTCTCGCCTCACAATCGGGAGGCTGTGAGTTCGATTCTAGGTAGAGGCAGCTATTTCTCTCTCTGGGCACAATGAGAATATATCTGCTGAACAAAACTCCGTACTGGCGACAGGAAAGGCATCTGGCCATTAAATATTCTACTAGCTCCATTCAGTTGCCCAGACTCCACCCCGCAAGGGATTATGGGGTTGTTAAAAGATGATGCCGGAAATGTTTGAGGGCAAAAGAAGAAAGGGACGGCAGAGCATGAGGTGGCTGGATGAGTGATCTTAAATGGTCTCCGGGGGATGGTAAAGAATAGGAAGGCCTGGAGGAACGTTGTCCATGGGGTCGCGATGGGTCGGACACAACTTTGTGATAACACAACAAAAGAAGATGCTGAAGAATGGAAAACAGATGAAACATGGGTAGGGGTGAATGAGTGTGGGGTGGTAAAGAAACAGTCTTATCTATGTGAGAACATAGTCTGGTCAAAGCACCAGGCTAGAAAGTGGGAGGCTGCGAGTTCAAGTCCTGCCTCAGCCATGAAGCCAACTGGGTGACATTGGGCCCGTCGCTCTATCTCAAGCCCAATTTACCTCAGAGTTATTGTGGGGGGAAATAGGAGCATATGGGGATGTACTGGAGATGTTCACTGCCTTGAATTATTTGGAATACAGGTAGTCCTCGACTTACAACGGTTCATTTAGTGACCGTTCAAAGTTACAACGGCACTGAAAACAGTGACTTAGGACCATTTTTCACACTTATGACCATTGCAGCATCCCCCATGGACAGGAGTTGTACACATTCGGATGCTGGACAACTAGTTCCTATTTATGACGGCTGCAGTGTCCCTGGGATCACAGGATCCCCTTTTGCGAATGGGGGAAGCCAGACTCACTTAATAATCACGTGACTAACTTAACAACTGCAGTGGTTCACTTAACAAAGGTGGCAAGAACCGTCGTAAAACCAAGCAAACCAACAGATGTCTCACTTAGTAACATAAATTTTGGACTCCATTGTGGTCATAAGTTTGGGACTACCTGTACCAGCATACTATTCATCATCGTCATCACCGACATTATTTAAGAATAAAAGCATTCTAAACCTCCAAATCCGGTAGGCTAAATTCAATCTTCCTATCTAATCTTCCAGGCCTCATCAGTGCTGGATCGAGGGTATCCGGCCTGTTCGTTGCCATCAACACTTTGATATTCCCTCTCGGATCAAAGCCATCGAGTTGGTTGATCAATTCCAGCATTGTGCGCTGGACTTCATTGTCTCCTCCGGCCCCATCATCGAAGCGAGCGCCTAAGATTAAATTAAAAAAGAAGCAAGCCCTTTAGAACGACTAAAATCCAGGCGAGGTTTTGATCCCACGCTGTCAACACCGACGGCTCATGCTAGTTATTTTACAGATGAATTAAGAGCAAAGCAGAACAAGGGGTAACGATCCAGAGAAAGGTGTTGTGGTCCGCCGGCGGCCTGAGGAGTTGGCAGCGGAGTCGGACAGTGAGGAGGCTGGGGAGGAACATGGGTCAGTCCTGGAGTCTGAGGAAGGTTCGGACGAGGGCTTTGCATCGGAGGCAGAGAGGGGGCCAGGGCCATCTGGGAGTTATGTGCTGCCTCCGGAGCCTCCAGAGTCGGACATCAGCGAGGCTGAAGAACAGGGGGGACCTGTTCCCAGTGCGCGCATGCACAGAGCTGCCAGAAGGCAAGAACAGTTAAGACAAAAGGGACGACTCAGGAATAAAGCTTGGAGATGATTGGCCCCTCCAATAAGACATAAAGGAGCAGCAAAAGCACATGAGCCTTTGTAGGAAGCAACTTTGTTCGTGCTGGTCGGTTTAAATTCTGAAGCTCCGTTTTGTCTCTGTGCTCCATGTGGCCTTGCAAAGCTAATTGCCAATTAGGCCTTTGGCAGCGTGTCAAGGGAGATAAAGGTGGGTGCTTATCAGCCTTATCCCAAAGGACTGTGGCAGACTTCTGTCGGACTCTTTACCAGCTCTTTGTGACTCCATTATGGGCTGTGAATGAACAATAATTCACAGCCATTGAAATAAAAAGAGGGTGTTGGGGACTAATGGTGTGCTTTTTACTGTCCCAGGAAGCCTAGGTCAGAACGAAAGGAGGTTCTTGAGAACGAAGCAGAGTTTTCCCAAACTCTGTCAACTGGACTTCTGGGTTTTTCTTTTGAAAACGTTTTGCTTCTCATCCAAGAAGCTTCTTCAGCTCCGATAGGATGGGTGGGGAATGGAAGGATCGATACTCCTTGCAGATAGCTGGTCATTTGCATTCTTTTTAGAGAGTTGTTGAGGCCCCTTGGAGGTTTATCTGTGTCCTCAGGGTCACCTCAACGCCTCAACCTGGATGACTGAGAAGCTCCGTGGACATTTACATTATTAGAAACCAAGAAGATTCACAGTCAATGTGTCCAGCATTTGTGGAAATCAGGAGTTCAAATGAGCATAAAGATTTATTGCAAGCTTAAGTTCTCTACAAGAATCTGGCCAAGCAACCGTTAAGGGAAAAAGAGCGGGAGATAAGAAAGGGATTCAAGGTGGGATGGACTTAGATCTCTTGCGGGTGTGCAGGGACTCATGACTTAAGACGCCTTTGACCCCACCCTCAGGCTCAGCCTGGTATATCTCCCATACAATGTGAAGAATCGAAGAAATATTATGTCGACACCAACCTCCAATAGCATCAATTTCGTCGAAGAAAATGAGGCATGCCTTTTTAGTCCTCGCCATTTCAAACAGCTCCCGAACCATTCGAGCACCCTATAAAACCAAAAAGGAGGAAAACATGATTATATTTTTTTTCGTCAGCGCTCCGATCTGTTATGCCACTTAAAATTTCAAAAAAATGGATGCCGCATTATTCTACTTGACCCAACAGAATAGTTTGCGGTATCAAAATCATTTACGAATATAAAGTTGTATTAGCTGCAAAATTCCCACGTCCACCAGGAAGATCACCATCATCAGAGTTGGAAGGGACCTTGGAGGTCTTCTAGTCCAACCCCTTGCTGAAGCAGGAAACCCTATACCCATGATGGCGAACCTATGGCACGCGTGCCACAGGTGGCACACGGAGCCATATTGGTGGGCACGCAAGCTCAGCTCCGTTCCGTATGTGAACTAAGTTGTTCCCTGCAAATTGCTTCAGTCTGCATTTCTCCTTAAATAGGGAATGGCCAATTAGCCCCAAGCCTTACTCTCGAGGAGACCTCCTCCTGAGGAGCCACTCCTGCCTTTTGGCAGCTCTGCGCGCCCCTGCATCGAGAAGAGGCTCCTCCTCTTCGTCCTCTTCACTTAAAGGAGCTTCTGGAGGTTCTGAAGGCCCTGGCTGAATCCCTGCCTCTGGCATCACATCTTCTCCAGCCTCCTCATTGTCTGACTCGAGTGCCAGCTGCACAGGCCGCTGACGCAGCACCACACCAACCTCCTCACTGTTGGAATCAGCTACCAGCTGCACAGGCTGCTGAAGGGCCACAGCAAGCAGGCTCTGAGACATGAATAAATCCGAATGGTTGTACTCCCCTTTAGCTTCCATTTATTCCCCAGCCAGGGAGGGGCCATTCAGCGTCCAAGTGTGCCTTTCTTTCTGAGTCGGCTCCTGGTACTCAATTGTTCTCCTCTCCTGACAGCTCTGCGCATACGTGCATCTGTAACAGGCCCCAGCTGTTCTTCTTCCCCGCTTATCTACGACTCCAAAGGCAGCTGGGAAACATTTGACGGCCCTGGCTCTCTCTCTCTGCTTCCAAAGCAGAGCATCCATCAGAGCCTTCTCCAGACTCCAGGAGTTTCTCCCCAACTTCCTCATCGTCTGAGTCTGCCCGGTGAGCCACAACACGCTCTTACATTGAATCATACAACAGAGCAGACAAGGGGGAGAGAAAACCCATTGACACAAAACCACACCCTACTAAATAGGGAACCTGTAATATTCTGCACCAGTGAGCAAACAGAAAAACCTGGGATGATTTAGAGCAGTGTTTCTCAATCTTATCTGTTTGAAGATGGGTGGACTTCAACTCCCAGAATTCCCCAGAGAGCATGGAGAATGGCTGGGGGATTCCTGGGAGCTGAAGTCCACCGAACAGGCAAGGTTTGAGAAATGCTGACCTAGAGAGTAGCCAAGTATTAAAAACAACAGAATCCATCTTGCAAGGTGTTCTCCATTACCTCTCCCACGTATTTCTGCACCAGCTCGGATCCAATCACTCGGATGAAGCAAGCATCTGTCCTGTTAGCGACCGCTCGAGCACAGAGAGTTTTGCCTGTCCCAGGTGGGCCGAAGAGAAGGACCCCTTTGGGAGGTTCAATCCCCAGGTTGACAAATCGTTCTGGCTGTATTGGTAGGGGGAGAAAGAGAAAGAAAAAAGAAACAACAACAAAAGAATTGGGATTAAAATCTCTGGAACGGTCACGATTCCATCACCGACTTCTCCCCGCCAACAGACGGGAGCAAAGAGATTTCCAGAAGGAGACAAAGACTGCTGTAAGATTATTAACTGAAATGCTATCAATGAACGATCACAAACCCATTCCGTTTTTAAAGGAGATAGAAAAACCAACAGAGTTAGCAAAAACCTTACCTACAGGTAGTCCTTGATTTACAACCATTTGTTCGTGATCGTTCAAAGTTACAACGGCACGGGGCAGGAGGGGGGGAAATGACTTATGACCATTCTTCACACTACTAATCATTGCAGCATCCCCACGGTCCCGTGATCAAATGACCTTCCCAGCCAGGAATGGGGGAAGCCTGATTTGCTTAATGGCTGCATGTTTCACTTAACATATGTGGCAAAAAAAGGTCGTAAAATGGGGCAAAGCTCACTTAATCAGCACCTTGTTTAGCAACAGAAATTTGGGACTCCGTAAATCAAGGACTGCCTGCAATACAGCCGTAGCAGTCGCAAAATACAGGACCCAATGCCAAATTGGCACTCTTGAAGGCTTCCAGTATTTCAAGCGTATGCAATTTTGGGCTCTGCGAATGTTTTAAGATTTTATTTCCCCTTGATATAGCATGGATTGTGCAAATTGCAATCCTAGGTGTCGAACAAGGGTGTGAAACTCAAGACTCACAAGCCGGATCTGGACCGCGGGGTGCTTAGATCTGGACCGCAGTGCCGGCCTCGAACAGCAAACGATTGGCCAGCGGTACCTCGGCCAGCGAAAACGGAGCTCATGGGGGTTGCATGCGCCCCGCCCCCCCAGAGCTCCGTTTTTGCTGGCAGAGGGCTATCAAAGCAAACGAAAGACTAAAAAAATATCTCTTTAAACCAGTGATATTTTTACTAGGGATTTTACCAGAGACATTTAATAAAGAATTACAATACTTAATTGTGAATATTTTAACAGCAGCTAGAATTGTTATTTGCTAAAAATTGGAAAGGCGAGAAGATAATTACTGATGGAAGAAATTATTAAGAAAATGTTGGACTGTGCTGAAATGAGTAGACTGACATTTGAAATAAGAGAACAGGAAGATAAACAGTACTATTTGATATGGGAGATATTTTATCAATGGCTTGACAAAAATGTATGGAGGTGAGATAGCATATATGAAATGAAATTTTGATGAAATGTTTAAATATCTATCTCCTGTTCAAATGAAGAATAACTGTTATATGATGAGATTTGGAAAATTGTAAGCACAAAATGATCTTAACTGATCGAGATGCTGTCTATAATTGTTTGTAAGGATGGTATTTTTAAGCTGGTTTTTATTTTAATTTAAAAATAAAACTTTCTTTCAAAAAACAAACAAAAGACAAAACAAAAGGAGAAATGTTTCCCCTTTTGCATTTGAGCGTGCAAGAAGGGACAGGAAAGGAGAAAGGGAAAGAAGAAAGACAAAGAAAAAGATGGGAAGAGAGCAAGGAAGGAAAAAGAAGGAAAGAGGGGAAGGAAGAAGAAAGGAGAATGAAGAGGGTAAGAAAAAGAAGGAAGGAAGGGAAGAATGAGGGAAGGTCTCAGGGAAGTCCTGTCTTAGCACTTGGCCACCACAGGTGTCCCCAAGCCCACCGTGGCCATGCCTCCCCCCGGCCCTCCAAGGTCAAACACAACCGTGATGCGGCCCTCAACAAAACTGAGTTTTGACAGCCCTGCTGTAAAAGTTCTGGCAAGTGAAATGAAGAATATAACCTGCGGGTGCCTATTAATTGCCTTTCCTTGTTTGTTGCCAGTGACTTTTGCCTTCTTTCTCCCAGCAACCCAAGATCAGAAGCCAGCCACCAATCATGGCATCTGAACCTGTTTTGTTTAGAAGAGGAACAAACCACCGGGCCTTATAAAAATGCCCAATAAAGAAGCTGCTGGAGGAGCATCCGCAGTTTACACCTTTCTGCTGGCCGAAGCCGAGTTTACCCCGTACTGTCCGATTTAAGATTGAACGAGTGAATCCTCACGTGAAGCAAAGGCGTTTCCACCACCTCTCTCAGCTTCTCGATCTGCTCTTTGCACCCTCCCACGTCGCTGTACGTGACATCCGGTTTTTCCTCCACCTGCGTGAGAAAACAGATGTCCGTCAGGCGGTCGGAAGCCTCGCAAGATCATCCAGGTGGGGAAAAAAAACCACCGATGGGAAAAGTTAAGAGGAACCAAGAAGAAGGAAGAGATGACTTCACCTGCATCATAGTGACCGTCGGGTCGATCTTTGGAGGTAGGGGGATGTGGATCTGATATTTGTTTCTGTCCACGCTGTATAAAGAAACGGAAAAAGGCTTGTTTTGAATACGTCTTTTTAAAGCTCCTCGAAACACTCCTCCTCTGGCATCTTAAGAGAGAAACTGCATGCAGAATATTGACATGCTGTCAGGGATCTAAGTAATACCCCAAACGAAAGAAAATTCTGAGGCGTGAGGTCCCTCAAAAGTTCCATTTTATTAGAGATGTCATATTGGCACATCTGGAAAAACCCGAATCTGAAAGCTTCCAGGTTTTCCCCACCCAAGTAAAAGTTCCAGTTTCTGCCCAGCATCACCGTCCCAACTGGAGATGCCTCCCAGTCACACCCCTCCAGGTGCCGGGCAAGATGTCCTTGACTCTCTGAGAAAGGAATATTATTATGACTACGTATCACCCTGGCTCCACACAATTCCCCCTCACAGTTTCCCACAGTAGTAAATGTGGCTGGCCTGGAGGCCCAATTCAAAAGATGGCTTCCAGGTCTGACACATACTAACACAACACAACTAACTGCATGGCAAACCATCTGCATCAGGGGGTGTCAAACTCGATTTTATTGAGGGCTGCATCAAGGTTGTGTTTGACTTTGGGGGCAAGGCATGGCCAGGCTGGGCGTAGCCAGCTCGATGTCACTCATGTCAGGGACGCCTGCAGTGTCCCGAGCGCTCTGCCAGCGAAAAAGGGCCCCAGAGTTCCATTTTTTGCTGCGATGCCCTGCAGGAACCCTCTGCCAACGAAAACAGAGCTCGGGAGGGCCGCCCACAGCTCTCCCGAGCTCCATTTTAGCTGGCAGAGGCACCGCATGCCAGTCCGCTGTTTCCAGGGATTGAAGCACCCCTGCGGGCTGGACCGGCCCCCGGGCCTTGAGTTTGACACCCCTGATCTATATCAGAGTTAGAATTCCCCTCAGATTTTCCAGTTTTTGCTATATTAATCTGCAGCTGAGGCATTTTACAATGGGTTAGTATTTCAGAGGAATAGGCTGTTTTCTATATGTTGCTACATAGTCCCTATATGAATCTGTACGA
Organism: Masticophis lateralis; assembly: GCA_030761175.1. Classification (NCBI taxonomy): domain Eukaryota; kingdom Metazoa; phylum Chordata; class Lepidosauria; order Squamata; family Colubridae; genus Masticophis; species Masticophis lateralis. The sequence continues at coordinate 86,292,683 of JAUDYJ010000006.1, read as the reverse complement.
TGCTTACAGAAATGATTGTCATCAGTTCCAACTAGATGTTGCAATTATTATAGAGCTGGGTTGCATTTTGCACCCCACGACCCTAAGAAAACAGAGGAAAACGCTAACTAGTTCAATTCCAGGGAGGTTAAAGCCAACTCACCCAACTCTCATTCCTTCTTCAATGTCGGTGGGGGCCACCTGGTCACTGAGATCCACCACAAACTTGGCAAACTGTTTAACATTGATAATGTACTTGGGGTCCTCAGAATCCGCATTGATGATCTTGGTACACCTAAGCCAAAGAGGAAAAGGAGTCGGTAAATCAGGTTCAATCTGCCAGCATTCAGGCAAGTGTCATTCACAGCCAGATTTTATTCTCCTTCAAATGGTCCGTTGCATCGTCAGCCAGATGTTCAGATTGGATGTGGCATTTTTGACCACCTATCAAAGTCCTTCCTAGGACTTTGGGATAGGTACATATTTGACACTATTAAAGCTATCCTCACAGGAGGTTAAGTGCCTACTGTCCAGTTGGCGAATCCAGAAAAAGAAAACTCCTGGGAGATTATTTTTACCAGGAGTATAAAACTTTGCTGAATAAACCACATTGGCACAGAATGTTCTGATCTAGGCTTCCCAAGAGCATGAAGCAGACTCCTTGTCCCGACAAAAAAAACCTTTTTATTAAAAGCCTGGTGGAGCAGTGGACTAAAGCGCTGTTAATTAGCACTTAGCTGCCTGCAATTACTGCAAGTTCGAATCTTACCAGGCTCAAGGTTGACTCAGCCTTCCATCCTTTCAAGGTAGGTAAAATGAGGACCCGGATTGTGGGGGCAATAAGCTGACTTTGTATAAAAAAGAACACCGCTGGGGGTGGGGGGCGCTGAAAGCCCTACTAAGCAGGTATATACAAAAGTATGAAGGCTATTGCTTAACGCATTGTAAGCTGCCCTGAGTCTCTGGAGAAGGGAGGCATATAAATCGAATCAATCAATCAATCAATCAATCCATCCATAAATAAAATAAAATAAATAAAATAAAATAAAATAAAATAAAATAAAATAAAATAAAATAAAATAATAAAATAAAATAAAATAAAATAAATAAAATAAAATAAAATAAAATAAAATAAAATAAAATAAAATAAAATAAAATAAAATAATAAAATAAAATAAAATAAAATAATAAAATAATAAAATAAAATAAAATAAAATAAAATAAATAAAATAAAATAAAATAATAAAATAAAATAATAAAATAAAATAAAATAAAATAATAAAATAAAATAATAAAATAAAATAATAAAATAAAATAAAATAAAATAATAAAATAAAATAAAATAAAATAAAATAAAATAAAGTAAAGTAAAGTAAAGTAAAATAAAATAAAATAAAATAAAATAATAAAATAAAATAAATAAAATAAAATAAAATAAAATAAAATAAAATAAAATAAAATAAAATAAAATAAAATAAAATAAAATAAAATAAAATAAAATAAAATGAATGAATGAATGAGTCTCTGGAGAAGGGAGGCATATAAATCGAACCAATCAATCAATCAATCAATCAATACATACATACATAAAATAAAATAAAATAAAATAAAATAAAATAAAATAAAATAAAATAAAATAAAATAAAATAAATAAATATTAAGTTACTGTGAATTCCTCTCATTCACATCCAGCAAAGTCTTTCAAGAGAGATGATGACTTAAGATAATTTCACTCTTTAACAAGAAGAGGGACTGAACGCTCTTCCTTTTGGTTTAGCTGCATCACAGATTGAACAAAAAACATTGTCATTTATTATGATGTTACGATATACCTGGCCACCTGCAGCGGCTGCTCGCTCTGAAGAGTTTGTTTATCGGCAGCTAAGTCCCACAGAGCAGGTGGTGCCAGGCCAGTGTCTGATTCTTTAATGCCTACAGGGGAGGGGAAAAAAAGGAGTAATTTTGCCATATTAATCAGCACAATATATATTCCAGCATTTAGCTTACTGCAGCAAATTTACAACTGGCAAGCCAACTCAAACAGGACAAAAATAAATCTTCCTTTAAAGTCAGGGCTAGAGTAGGGTCAAAAGGAGGGGGGGGGGTCTCCAAACTTGGGAACCTTAGAAGATTTGGGGACTTCCAATTCCCAGAATTCTGAGGAATTCTGGGAGTTGAAGTCTGCAAGTGCCATAAAGTGGGCAAATTTGGAAAGCAATGGTGGGGAAAGGGATGGGTGGAAAGAGCCAATCTGAAAAAAAAGCAGCACACTATAGGCTCCACCCCTTTAATGCAAACTGTGGCGATGTCACTCACACATTCCCAAAGGGGCGGAGCTTGCGAGATGCTGCTGCTTTTTGTCGTTTGAACGAGAGCAGGTGCCTGCAGATGTTTGCAAGTCAAGACAGTGTGACAATCTTACAAGGTAAATAGAAAACATTGGAGCGCTCTTTTCTGTACCCAGAAAAAGTCATTCTTGAGTACAGGGAATCCCCAACCCATGGCCCACAGCCAGGCCTTGAGACATTCAAAAGCGGGCCGTGGACCTTTCTTTGCTCGCACACAATCGCACCCCCACTTGTGCGAGCAGCGGGAAAGTGCAGCGTGCACGCTTCGTTTGGTGTGGGCGGTGGGCCGCTCGTGGAAATGGAACTGCTCGCGCACGCTTGCCTGCCGCTCGTGCGGAATCATCCCCTCCCCTCCCTCCGATCCGCAAAGCCGAAAAAAGTTGGGGAACTCTGCGTTAGTTTGATTTAAACTGGGGCACCCCAGATCCTAAATCTTGCTCTTAATGAAACTGTCACCCCGATTTTCCAGAGAGATTCTTGCTGGGTTTTTTTTCTTTTTTTAAATATATATATTTATTGTTTACATATAAATATATTGAATACAGTGTAATTGTCCTGGCATTCCGCTTGCCACGAAACAAAGGTAAAAACAAAATAACATACCGTATTTTTTGGAGTATAAGAAGCATCGGACTATAACATGAACCTACCTTTTTTGGTGAGGAAAAGAAGAAAAAGAAATCTCCCTCTGCCTCTAAGCAATTTTGCCTCCTTGCAGCAAACAGCCTGTTTTACTTTCATTTTCGTTTTCAGCATAGCTTGATTAGCCAAAGAAAAAAAAAATCTCCTCCCAGCAATTTACCTCCTTGCAGCAAGCAGCAGAGGCCGCAGCAAAACAGCTGAGAGTCGGGAGGCCAATCCAAGCAACCTCTGCCAATTAGGCTGTGCTGAAGCTGAAACGAATTGTTTCTTCTTGCTGTTTGCTGCAAGGAGGTAAACTGCTGGGAGGCAGGGGCCAAAAGGTGGGGGCCAGTGGGTGGGCGGGGGGCTACATCCGGTGTATAAGACGCACCTAAATTTTCACCCCCTTTTAGGGGGGGAAAAGGTGCGCCTTATACTCCAAAAATTACAGTATATACTATTTTAAACAGTGCTAGTGTTGTACAGTAATTTCCGATCATTATATTCTAGCATGTCAACTTATTTATTATTCTATTACCTGCATTCTAATACATACATGTCTCTTTCCATGTTTACCTAACCTGATTCTTTCGCATTCCAACTTCTACCTCGTTTTTCTAACCATTGATAGAAACTAGTGTTCCCATAGTGTTCTGTATCTCCTTTATCTTTTATTTTTAGCGTTAGTCTGTCCATTTCCGCCCAGACTAGTATCTTCCTTATCGTCCTCCTCTGAACGGGTGTTTTCGCTCTTCCACTGCTGCGCATGCACAATTCTTGCTGCGGTCAAGATGTGTAATATTAGGTATCTTGTCCCTTTATCATCACCATCTGATATAATGCCTAGTAAAAATAATTCTGGCTTAAACTCTATATGTTGTCTGGTCATTTTTTCTAACCATATATGCATTTGTAGCCAAAATTTCTTTGCCTTTATACAGGTCCACCACATGTGGTAATATGTGCCAGTTTTTTTGTTTTTACAATGCCAACATTGTTGGAGCCTAGGTAGCTCTGCAGACTAAGCACCCTAATTAACATCCAGCTGTCTCCAATTACTCCATGTTCAAATCTCACCAGGCTCAAGGTTGACTCAGCCTTCCATCCTTTCTAAGGTAGGTCAATTGGGGACCCAGTTTGTGGGGGCAATAAGCTGACTTTGTATAAATATACAAAAGTATGAAGGCTATTGCTTAACACATTGTAAGACGCCCTAAGTCTTCGGAGAAGGGCAGCATATAAATCAAATAAAACAAACAAACAAAAAAAACATTCCCAAGTCTACATTTAAGCATCTTCTCTTATGTGATATCCACCTTCTCCACTTCCCCTTTTTTCCCCTCAGTTGAAGAAGTACTTTCATTTGTTTTTAGGGGGGGGGGGGGTTTGCTTAACCTTCCTTCCACCTTTTGAGCTTTTCTTGCCGCAAATGACAAAATAGGCCTTAGGAAATTCAGCATTCAGAACAACTGTCAAGGCCAACATCAGACAAGATTACTGCTCCTAAAGCACTAAAAGATTTTTTTTTTTAAAAAGTACCTGTGAGTTCATTAATTTTCTTAAGCAACTGTTGAATGTCATCTTCCACTTGTTTGATTTGCCTCGAGTAGGTACTCTGGCCCTGGATTTGAAAAAGATTGACAGAGTTTGAGGGAAATGAGGAATATTTGTGTCACGAAAGAGCTTTTTCCGGTGGCAAGTTGTTTTTTTTTTTAATCTTTGAAGAAGTTTCACTTCTCATCCAAGAAACTTCTTCAGCTCTGACTGAGTGGTGGGGAATGGAAGGATTTATATACTTTGGACAATTCTGTGTGTGTCTGTATATAAAAAATATTCAAGAGGACAATACTCTATGGATTTAAAGATAGAAAGTGGACCAAAACATGTTTGAATAACAATTCATCTTTAAAAGGCCATAAAGCACTTTCTCAATTAAAGTTACCCCCCCCCCCCAAAAAAGCTGCAAAATGTTAATGTGAATATTCCTCTGGAAGCTTTATTGATTTATTTAATGCAGATGCTTCCTAAATGTTTCATTATAACCGATTCTCAAAGTTATGCTGGAAATGCTACATGGAGTACTTACGTAGGTTTTCAACAGGGCGATATCACCTTCATCCAAAGCTGAGAGACATAACAGAGATAATTTAGAAAAAAATGACGTTTTACTTTGTTTCCCAATAGAAAACCAGGTTAATACAGTCAGTCAGTTTTATCATCAGTACTCATACATCCTTAAAGAAGAACAACAACAAAAAATCCTTGAACGTTTAAACTCAGTTACTGAGGACTGACCCACTATCTCTGCTAGAAATCAGTTCTAAGCCTCCATTACACTTCCTGTAAAGTCACATTTTTCTAACGTTAGAACCAACCAATCTGATGGAAGAAAAAGGGGGCGTAATATATAATTTAATATATATATGTATGTATGTATGTATGTATGCTCTACCAACGGCAAACAAAACATAATTTTTTATACATTACTTTAGCATCTTGAGATCTTCTCACTTTTGCCAGGAATAAGACAATAAAATTATGAGGAGTCCTTGGTCGTTGAGCTTGTTTTCTTGTAGATGCTTCATTACCATACTAGATAACATCATCAGTGAGAGTGGTGATGTTACCTAGTTTGGGTAAAGGACCTCTCATTTCAACCCTGAGCTATAAATATTCCCCTTTATTGCCTTTATCTATCTATCTATCTATCTATCTATCTATCTATCTATCTATCTATCTATCTATCTATCTATCTATCTACCTACCTACCTACCTACCTACCTACCTACCCATCCATCCTTCCATCTATCTACCTACCTACCTTCTCCTTTATTGCATCTATCTATCTATCTATCTATCTATCTATCTATCTATCTACCTACCTACCTACCTATCTATCTATCTATCTATCTACCTACCTATCTATCTATCCATCCATCCTTCCATCTATCTATTTACCTACCTACCTTCTCCTTTATTGCATCTATCTATCTATCTATCTATCTATCTATCTATCTATCTATCTATCTACCTACCTACCTACCTACCTATCTCTACATCTACCTATCCATGTATCATCTATCCATCACCTATCAATCTCTACTATCTATCTACTACCTAACACTGATGATGTTATCTAGTATGGTAATGAAACATCAGCAACAAAACCCACCAAGCTCAGAGAGCAACAAGGACCCTTCATTTCAACCCTGAGCTATAAATATTCTCCTTTATTGCACCTATCTATCTATCTCTACATCTACCTATGCATGTATCATCTATCCATCACCTATCAATCTCTACTATCTATCTACTATCTAGCACTGATGATGTTACCAAGTATGGTAACGAAATGTCTGCAATAAACCCCCCCAAGCTCAGAGAGCAACAAGGGCCCTTCATTTCAACCCTGAGCTACAAATATTCTCCTTTATCTAATACAGTAAAATTAGGCTGTACTCCCCAACCTCCCTCCTAGCTTTGTTTCTCTCAGGTTGTTGTTTTGAGCTACCAACCCAACTCCCAACTAGGTTTAAACATATCTTACGGTTCTCTCTCCAGGATGAGAGTTAAAGGTAAACACGTATGTATGTATGTATGTATGTATGTATGTATGTATTTATTATTTATTTATTTATTTATTTTTTATTGATTGATTGAATTTCTATACCGCCCTTCTCCCAAAGGACTCAGATTAAGGTTCCTCCCAAAGGAACAGATTAAGATTTCATATACATATAAATATCTTTTATAAACAGTAAATAATAAATTGAGTCAACTTGGTGTATCTACTAAGACCTTGGCATAGAATTTTGATGTTTATGCTAGCCCTGCTTGTTGAAATAGAATATATATATATACATATATAAATTATATATGTATATATAAATTATATATGTATATATAAATGCCCTTTGTTTTTCAGCTTGGCCTTCAAAATCTCAGCTTTTACGACTGACATTATCCGAAGGAGCCCAGCCAAAGCGTCTGAATGAATGGAGACGCGCCGTTTCCATTTCTCAAACCCCCCCCCCGCCCGTGACTGCATTCACACGACACGCCAGACCCGTGTTCAGGCTATTTCAACCCCACTTTCCAAGAAACCGAATCACAAACTGGCTTCCCACCCTTCCACCACACGTGAAGCAGCTCAAGCACGCATCTCTATGCCCAGTGCACGCATCTCTATGGACCCGACCCGGGTCGTGTGAACGCAGCCGCCTTAGATCAGGAATCCGGGTTATTATGCATTACGGCCTGGGTGAAACTCTTACCACGGATAGGCTTGTCCTCCTTCTCCTCCTCTTTGGTTTTGCGCTGATCGGCCCCCAAATAATCCGGCATCGCGGCTTCCCAACGGCCTGCTCCACAACCCCGATAGCCAAACCCGGGTTTAATCTGCGCATGCGCAGATGTTACCGAACCAGCTCTTGCATTACGCAGCACCTCGCCTTTTCTTTCCTTTCTTTCCTTCCGCGACTCGCCGGAAACGTCCCGCCGGAAGTAGCGCGCGGGGGAAGCAAATGGAGGTCGGACCTACTCTATGATTCTTCTCTCACTCTCCCCCCACCCTTTTTCCCTGGATAAATGGCAGTTATGCCTATGGCAAGAGGTCTTCAAACTTGGCGGGTTTAAGACTTGTGGACTTCAACTCCCAGAATTCTCCAGCCAGCAATGCTGGCTGGAGAATTCTGGGAGTTGAAGTCCACAAGTCTTAAACCCGCCAAGTTTGAAGACCTCTGGCTATGGGATATGACAATATGACCCAAGACAAATTCCTTATGTGTCCAATCACACTTGGCCAATAAAAAAATTCTATTCTATTCTATTCTATTCTATTCTATTCTATTCTATTCTATTCTATTCTATATGGGAGATTTTTTTTGTGTTTTGCTTTCATTGGGGGTATTATTAATGCTTGGTGACATAAATTCACTGGAATTCACTGGACATATAATTAATTTGGCAAAAACTGATACAATTTGAACTGAAGTCTAATCCTGGAATGGGGAGGATGCGTGTGATTGTGTGCATATAGAGAGATTTTATTCACTAATTGTGCTCTTTCCTTTTCATATTTTAAGTCACAAATGCTGCAAGAGTTTCCCTCGCTTATATATTGTAAGCGATAACAGATTAATGGAAGGGAATTTGCAAGTCATCAAGTCCAACACGCACCCCCTGTATATAGATACACAGACACAATTATATAGATGCGTGTATACACACATAATTGGGACACAGTGGCTCAGTGGCTAAGATGCTGAGCTTCTCGATCGAAAGGTCAGCAGTTCAGCGGTTCGAATCCCTAGTGCCGCGTAACGGGGTGAGCTCCCGTTACCTGTCCCAGCTTCTGCCAACCTAGCAGTTCGAAAGCACGTTAAAAAGTGCAAGTAGAAAAATAGGGACCACCTTTGGTGGGAAGGAACAGTGTTCCATGAGCCTTTGGTGTTGAGTCATGGCGGGCGCATAACCATGGAGACGTCTTCGGATAGCGCTGGCTCTTCAGCTTTGAAAGGGAGATGAGCACCGCCCCTAGAGTCGGGAACGACCAGCACATATGTGCGAGGAGAACCTTTCCCTTTAGCTTTATACACATATATACTATTTTATACAGGTAGTCCTAGACTTAAGGACCACAATTGAACCCAACATTTTATGCTGCAAAGTGAGAAATTTGTTAAGTGAGTTTTGCCCCATTTTAACGACTTCTCTTGCCACACTAAATGAACAGTTGTAAGTCAAGGACAACCTGTATGTGTGATTGTTCTGCTTTTGTTTGGGGTTGAAGGGACATAATAATAATGGAACAGGTAGAATTAGTGCAGGGATGGGTTCTACTTACCTTTACTACCAGTTCGCAGTGGGGCCGCTGCTATCTGTATCTAGACACGTGTGTGTGTGTGTGTTTTCCTTTGATTCAAGCAAAGTTTTCCCCAGTGGCTGGCAGTGAGGGAATTCTAGCATTTGACATCCACACATCTTATCCAGGTTACGAAACACGAGTTAAAACGATGAGATGGATGGAAAGTAATCAAGGAGAGAAGCAACTTGGAATAAAGGAGAAACTTCCTAACTTAACTTCAAGAATAACAGAATAGTAACATCAGTAACATCTGAGTAACAGAATAACAGACCTTGGAGGTCTTCTAGTCCAACCCGCTAGAAACCTTATATCATTCCAGACAAAGGGTTATCCAACATCTTCTTACAAACTTCCAGTGTTGGAGCATTCATGACTTCTGGAGGCAAGTTGTTCCACTGATTAATTGTTCTCACTGTCAGGAAATTTCTCCTTAGTTCTAGGATGCTTCTTTTCCTTGATTAGTTTCCATCCATTGTTTCTTGTCCTGCCTTCTTGGTGTTTTTTCTTTTTCCCTCCTTTCGCTTTTCTTCCACCTCCATCTCATCTCACTGAGACCCAAACCCTTCCAGCGGGGAAAGAGAGAGAGAGATAGAGGAAGAAAGAGAGAGAGGGAGAGAGAGAGAGAGAGAGAGAGAGAGATAAAGAGAGACACACAGAGAGAAAGAAAGGAAGAGAAAGAAAGAAAAAGAGAGAGGGGGCGGGAGGAGGAAAGAAGGAAGGAAAGAAAGAAAAATAGAAGAAGAAAGAGAAAGAAAAAGAAAGAAAAATAGATATATACATATATACAGAGAGAGAGAATATATATATATTTATAGAGAGAGAGAGAGAAAGAGAGAAAGGGAGGGAGGCAGGGAGGAAGGGAGAGAAAGAGAGAAAAAAGGAGAGAAAGAAAGAGAGAGAGAAAGAAAGAAATATATATATATAGAGAGAGAGAGGAGGGAGGTGGGAGGAGGAAAGAAGGAAGGAAAGAAAAAAGAGAGAAAAAGAAAAAAAGAAAAATAGATATATACATATATACAAAGAGAGAAAGAATATAGAGAGAGGGGGGAGAGGGAGAGAAAAAGGAGAGAAAGAAAGAAAAAGAAAGAAAGAAATATATATAGAGAGGGGAGGAGTAGGAAAGAAGGAAGGAAGGAAAAAAAGAAAGAAAAATAGATATATACATATATACACACAGAGAGAGAATGTATATGTATAGAGAGAGAGGGAGGCAGGGAGAGAAGGAGGGAGAGAGAGAAAGAAAGAGAAAGAAAGAAAAAGAGAGAGGAATGAATATAGAGAGAGGCGGGAGGAGGAAAGAAGGAAGGAAGGAAAAAAAAGAAAAATAGATATATACATATATACACACACAGAGAGAATATATATGTATAGAGAGAGAGAGGGAGGCAGGGAGAGAAGGAGGGAGAGAGAGAAAGAAAGAGAAAGAAAGAAAAAGAGAGAGGAATGAATATAGAGAGAGAGGCGGGAGGAGGAAAGAAGGAAGGAAGGAAAAAAAGAAAGAAAAATAGATATATACATATATACACACACAGAGAGAATATATATGTATAGAGACAGAGGGAGGCAGGGAGAGGAGAGAGAGAAAGAAAGAAAGAGAAAGAAAGAAAGAAAAAGAGAGGAATAAATATATAGAGAGAGGCAGGAGGAGGAAAGAAGGAAGGAAGGAAAAAAAGAAAGAAAAATAGATATATACATATATACACACACAGAGAGAATATATATGTATAGAGACAGATGGAGGCAGGAAGAGAAGGAGAGAGAGAGAAAGAAGAGAAAGAAAGAAAAAGAGAGAGAAATAAATATAGAGAGAGAGGCGGGAGGAGGAAAGAAGGAAGGAAAAATAGAAAAAGAAATAGAAAGAAAGAAAAAGAAATAAAGAGAGAGAGAGAGAGAGAGAGAGAGAGAGAGAGAGAGAGTGCAAATAGCCCCACCCCCTCCATAAACCTCCCCGCCCACCCGCGACCTCGCCTGGCCCCAGAAGGGAGGGGGGGGGGAGAGATAGAGAGAGAAAGAGAGAGAGAGAGAGAGAAAGTCGCGCTGACCTTTCGACCCGGAAGCACTGCCCGGGCCCTTCCACGCGCCGGCACCTAGTAACCCGCGAGCAGGGCCGAGCGTTCCCGGCTAGCCCAGCCAGCGCCGACGCCGCCGGTCGAGATGCTTCGCGGGGCGCCCGAAGGCCAGGCCACCGCCGTCACCAGAGCCTTGTCGGCCGGTACGTGCCGCCTCCTCCCGCGGGGAGACGCCCGGGCCAGGGGTGGCCGACCCTCCGCTCAGCCTCGGCTCGGTGGGGGTGGGGGAGACGGGGGGGGGGCTTCTGGGCAGCGCCTGGTCTTCCGGGTAGGGGTCCCTGGGGCTGCCCGAGAGGCGTCCCGGAGCTGCTGCTGGATTCTACCCTGTTGAATTTACGAGGCCTCTACAGTTGAGGAAGCGTTGGGCTGGCCTCGCCTGGAGATGGATAGGAGGCCACGAGGAAATCCATTGGGAAGAAGGTGGGGAGCAGCCCCTTCCCCACTGATATTAATAAATTGTATATCTATCTATCTATCTATCTTATCATCTGTCTATTATCATCTATATCTCTCTCATCTGTCTATGTCATATTTATCATCTACCATCTCAATCTGTCATCTGTCTCTATCTATATTCTATCTGTCATCTCTCACTATCATCTATCATTTGTCTAATCATCTCTATCTCTCATCTGTCTATATCCTATCTATCATCTATCTATCATCTCAATCTGTCATCTATAATCAACTATCCTCTACTTACCTACCTACCAACCATCAAAATCTGTCATCTATAAACAATTATTTATCATCTATATCTATCATCAATCATCTATCATTTATCTATAATCATCTATATATCTCTCATCTGTCTATATCCTATCTATCAATCATCAATCATCTCTATCTTTCTATCTTATCATCTCTCTATATCATATTTCAATCTATCATTTATTATCTATATATATATCATCTGTCTATATCCTATCTATCATCTCAATCTGTCATCTATAATCAACTATCCTCTACCTACCTACTACCAACCATCAAAATCTGTCATCTATAAACAACTATTTATCATCTATATCTATCTATCATCTCTCACTCTATCATTTATCTATAATCTATATATCTCTCATCTGTCTATATCCTATCTATCATCAGTCATCTCTATCTTTCTATCTTATCATCTCTCTATATCATATTTCAATCTATCATTTATTATCTATATATATATATATCATCTGTCTATATCCTATCTATCATCTATCTATCATTTCAATCTGTCATCTATAATCATCTATCCTCTACTTACCTACCTACCAACCATCAAAATCTGTCATCTATAAACAATTATTTATCATCTATATCTATCATCAATCATCTATCATTTATCTATAATCATCTATATATCTCTCATCTGTCTATATCCTATCTATCAATCATCTCTATCTTTCTATCGTATCATCTCTCTATATCATATTTCAATCTATCATTTATTATCTATATATATCATCTGTTTATATCCTATCTATCATCTCAATCTGTCATCTATAATCAACTATCCTCTACCTACCTACCTACCAACCATCAAAATCTGTCATCTATAAACAACTATTTATCATCTATATCTATCTATCATCTCTCACTCTATCATTTATCTAATCATCTATATATCTCTCATCTGTCTATATCGTATCTATCATCAGTCATCTCTATCTTTCTATCTTATCATCTCTCTATATCATATTTCAATCTATCTATCATTTATTATCTATCTATATATATCATCTGTCTATATCCTATCTATCATCTATCTATCATCTCAATCTGTCTTCTATAATCATCTATCCTCTATCTACCTACCTACCAACCATCAAAATCTGTCATCTATAAACAACTATTTATCATCTATATCTATCTATCATCTCTCACTCTATCATTTATCTAATCATCTATATATCTCTCATCTGTCTATATCGTATCTATCAATCATCTATCATCTCTATCTTTCCATCTTATCATCTCTCACTCTCAACTCTCTATATCATATCATTTCAATCTATCATCTATCATTTATTATCTATATATATCTCATCTGTCTATATCATATCTTATCTATCATCTCAATCTGTCATCTATCTCTAATTATCTATCTATCCTCTACCTACCTATCATCAAAATCTGTCATCTATAAACTATTTTTCATCTATCTATCTTTCTGTCTATCTATATCTCTATATCATCTCAATCTGTCATCATCTATCTCTCTATCTCCCTACCATACCTATCTATCTTTCATCGATCTATTGATCTCTATCCATCTATCTTATCATCTATCTATGTCTATCTGTCTGTCATCTATCTCTATCCTCTACCCATCTCTCTCAATATATATTTAATTGATATATATATCTATCATCTATATCTAGCTATCTAGCTATATCTTTCATCTATCAACTGTCTTATCAACTATATATATATTAATTTGATTTATATGCCGCCCTTCTCCAGAGACTCAGGGCGGCTTACAATGCATTAAGCAATAGCCTTCATATATAAAGTCAGCTTATTGCCCCCACGAACTGGGTCCTCAACTTACCTGCCTTAGAAAGGATGGAAGGCTGAGTCAACCTTGAGCCTAGTGAGATTCGAACTTACAGTAATTGCAGACAGTTGGAGTTAATTACAGTGCACTAGTCTGCTGAGCTATCCAGGCTCCTATATTTCTGTCTATATATCTATATCACACATATCATCTATATCATCTGCCATTTATCATCTATCTATCTCAGGGGTGTCAAACTCTTATTTCATTGAGGACCAGATCAGGGTTGTGTTTAATCTCCGGAGTGGCGTGGCCAGCTCTATGTCGCTCGTGTCAGCGCCTATGGTGGCCCAAGTGCTCTGCCAGAGAAACAGGCTCTCGAGCTCCATTTTCAGCTGCAACGGCCCTCCCAAACTCGGCTCTCCCAGGCAGTGGCATCGCAGGCTGGTCCTTCATTGTTTCCAGGATGGTCCCGTGGGCCAGATCTAAACACCCCATGGGCCAGATCCGGCCCCCTGGCCTTGAGTTTGACACCCCTGATCTATCTATATCATCCATCCATCCATCCAGTTATCTAGCCAGCAAATTTATTTGCCGTCCATCTCGCAGTTCATGTGACTCTGAGCGGCTTATATCAACAGAATTATCCATCTGGAGTGGATGCTTCCTTTCTCTCTTTGTGTGGTTGGCACTGGATGAAAGCAGGTCAGAATCAGACAACCTGAAGCTTTTCAGGGGGCTTGGGCTCCACATTTCCATGCAGCAGGTTGCTCGAAGATAGTGCTAGCTAGAGCCTGGAGTTTGCTTACCATGTTTGGCCCTTGAAACAAACACCTTGAGATGGAGGGAAAGGAAGAGAAACTCACACTGGCTTTAATTTCAGGCACAGAGTGACAGTCTGGGTTGACCGAAGTGTGAATGTGTCCCTGTTTAGGTAATAACACACTATTCTTCTGGAAGAATGGCATCTTGAAAGCTTTTACACAAGAAATTGTTTTTAATACTGTTAAATTATTAGTTGCATTCCATATTCTTCAGGTTAACTGGAATATAATATGCGTTAAATCAAGTTTGTCAACAGTCTGAAAAAAGTTCCCGAGATGCTTTTTCTCCCTAGTTCAGTAACAGAGAAGCCTGCTGCATTTCAGAATTAGAATAGAATAGAATAGAATAGAATAGAATAGAATAGAATAGAATAGAATAGAATAGAATAGAACAGAACAGAACAGAACAGAACAGAACAGAACAGAACAGAACAGAACAGAACAGAACAGAACAGAACATAGATTAGAATTAGAATTAGAATCAAATCGAATTTGTCTTTGGTGCATAAAGGGGAAAAAATACATTCATCGAGAATCATAAGTGATAGTCATAGATTACTAATAATCAATCTAATTGCACTAGGAAACAAAACAGTATCAATTGTAAAGATACAAGCAATATGGTTATAGTCATAAGTGGGAAGAGATAGGTACTAATTGAGTGGGAATGGAAAGTTTACAATATCCTTCCGCTGGAGTGGGGTGGGAATGGGGATTTTGCAGTATCCTTCCCCTGCCATGTCCACAAAGCCACGCCCACAGAACCGGTAATAAAGAAATTTGGATTTCACCACTGGTTGGAAGCCTTATTTGTCACATCCAATACCGAAATGCATAACCAAATTATTTAAATACTTTCTATCTAGCAAGTTATGGGGAATAATGGAGCTTTAGAAGCAAACTTTCTCATTCGATAGGTAACAAAAAATCAAGTAGACTGATAGTTGAAGGCTCTTTGTTATTTGTGTATGTTTCTCTTGTTTCAATTTGACATAAATCAATCCTTGATTGATGGTAACATTTTACAACTTACCAGAAAGAACAGAAAAATCAGATTATGTTTTGTAGGCCATTTTTAAATAAGGCATTTGATATGCATAATACATTACTATCACTAGTAATGGTGCAATTGCTGGATTCGAGAAAGAAAGAAGGACAATGTGGATTTTTTTCATCCGTCACGGAAAAATCATCCTTTGTTTCTGCAGATATCTATTGTTGATCAGATAAAAGTATTTTCAGGAAGTGAATTTTACTCATTTCTAAGGAACTTCTGATTATAAATGTTTATATAGATTGTTTGTCTTGGTCACAGACTCCACTAGCAAAAGGATATACTTTTCTGGCTATTTTTGTGGTTTATGGTTGGCTTTACTCAGTTTTAATTGTCATTTTATGTGTCCTTTATTTCAATCTTGACTCTAGTAACTACATAAACAGTTCTCTTGACAATACTGTGGGGAAGTGGTTTGGCAAGTTGTTTTTCATGCCTAAGGTGGGACTAGAACTCCCAGTCTCCTAGTGATTGACCCAAAATCAACAAGTTGGTTTTCATATCTAAGGTGGGACTAGAACTCCCAGTCTCCTGGTGATTGGGTAAAAGTAACCCAGCTAGCTTTCATGTCTAAGGCAGGACTAGAACTCCCAGTCTCTTGGTGATTGGTCAAAAGTCACCCAGCTGGCTTTCATGCCTAAGGCAGGACTAGAACTCCCAGTCTCCTGGTGATTGGTCAAAAGTCACCCAGCTGGCTTTCATGCCTAAGGCAGGACTAGAACTCCCAGTCTCCTAGTGATTGGCCCAAAGCCACCCAGCCGGTTTTCATGCCTAAGGCAGAACTAGAACTCACCGTCACCCAGTTTCTAGCCTGGTGCCTTAACCCCTAGAGCAGACTGGCTCTCTCTGTTTTAATTGCAGCAGTTCAATGATAGGGCACCCGAGTGCTGACAAATGAAATTGCGACATGCTAATGACATCTGATAGAGATGACCTCAATGTTTGGGGATGCATAACGCATTTAGTTTTTGTTCTAATGCTTGTATTCGCAGCTTCCGTGCTCTGCCAAGTGGAGCCCGTGGGGAGATGGTTTGAAGCCTTCGTGAGGAGGAGAAATATACACGTTTCTGCCTCTTTCCAAGAATTAGAAGATGAGAAAGAACTCTCTGAAGAGTCGGGAGACGAAGAATTACAACTAGAAGAATTTCCCATGTTAAAAACTCTGGATCCCAAAGATTGGAAGGTATATATATAGTAATGTTGCACAATTACACACATCTATTGACTTTTCTTATCAGAAGGTCACAAAAGGTAATCACACATCTCTGGGACACTGCAAGCATCATAAATATGAGTCACTTGTGAAGCCTCTGAATGCAGTGGTGGGATTCAACCGTGTTATAGTCCTCCAGCAGCCTGCAGAGCTGGCAGCGGTCGGACAGTGAGGAGGCTGGGGAGGAACATGGGCCAGTCCTGGAGCCTGGGGAAGGCCCGGACCAAGGCTCTGCATTGAAGACAGAGATGGGGCCAGGGCCATCTGGGAGTTATGCGCGGACTCCGGAGCCTCCAGAGTCGGACATCAGAGAGGCAGAGGAACAGGAGGAGCCTGTTCCTAGTGCATGCATGTGCAGAGGTGCCAGAAGGCACAAACAGTTAAAACAAAAGGGACCACTCAGGAGTAAGGCCTGGAGATGATTGGCCCCTCCCATAAGACTTAAAAGAGGAGCAAATGCACGTGGGCCCTTTTCAGGAAAGCAACATTGTTAATTCTGTTCCAAGTCGGCATCTCTGTTTGATTCTGGACTCCGTGTGGCTTTGCCAAATAGGTCGTTGGCAGAGAGTCAAGGGAGATAAAGGTTGGTGATTATCCCGAAGGACTTTTTGCAACTAATTGGGACTCAGCTGTGAATGAACGTAATTCACAGCTGTTGCAATAAAAGAGGTTTTGGGGACTACTTGTGTGTTTTAATGACTCAGGAAGCCTAGGTCACAACAAACCGGTTCACTCGGTGTGCGCACAGTGTGTTTGAAAACAGCTCTAAAACCCTAAAACAGCTGAGGCACGGCAATACGCTCTGCTGCGCCTATCAGCTGGCCTTCAAACAAAGGAAATATAGGTCGGTATAGCACAGGGGCTGAACGAACCGGTTTGGTTTCAGCTGATCGTCAGAGGTACCAGTTCTGCCGAACCGGCTGAATCCCACCCCTGTCTGAATGTTGATCTCACATTCTGCAACTGTCATGTGAAAACGGTCATGAGTCATTTTTTTCCCAGTGTCGTCATAACTTCAAACAGTCACTGCACAAACTGTTGCCCGTCTACCTGTCATAAACAAAATGCAATAACTTCTGTAACTGGCAAGGCAAGCAACTGGACAAGGGGGAGACTAACAGGGGTGGGGCAGATACAATTTCTTCACGTTATAGTTTCTGTTGTTATTAGCCTGAGGCTGCTATAAATATTCATACTTTTGTTTTTCCTTCCTTCCCAGAATCAGGATCACTATTTGGTTCTTGGATTGGGAAAGTTAAGATACAAGGCCTCTCAAAAACAGATCAAAGCAGCTCGTAAGTTCACCAGGCGTTCATGGAAAATG
Source organism: Masticophis lateralis (assembly GCA_030761175.1). Taxonomy (NCBI): domain Eukaryota; kingdom Metazoa; phylum Chordata; class Lepidosauria; order Squamata; family Colubridae; genus Masticophis; species Masticophis lateralis. The sequence continues at coordinate 86,274,897 of JAUDYJ010000006.1, read as the reverse complement.
ATAAAAATGATAAAACTATTTCTCTCCAAGTTCAGTTGTTTGTCACATCGCGATCACTCCTAGGCTGCAAGGTAGGAGTGGGACAAGGGGACAATTTAACGTCCTTCCTTCAACTAGCCTTACCCTCCTGAACAAGATTACATCCATATCTACCTGGGGTAACATCTAAGAGCCATAAGATTCTGTTCTATGGCAGGGGTGTCAAACTCAAGGCCCTCATGCTGGATCCGGCCCCCGGGGAAGGTAGATCTGGCCAGTGGGCCCACCCAGGAAACAACGAAGTGCCTCTTCGCTGCAGAGCTGGCAGCAGAGTCGGACAGTGAGGAGGCTGGGGAGGACCGTGGGCCAGTCCTGGAGTCTGGGGCAGGTTCGGACGAGGGCTCTGCGTAGGAGGCAGAGAGGGGGCCAGGGCCATCTGGTAGTTACGTGCTACCTTCAGAGTCTCTGGAATCTGACATCAGCGAGGCAGAAGAACAGCGGGAGCCTGTTCCCAGTGTGTGCATGTGCAGAGCTGCCAGAAGGCGAGAATAATTAAGGGGGAAAAAGGGCGACTCAGGAGTAAGGCTTGGAGATGATTGGCCCCTTCCATAAGACATAAAAATTCATATAGTCAGTTCAGGCTCTGGGAAGTCCTGTTTGACTCTGTGCTACGTTTGGCCTTGCAAAACTAATTGGCAATTAGGTCTCCGGCAGCGTTTCGAGAGAAAGATGGGTGCTTATCAACATTACCCTGAAAGACGGTATCAACTCGAGCAGACATCTGTCAAAATCTTCACAGACTGTTTGTGAATCGTTACGGGCTGTGAATGACTATAATTCACAGCTGTCTCAATAAAAGAAGTTTTTTGGGACTAAGATTGTGATTTATGCTTTCTCAGTATCTTGAACATGTATTTTATTTGACTGTAATTTGGTTTACTTTAGAAAAATAAATAAGGACGCTGTGCGGATAATTCTACGTTGCTTTTACTTCTTTTGAAGGCAGCTACATCCCCACATATATAGACAATTGTCTTATTTGTTTATATACAATACAAAGAAAAATAGGAATAGGAGATTAAGGAAAGGAAAAGGAAGCGAGGAAAAGAAGGTGTGAAATGCAAGGGAAAAAAGGAAAAAAAAAAATAAGGACACGGTGTGGATAATTCTACATTGTTTTACTTCTTTTAAAGACAGCTACATCCTCGCATACGTAGACAATAGTCATTCTAGAATGGTTCTGCCAGACGCAAAATGTCAGTGTTTCCTCACTCTTCCTTGTTTGAAAGGTTGCCTTGAGATAATGCGTAATATGTCCAGAAAAATATGTCCAGAAAAATCAGTGTAATACTTGATTTTATTTTCCTCAATCCATAGATAAAGCCATGGTTCTAAAGCACCATCCTGATAAACGGAAAGCAGCTGGAGAACAAATAGGTGAAGGTGACAATGATTATTTTACCTGTATTACAAAAGGTAAGAACCAGCCAAGTATAGCACTAAATATAATATACCATAGGTGTTAATCAGCTAACCACTTTTCATGCTCAACCTTTGCCTTATGAATGGGCCACTATCTATAAATCATTTTTCCTGTCTGCACTTCCTATTTTCATTTTGGCTTTTACCTTCCGCTGTAAGCAGCTGAGTTACGTTTCCTTATTACCCCCAAGTGCTCCAGTTGATTGGCTCTACCCCTCAAGCCCACCATATTTAATTCCTCCGAGCAACACACCCACGGCCAGGGCCATATGCCAGTTATCAGCTGCCTTCGGAGTCAGACATCAGTGAGGCAGACGAACAGCTGGGGCCTGTTCCCAGTGTCCGCAAGGGCAGAGTTGCCGGATGAAGGGAACAGCTAAAGAACAAGGGGCGACTTGGGAGTAAGGCCACAGGTGGACGATGAAGAGCCCCTTCCATAGAGAATAAAAGAGGAGTGGAGTTTGCAGGAGACCATTAGTTCATTCCTGTATTCTTGCCAAGTATTGCGGGCGTCTGAAAGATATCGGCCTGGCCATTCTCCAAGCCTGATAAAGGTTGGTAATTGTGAACTATCTTGAAAGACCATGGGAGAGGAAAGACTTTCCTAGAGAGGAATTCACCGTAAAGTAAATGAAAGGGGTTTTATGCTGCTGGGGAAGCCTAGGTCAGAACAAATACGCACTTGTATTACGCTACAATACCCCCAAAGGAACGGCGAGAATATGACAAGCAAGTGTAGCAGTCGAGCTCAACGTTCTCCTTGACGCAATGTAAACAGAAGAATTTTCCTTTTTTTGAGGGGTGAAAACAATCTGGGGACGCAACTTGCGTTACAAAAAATTAGGAAGCAACTGATCAGTGTAAATATGTCCAGGAGTGAGTTATCACAGGCATGGAAGAGAGTAAGTGTCCTTTACTTGATCCGTGTAGGGACGCGGTGGCTCAGTGGCTAAGATGTGAAAAATGAGGAAGGATAAGAAAAATAGAAAAAGAAACATTGACTTCTGACTCTGTTGCAGTAAAGTAAGGCATTAACATCAACTCACAAACGTTTTGCTTTTCCATAATAGTATGAACAAGCCATTTCTATAAAGATCTATCAATCAGTAAAACCCAAAGTCAAACTTTCATTCTTTTCCACTTCAAGCGCAAAGTTCAGAAGTGGTTTCCATGTGGAAACCAAAGGACTGAAGTGCTTTCCTTTAATCAAAATTAGTCCATTTTGCCATTTAAGCCAACTCCCATCAACTCCTGCAGCCATTCGTCCATGTTAGGAATCGAAGTGTCCTTCCTATTTTTGCGCATACAATAATAGTCTTGCTGCGGTCAACATAGATAGTAACTAAGTTCCAATTTTTTTTCTCCAGGTCTTTTTTCCATTAGAGGAAAAGTTCCGATTTCATCTTCTTACCCTTCCTCTCTTCTCTTTCCCCTCTTCCTCCCCACCGTTTTCCTATTTACTTTCGTATTTGGTACCTTATTTTATCTTACAACCCAATAAAAAGGTTAAACCAGAAACGGCCAGAAAAGCAACTTGTCCATAAGTGAAATGAGGAATTGAAATCTGTTTTCACTCCATGCATTGAAACACTAAGCTATCCGTTTGATAAATTAAGAGCTGTCTGATTTCACCTTCCAGCCTACGAAACGTTATCAGATCCCTTGAAGAGAAGAGCATTTAACAGCATAGACCCGACTTTCGACAACACGGTCCCTTCGAAAAGCGAAGCAAAAGAAAACTTCTTCGAGGTTTTTGCCCCCGTTTTTGAAAGAAATGCCAGGTAAGCTTTGTCTGTTAGACTCTCAGAGATCTTCCCTCCCCTATCTGGGCATTATCGTGGCCTTTGCTTTTCAAATGTTTCCAGGCCATCATTGGATTTCCTTGAAAGATCTGCTTAAGGGGGACAAAAAACAAGAACAGTTGAGTTCCTACCATTGGGTTCGCAGATTGACAGGAAAATACACCTGAGCGTAAAACAATTCACTCGGCTGTGCATACGGGTGTATCTGAATGTCATCGAAGTACCGTATTTTTTCGGACTATAAGACGCACCTAAATTTAGAAGAGGAAAACAACAAAAAAATGTTTTGGCTTGCCTTTTTTCAGCCCTTTTCCAGTCTTTTTTTTTTTTTTTTTTTTTTGGCCTGTTTCTGAGGCTTTTTTCTGCCCATTTTGGGGGCTTTTTTCGGCCTGTTTTCAAGGCTTTTTGGGAGGGGGGCATTTTCAAGGGTTTTTTTTACCCATTTTCAAGGCATTTTGGGCCTTTTTTGGCCTGTTTTTTAGGCTTTTTGCGGCCCATTTTTGCATCTTTTTTGGCTTGTTTTTTAGGCTTTTTGCGGCCCATTTTTGCATCTTTTTTGGCCTGTTTTTTAGGCTTTTTGCGGCCCATTTTTGCGTCTTTTTTGGCCTGTTTTTTCCCAAAAAAAAAAAACAGGCCGAAAAAAGCCTCAAAACGGGCCCCAAAAGACCTGAAAATGGGAAGAAAGAAGGCTTTAAAACGGGCCCAAAAAGCCCCAAAACGGGACCAAAAGAGCCCTGAAAATGGGCCCAAAAAAGCCTTAGGTGAACTGGTGCAAACTGGCTGAATACCACCTCTGACTGGCACTAAGGTCCTGTCATATTGCAGTTCTGTTTCATGTTAAGAATTTAATTGGTTGGGGTATCATCTTAGACCATTTAAGATTTTTTTTTTTACCTGAAATTCCCTTAAAATCAAAAAGTGCAGGTCTTTAGATGTGTAGAACCATGTTGGAGATGCGGTTCCTGCAAAAAATGTTTTTTTAAAAAATGGTTTGTTTCTTTGTTTGCTAATTTGCTACAGATGGTCAAATAAGAAAAATGTTCCTAAGCTTGGGGATATGAACTCATCCTTTGATGAGGTGGATGCCTTTTATTCTTTCTGGTAAGTGAATTAATTCTGCCCTTTTTTATCAGGATCATACAGGTAAAACCTATAGGATAAGCAAATTGGGAATGAATGGAAGTAAATCTATATAAATATGTGATAAAATATTGTGGTCTTTAGCTTTTTTTAATTAATCTGTTTCATTTCTTTCCCCCGCATCCTCATCTTTCCTAAAATAAGCTATCATAAATATAATAACTGAATTTCAGACACCAAAGCATAGACCAAACATTTATGATAGGGTAGGGTAGGGTAGGGTAGGGTAGGGTAGGGTAGGGTAGGAATGGAATGGAATGGAATGGAATGGAATGGAATGGAATGGAATGGAATGGAATGGAGAGTAGAGTAGAGTAGAGTAGAGTAGAGTAGAGTAGAGTAGAGTAGAGTAGAGTAGAACAGAGAAGAGACGAGACGAGACGAGACGAGACGAGACGAGAAGAGAAGAGAAGAGAAGAGAAGAGAAGAGAAGAGAAGAGAAGATATGGAATGGAGGATAGGATTACTTAACACATTGTAAGCCGCCCTGAGTCTCCAGAGAAGGACGTCATATAAATTGAACTAATAAATAAATTAAATAAATAAATAAATAAATAAATAAATAAATAAATAAATAAATAAATAAATAAATAAATAAATAACTAACTAAATAAATAAATAAATAAATAAATAAATAAATAAATAGGACGGACAGGACAGGACAGGACAGAAAAGAAAAGAAAAGAAAATATGGAATGGAAAATAGGGATAGGAAATGTTGGAATGGAATGGAATGGAATGGAATGGAATGGAGTGGAGTGGAGTGGAGTGGAGTGGAGTGGAGTGGAGTGGAGTGGAATGGAATAGAAGGAATGGAATGGAATGGAATGGAATGGAATGGAATGGAATGGAATGGAATGGAATGGAATAGAATAGAATAGAATAGAATAGAATAGAATAGAATAGAATAGAATAGAATAGAATAGAATAGAATAGAATAGAATAGAATAACAGAGTTGGAAGGGACCTTGGAGGTCTTCTAGTCCAACCCCCTGCTTAGGCAGGAAACCCTACACCACTTCAGACCAATGGTTATTCAATCTATTCTTTAAAACGTCCAGTCAGGATGCTGGCAGAGAAATTCTGGAAATTGAACCGCACACACCTTTAAGTAGCAGAGGTTGAAAAACTCTGATCTCCTACTGTGTTTCCCCGAAAATAAGACCCTGTCTTATATTTTTTTTGAACTCTGAAATAAGTGCTTGGCCTTATTGCCATGCACTCAAAAGCCCAGTTGGGCTTATTATCAGGGGATGTCTTATGGGGGAAACAGGGGATATAGGTGTGATACCAAGTTTTGGGTTTGGAAAACCGGCTTTTATTTTTACTAACCCATGGATGTACATAACTAGTCAGAGCCTGCTCCCTGTTATGCTGTATTTAGTCTGCTATGTAAAACACATGTTAAGGATAAATGTTATAATTAATTAGATTAGGATGGACTATGATTGTTGAATATTATTTATTTATTTTATTTATTTATTTAGACTTATATACCGCCCTTCTCCTTGCGGACCCAGGGCGGTGAACAGCCAAATAAAAAAACAGTACACAAAAGTTAAAATATTATAAAAAGAGCAAATATAAATTTAGCTGATAATTAAAACAGCTTAATATTAAAATAGATATCAAACTCTAAAAGACTCTAAAAAATTTAGCAGGGATCAGGCTAAGCCGGCAAGCTGAAAAAGATATGTTTTTAAGGCCCGACGAAAAGTCCGGAGGTCGGAGATCGTTCTCAACTCTGGAGGAAGATCGTTCCAGAGGGTGGGAGCTGCCACAGAGAAGGCTCTCCCCTTGGGGGTCACCAGCCAGCATTGTCTGGCTGACGGCACCCTGAGGAGGCCCTCTCTGTGGGAGCGAACCGGCCGGTGGGAGGCAATTGGTGGCAGAAAGCGGTCCCGTAAATACCCTGGTCCTAAGCCATGGAGCGCTTTAAAGGTGATTACCAACACCTTGAAACGCACCCGGCAGTCCACCGGCAGCCAATGCAGCTCTCGCAGGAGAGGTGTCACATGGGAGCGCCCTGTCGCTCCCATAATCCCCCGCGCGGCTGCATTTTGCACCAGTTGGAGCCTCCGGGTGCACCCCAAGGGGAGCCTCATGTAGAGAGCATTACAGTAGTCCAGGCGAGAAGTGACGAGCGCCTGATTGACTGAGTAATTTGTTCTGGGAAGTAGGGTGGGGGGAGGTGGGATGGGAAGGGGAAGGGGGGGGGATAGGGATGAGGGAGGGATGGGAAGAGGAGCGGAGGGGGTGGGGGGATAGGGAAGGGGGGATATACATGTAAACCTTTTGTAAAACTTTTTCAATAAAAAAAACCCCACATGTTAAAAGGACGAAAATATATGTGTCAGTATAGAGTATTATTTTGCATGTTTTATGATTCTTGTGATTTTCGCTGAATATGGTGTTTTCATGTACTAGGACTCCAAAGAATAAAAGTGATGTTTCACGCTTTCTAATCTTAGTTGGAATTCTCATATTAACTATATGGACTATTAAAAAGGCTTTTCAATTATATTAAGGAGCTGTCATTTCCCTCTGTTTTATTGACTTTTTCTCTTGACGTTACTGCAACAGGTATAACTTTGATTCTTGGCGAGAATTTTCTTACTTGGATGAAGAAGAAAAAGAGAAAGCAGAATGGTGTGTAAAGGAAAAGCGCTTTTCAAAAGAAATGATTAATATATCAAAATGATAAGTTCACGCATTATACTGGGGGTCACCAATTTTAGACAGTCCGGTACTTGTTTGCTCAGAAATAAATCTCTTAATTCAATGGAAAATACTTACGTATAAATACCGTTTCCCCAAAAATAAGACCCAACTGGAAAATAAATCCTAGCATGATTTTGTAATATAAGCTGTTAAGACTGTCAGTCAGATGGATGCATTTAGTACCGTATTTCCCCCAAAATAAGACCTAAGCAGAAAATAAGCTCTATTGTATCTTTTGGAGCAAAAATTAATATAAGACCCGGTCTAAATACGGTAGCTATGAAGAGAATTGAAGCCTTATCTAGGAATATATCTGGACTTAAACAGTAAACTTGTGTTGTTGCATATTACTAGACAGTACATTATTGTTGATTTATTCTTATTATTAGTGCTTTTCTGTCAGTCCTGACTCTTGGCAACTGCATGGATAATCATGCAGTTTTCGACAGGGAGGGAGAGAGAGAGAGGGAGAGAGAGCGGTGCTCTGCTTGAGGAGGACTGGTCCTTCATTCCTAGATCAAACCGGCTCATAGTAGCATCATCATCATCATGGTTTTTGAGTGCCAGTTTCGTGTGATGATTAAGGCACCTGTCAGGTTTCGAGATCGTTTCAAATAAATTGCATTTCAAACAAAGTCTTTGATGAAAAAACTCTCATTTATTAAGCACGACATTCTAACTCCGACTCATCGTAGCCAACACTGACTTCCGAACCAAAAATCCTCCCTTTCCTTCCTCCACTCCTCTGCGCTCATTGGCCATCTTCCCAGTCTCTCTACCCCTGATCTACTGCTCCAGCTCAAAGGAATTTCCCCCCTCCCATCCCATCTCCTAGGGGATATTATCTCCAGGGAAAATAAGTAGGTGAAAAGTCAAAACGTCCCTTTCCAAACACCTCCGCTTCTCCTCCTTATGTCAGCACTAGAGTAAATGCAGAAGTGCTGACAGCACCAGGCCAGAAAGCAGGAGACTATAAGTTTAGTCCCAAAATAACAAAATAAGAGTTGGAAGGGACTTTCGAGATCATCTAGTCCAACCCAAAAACCGGAAGACCAAGTGGGCAGTGCGCATGCATGCGCCAGAAACCGGAAGATCGTGTTCCCGGTGCACGCATGCGCACTGGGTGGCTGCTTTTCTGGTTTCCACTACGCGCATGCTCCCATTTTGGCACTCAGTGCCGAAAGGGTTCGCCAACACTGGCCTAGGACCATGGCTTATTTTGAAAAGGTATCCGAGCTAAACCGAGCTTCCTTTTCGTCTTTCCCTTCAGTCGAGATGAGAGAAGATGGATTGAAAAGCAAAACAGAGCAGGTAGATCGTTAAGGAAGAAGGAAGAGATGAATAGAATGAGGACATTAGTTGGTAAGTATGAACTCAACATCCTCGGGCTATCTGATCGTTCAGTGCCATTTTTTTTGTGCCAGCCCTACACCTGTATAAATTCTCTTTCCGTTCCAAGATAACTCGTACAGCTGTGATCCCAGAATAAAAAAGTTCAAAGAGGAAGAAAGGGCAAAGAAAGAAGCCGAGAAGAAAGCGAAGGTAGAAGCAAAACGAAAAGAACAAGAGGAAAAAGAAAAAGTAAGTTTTGCATTATACCTGAAGCTGAAGCCATTTAAGATATCGTAAATGCATGCGTAGGCTTGGGATTTTAGTAGTTTAATAGCAATGGCGCTTAGACTTACATACCGCTTCACCAGGGATGGGTTCTACTTACCTCTACTACTGGTTTGCAATGGAGCTGCGCGCACTTGCACTTCTGCAGATGCACAGAAGCTTCCTGATGACGTCTGGGTCGGTGGGCAGAGCCTCCCACCAGTTACTACAGGTTCTTGCAAACCGATCCGAACTGGGGGCATTGCGCTTCACAGCCCCCTCTAAGCGGTTTACAGAGTCACCATATTGCCCCCAACAATCTGGATCCTCATTTTACCTACCTCGGAAGGATGGAAGGCTGAGTCAACCTTCAGCCTGGTGAGATTCGAACTGCCAAATTGCAGGCAGTCAGCAGAAGCAGACTGCAGTACTGCAACTCTAACCACTGCGCCACCGCGGCTAGATAATGGCTATCTATTTCACATATTGTAGCATGCATGCAGCATGTTAAAGAATAAATCCAGGTTTACAAAGTTATGGCTGGGATTATTCAAGACGTGACGTCAAGCGATGTTTTGATTCCACAGCTACCAGAATACATTACAATTCTCGATACCTGCAGAGCCTCCAAATTAAAAAAAAAAAATTACACTTTTAAAAATGAAATGGATGAAACGGCACAAGCTTTCCTGATGCCACAGTTTAGGGAGGGTACAAGTCAAAATGTTGAGAATTTGGGGGAAATCTCCTGAACATTTCTTTCGGTTTTCCCTCCCGAGCAAGCTGCTCATTTCTTCTAGTTCACTAGTGATTTCTGTATCGTGGGTTAGGAACTGTTGACATTAGGAACCGTTAGGAACCGGTTAGGAACCGTTGACATTAGCACCCTGTGCCAACTGGGTTGGCAGAAGCTGGGACAAGTCACGGGAACTCACCCCATCACGCAGCACTAGGGATTCGAACTGCTGAACTGGCGACCTTTCGAGCGACAAGCTCAGTGCCTTAGCCACTGAGCCACTGCATAGAAAGGGACAATTCAAGATTTTTCAGATCTCAGGCTGGTTTTATTCCCCTCCGAGTCGCGACTTTTAACTTGACGTAGAGAAGGTGACGCCAGAGTTTTCTTGTATCTCAGCAAAGGCAGGCAGAACTCGAGATGGCGCGACTGGCCAAGGAGAAGGAAGAGGAAGAAGCGAGACAGCAGAGTTTGCTGATGAAGAAAGAGAAGGATATACAGAAGAAAGCGATTAAAAAGGAAAGGCAAAAACTGCGAACCAGCTGTAAGGTAAACTGCTGTTGTCCTTGTCAAACCTTTTTTTTTTTAGTCAAATCCAGCATCCGGCATATTTGAATATCATTTTTTTAAAAATTTGATTTATATGCCGCCCTTCTCTGGAGACTCAGGGCAGCTTACAATGTGTTAAAGCCTTCATACTTTTGCATATTTATACAAAGTCAGCTTATTGCCCCCACAAACTGGGTCCTCATTTTACCTCCCTTAGAAAGGATGGAAGGCTGAGTCAACCTTGAACCTGGTGAGATTCGAACTTACAGTAATTGCAGACAGCTGATGTTAATCACAATGCTTTAGTCTGCTGAGCCACCAGGCCCTTTTAATTCATAATCATTCAACCTGGGGAAACGCGAGACGACATTTGTATTTGTTCCCTTCTCAGAATTTGTTTTCTCCAGTGAAATGTTTTCTCCCGCAAGCAGATTTACGTTGAAATTGCGCTTCGATCTTTTCAAAATGTTTTAGAAGGTGCTTGGTTGCTTTAGTTGATTCAGAACAACGATTGTTTTGTGCTTTTAGTAGGATTTGGTAAGCGGCTTCAGTGGGTATGTGAGAAAGAAAATAATGCAAATAGCGTTAAGAAAGTTTATATGGAGACACTGAATATTTCTTAATTTGCTATTCATTCTATCAATGGTTATCGAGCAGAAACAGAAGTTAGATTTAAAAAAAAAAATACAAGAGAATGACTAATTTTGTAAAAACGGTTTACTAAATGGATAAGTAAGCACTATTGTCACTATATGTTGACTACTAACTACTAATGTTATGATGTATTTGTATTCTGACTGTCTGTTTGAATGAGTGAATCATGTGAATGCAGAGAGGAAAGTTCTCCAGCTCTCCTCATGGGTAAATCTTGTTTTTAGGGGGAAGGGGAGTGTCTGTTTGAGAGTGAATTATATGACTGCCGGGAGGAAAGTTCTCCAGCTCTCCTCATGGATAAATCTGACGATTATTACTCAAAATAACTACACCCAGACAACACACTGTTTATATAGACATTGAAATTTTTGCACTTTCTATAAATATTTTTTTTTAAAAAAAGAAGAAATTAATATGGCCATCCAACTCACTCTCAGTGACTTTGGGTGGCTTACAAATATTAAAATTCCATATAAAAACTATAAAAAGCGATAATTCCTCCACCCCACCCCCTCTGGTGACAATAATCAAATAAGCCATTTGATGGGCTCCATCCCACTCAAAGGTCCCCAGGCCTATTGGCAGAAATCAGGTCTTTTTTTTATTTTATTTTTTTATTTTTTTTATTTGATTTATATGCCACCCTTCTCCAGAGACTCAGGGCGGCTTACAATGCGTTAAGCAATAGCCTTCATACTTTTGTATATTTATACAAAGTCAGCTTATTGCCCCCACAAACTGGGTCCTCAATTTACCCACCTTAGAAAGGATGGAAGGCTGAGTCGACCTTGAGCCTGGCTAGGATTGAACTCAGAGAAATTACAGGCAGCTGGTGTTAATTGCTGCCTTTTAGTAGGAGGCATTAGCCCTCCTACGCTACACAGGCTCCGGTCTTTGTGAAAGAGTGTCAAAGTAAGGGCCAATCTTATCTCTGCAGGGATGATGTTCCTGCAGAGATAAGAACCACCACAGAGTAGGCCCTTCTTGGTTCCACTAGAATCTAGATGGACCACCGTAGGAGAGGGGTCTAGGAAACAAACGGTCCTTCAAAGAACTTGGTTATTCTGATCTAGGCTTTCCAAGAGCGCGAAGCAGACTCCTTGTCCCGACAAAATGTCCTTTTTATTAAGTTACTGTGAATTCCTCACATCCAGCAAACTCTTTTCAAGGGAGAATTTATAGTCACGGACCTTTATCTGGCTTGGAGATCTGCCAGGCTGATATCTTCAAAACTTGGCAAGGAGTCTCGGAGAGTCACGAACCAATTATGCAAACTAATTGCCTCCTGCAAACTCCACTCCCCTTCCACTCCGCCGTGATGCAGGAGGCCGACTAGGCCACACCCACCATTGCCACGCCCCCTCGGCAACCCGGCGGAGAGTCCCTTGCTAAAATTTTTGAAGCCCACCCCTGTCCAAGATCCCTGTCCCAACTCTCTATTCTACCCCAAAGTAAAGAGTGAGCTATACTTTCTGAACCTTGAAACTCATCTTAATATCCGTGTTATTAGTCAGGCATGTTGTATGTCAGTTGCATGTAATTTTTTCCCCCCTCCCCCTCTGAGATCTGAAAATAAAGCATATGGCGGTCCGTTTTTCAGAACTGGAATTACTTTTCGGAGAACGAGGCAGAAAACGTGAAGATGATGGAAGAAGTCGAAAAGCTTTGCGATCGCCTGGAGCTGGCAAGGTAGGCCGGCGTCCTGACCTCTACTCTGTGTGTTTGCTGTCCTTCAGCTTTTTGCTACCGGTAGATCTGAAATGTCGCTCAATGATTTATTTTTAGTCTGCAGTGCTTGAATGAAGCACTTACATCCACCACAAAGGACGAAGGGAAGGCTGCGGTATTAAAACAGGTAAATATGAATATTTTGTCGTGTAAAAATAAATCAGCGGAGTAGGGAGAAATTTACAAAAGAGGAGACTTCCCCTATATAGAATGGCGTCTCTAAAAATTGGAACCGCACACTGCTTTATGGCAGAATTTAAACGTAATTAAAAACATTTTTTCTGAGGGGCCTATAGAGATTTACAGGTAGTCCTCAGCTTATGACCACAATTGAGGCCAAAATTTGTTGCTGCTAAGTGAAACCCTTACCAGGTGAATTTTCTTCCGTGTTATACGGCCTTTCGTCCCACCGTTGTTAAGTGAATCTGGCTTCCCCATTGTCTTTGCTTGTCAGGTCACAAAAGATGATCACATGACCCCGGGGACACTGCCCCCCGTCATAAATATGAGTCAGTTGCCAAGTGTCTGAATTTGGGATCATATGACCGCAAGGGTTGAGTGTGAAAGTGTGAAAAAGTGTGAAAATCGGGTCATAAGTCGCTTTTTTTTAGTGTCGTCATGACTTCGGAACGGTCACTAAATGAACTGTTGTAAGTCAAGGACTACCTGTATTTGTAAAATAATAATAACAATAATTCTGCATTCCCGGAAGAGAAAATACAGTAGAAAAAATACAGTAGAAAATACAGTAGAAAAAAAAATTGTTCAGAAAAAGAAGAAGGAATTTGAAATCTGCATGATTCAATCCAAGGATTGAAGATGCAGATGAATCTGTTTATCAATCTACGTGGGGCAAAAAAGTGTAACAAAACGATCACTGGCTTTTGAGGCGTGTGCGCTTTATATATATTTGTGTGTAAACCAAGGCACAGTTCACTACTAAATTGGAGTGAAAACTTTCAGTTTAAATAAACTTTTGTGATTACACTTATACAGTAGTGGCCAAAATTGTGGAAAGCTTTTGGGAAAAGCGTCTTTGAGATTTGATGGCTAATAATACCACTTTTTTTTTTTTTTTTGAGTTTCAAGATAATCCTATTCCACTGCTAGAATGGCCCGGGAATAGCCCAGACCTTCTTAACCCAATTGAAAATCTATGGAGCCGACTAAAGAAACTTGTTGGTCAGAAGCGACCCAGCAATAAAACCCAGTTAACAGAAGCAATCCTTCAATCTTGGTTTCACATTAGAAGGCTGCAGAACTAAAAGACTTGGTTCATTCCATAGGAAGACGTTGCAAGGTCATAATTCTTGCTAAAGGTTACCCAGCAAAGTATTAACTGACATGGTGATAGTTTTTGTACATTTCGTTTTTTCTATGTGTTTTACTTTCCTTTTTTATACTGTAACACTATTCTAATAGTAAACCCTTCATAAAAGTTATTGCATTACATTCTTGATTAAATTATCTTTCCATTGATATATAATTTTATGGTACTACTCCAAAACAAAGTGGTGTTATTAGCTAATTTTAGAAAATACACTTTTCCCAAAAGGGTTTCCACAGTTTTGGCCATTACTGTATATTTGATTATAAATGTGCCGGCTTCATAAAACTGATGGCACATTTATTTCTGTACTTACTAAGGAGATATCTGTTGAGGCTAGCTCCTACTTGCTAAAAAGCAGAACATTATGGCAGTTAGGTTTTTATATATATACAGATACAGATTCTTGGAAGTTTCTCCCCACTTTTTGCTGCCTTGCTTAGACAAAGTACAAAAAATACTCTGAACTTTTCTTTGAGTCTTTTTTTTCTCTCTCCACAAGGAAATGTTCTTTTTCTTTCCTCGCTTTACTTAGTAATATTAGTAAATCCCTTTTTTATTATTATTATTATTATTTTAAAAAAGCTTGCTTTGACCTTTTTTTCCTTCTTGTGCTTCTGCTTCATATGCTATTGCAATAGCAACCTGGAGCCGATCAGAATCGAACTGCTGGCAGTTGGCAGAATTAGCCTGCAATACTCCATTCTAACCACTGTGCCACAAAGAAGGAAAATAAAGGAGGGAGGAGGGAAGGGAGGGGAGGGGAGGAAGGAAGGAAGGAAAGGAAGGAAGGAAGGAAGGAAGGAAGGAAGGAAGGAAGGAAGGAAGGAATAGCAACAGCAACAGCAATCTGGAGCCGGTCAGAATCGAACTGCTGGCAGTTGGCAGAATTAGCCTGCAGTAATGCATTCTAACCACTGTGCCACCACGGCTCCTACGTAGACTCCTCCTGATTTGGTAGACAGGGATATCCAAGACTACAACCTTACTAACAGTGGAATGGCTATTTTCCATTGCGCCCCAATATCAGCTACTGGAATTCATTTAGAATTAGTACCATTAGAAATTCTTACAATTCGGAGCATAGATAAAGGCACAATTTTATGCCTGTTTCTGCAGAAATGGAAGAGAAGTTCCCAAAAGAAAAGAGGTGGCAAAAACTACTTAGCTACTGAGCTAATAAAAAATTAAGCCCTTCGATATCACTGTACAAAACAAATAAATGCCAGTGTAGAACCATCTAAAAATTTTATAATTTCCTGTTGATTTGGGAATTTTTTTACCTCACGTTTGATAAAAGGTACTATACTAAGCAAGACTTTTTTCATCACTATTTTACAGTTCTCCTTGACTTTCTATCCGTTTTCTGGGGGTAGTTGAAAATTTATTAGTTTATCAAAATACAAATATAAATACAAAATTCAAAAGAAAATAATAGGAAAATTAGAAAGGGAAAGAGAAGAAAAATGGGTACAGCAAAAGGAAAATACGTATTGATTTCCAACTCTTTTTGGTGCAGTAGAATAAGTTAATAGCATCAAACCTCAACTTTTTACTTTTATCTAGTAACATAACTAATCATATCTATAACAACAAATCTGTCTAATCAGTAAAACCCAAAATCAAAGTTTGATTTTTTTCCCCACCTCGAGCACAAAGTCCACAAGCGGTTTCCAAGTAGAAACAAAAGTAATCGTGTTTTTTTCTTTAACCAAAGCAGTCAGTTTCGCTCACTCCATCAATCTCTGCTCACTCCATCATCCTTTGCAGCCATTCATCCCTTGTGGGAATCAAAAGTGTCCTCCTTCCATTTGACTTTCTGTCCGTTTTCTGTATCGGCTTCTTCTCCCACAGCAGTGATTGGAAACAAAATAAACTGGAGGCTCAACAATAGTTCTGCGATCGTTGGAGAGAAGTACTTTTTGGGGTTTTGGTAATTCAGTTGAGAGGTGTGTTTGTTTACATCCATGTAGATAGAACAAGTAAATGAACAGGTAAGGAGAGAAAAAGAAGAAGCGGAAGCTCGAATGCGGCAAGCCACAAAGAGCTCGGAGAAGTCCACAAGTGGAAGTGTTGGGGGCAGCAAGAACTGGTCTGAAGATGACCTCCAGTTGTTGATTAAAGCAGTCAATCTCTTCCCTGCTGGGACAAACTCAAGGTGAGGCTATATTTCAGTGGTGGGTTTCAAAAAAATTCTTACGACCGGTTCTGTGGGTGTGGCTTGGTGAGCGTGGCATGGCTTGGCTAGGTGGGCATGGCAGAGGATATTGTAAAATCTCCATTCCCTCTCTACTCCAGGGGAAGGTTACTGCAAAGTCCCCATTTCCTTCCAATCAGCTGGGACTTGGGAGGCAGAAAATAGATGGGGGCGGGACCAGTCAGAGGTGGTATTTACCCGTTCTCTGAACAACTCAAAATTTCCACTACCGGTTCTCCGAACTACTCAAAATTTCCACTACCGGTTCTCCGAACTACTCAAAATTTCCGCTACCGGTTCTCCGAACTACTCAAAATTTCCCCTGCCGGTTCTCCGAACTACTCAAAATTTCCACTACCGGTTCCCGATGGTTTTCGTTTCGTTTCCACTACTGGTTCTCCGAACTACTCAAAATTTCCGCTACCGGTTCTCCGAACTACTCAAAATTTCCACTACCGGTTCTCCAAACTACTCAAAATTTCCACTACCGGTTCTCCGAACTACTCAAAATTTCCACTACGGGTTCTCCGAACTACTCAAAATTTCCGCTACCGGTTCTCCGAACTACTCAAAATTTCCACTACCGGTTCTCCAAACTACTCAAAATTTCCACTACCGGTTTCCGATGGTTTTCGTTTTGTTTTTTCCCTTTTTCGTAGATGGGAAGTTATTGCCAATTACATGAATTTGCACTCTACCACGGGGATAAAACGAACGGCGAAAGACGTTATCAACAAGGCAAAGAACCTCCAGAAACTTGGTATCGTTATCTTTGTAAGATGGTCTGCATGCCTTCATTTTATTTACTTTTGCTTTCAATTCAGTGTTCATTCTGCAGGCTTAAAAATCACTTCCGGCTATCCCTGGGAAATTTCCCGTTTTCCTCCAGTCTGAGGCAGAGGGGAAGAAATCTTCAAACTCACCGTCTCTCTTTTCTTACTTGGTCTCTGCTGGGGGTGCTGGTTGCTATTAACAGAACATCACGTCTGAATGCTTGAATGAAAGTTTTTAATCTTGTCAATCCATTCGGTAACCCCTTAAATTTATGGAATAAATGGGAAGAAGGGGTGCTATAATTAAAGCAGAATTAAAGCATTAATTCCCAATGAGATTTTATGCATGTTCAGAAGCACATCCCTTGGTGCATCCAATGATCGTAAAATCTTTGGTGTAGTGGAATTTGTACCAAACAAAACCTTTTGTTGTTATAGAGGTTTACTGCAACACAGTAAACCTCTATCTGATATTATATCTGTATAGAACAGTTAGGCGCCGTCATTGAGAAAATATATTAAATGGCATTTCTGCTGCTTATAAGGTAAAGGTAAAGGTTCCCCTCGCACATATGTGCTAGTCGTTCCCGACTCTCGGGGGTGATGCTCATCTCAGTTTCAAAGCTGAAGAGCCAGCGCTGTCCGAAGTCGTCTCCATGGTCATGTGACCAGCATGACTCAATGCCAAAGGCGCACGGAATGCTGTTATCTTCCCACCAAAGGTGGTCCCTATTTTTCTACTTGCATTTTTTACGTGCTTTCGAACTGCTATGTTGGCAGAAGCTGGGGCAAGTCACGGGAGCTCACCCCGTTACACAGCACTAGGGATTCGAACCGCTGAATGGCCAACTTTTTGATTGACAAGCTCATCGTCATACCCACTGAACCACCGCATCCCTTTAATAATTTGATATTATATGTGTATAGACCAGTTAGGTGGTGTCATTGAGAAAATATATTAAATGGTGTTTCTGCTGTTCATGCTGGAGACTTCACTTCAGATATTTTCACCATTGATATCCCGTATTTCCCCCCAAAATAAGACATCCTCTGATAATAAGCCCAGTTGGACTTTTGAGCACATGCTCTAAAATAAGCCCTCCTGAAAATAAGCCCTTAAAAAATATTAACCGCATGCTCAGCCGGTCCCCGCCATTTCCTCTGGTTAGGATTAGGGAGACAGAGATGAAAATCAGGTAAGATGGCAAGAGGATCCCCGTCTTGCTCCACGCGCCCCAAAATAATAAGGCCGCCTTGAAAATAAGGCCAAGCGCTTATTTCGGGGTTCAAAAAAATATAAGACAGGGTCTTATTTTCAGGGAAACACGGGTAGATTTATCAAAGAAATGTCATCTGGTGGCCTCTGAGGAGAATAAAAAGCCGATTAAACAGTTGGTGTTGCCAGCATAGCAAAATTACCAGAAATGGCTCATTTATTTTTTTTTAAAAACTGGTGAATGCCTTTAAATAGAGAAAACAAGGAATAAACAGACTCAACTTTCATTCCAAATTGCCTCCGTTGCAAAAAAAGAAATAAATATTGTAGACATGCAAACTAGAACATCGTTTTTGTGAGCGTAGATATGCATCCTGAAAAGAATCTACATGAGGAAGAGAAAAAAAAAAAAAAGCTAATCGGGACATTATTAAAAGATTATTACAAAATCCTTCCAGAATTCAGACCGCAAGTTTAAAAAAAAAAAAAAAGGATGTGTGTATTTGTTACCGGACTTGAATTATTTGAGCATAGACTAATAAATCTTTCCCTAATCAAAAAAAAGTTGATGAAGAACCAATAGATTTCATTTCCTACAACTTCCATCGGTGCCTGATTTGTCTTAATATCTCTCCTTCTTTAGATCCCCATCAAAAGGACGACATCAATAAGAAAGCTTTTGATAAATTTAAGAAAGAGCATGGAGTCATACCTCAAGTAGAGAGCGCTGCCCCATCAGAACGTTTTGAAGGTAAATGGGGAAAAATTCTTGGTGTGGTCTTATTTTCTGTTGTACCCCAAAATAAGCTCTAGGGCTTATTTTTTGGGGACGTCTTATTTTTCCCCATGTATAGGAAGCCCACTTCTGTTTGCTTGGGGGGGGGCAGGAGGCCGCGTGATGTGCTAGTGCCGCCGCCACGAGGCGGCGGGGGTAGAGTTGCCTCACGCATCCCGCACCAGTTTACCTCAGGCATGTCCCGACACCTGCCTCGCCTTGCAGAAATGACTCCAACAGCCCCATCCAGCAAGACCTGTGTGGCCACCGGCCCATTTCTTCTGCTTGTTCACCGCCACAACGGAGCAGGAGGTCGAGCAACACACCGGTGCTGTGACCATGAAGTGAGGCGGGGGTTGGAGCTGTTCCACGCACCATGCACTGGGTTACCTCAGGGCCCCCGCAGGCAGGCCATCCATGCCTCATTTTGCGGCTGCGGCACCAACATCAGCAGAGCAGTCCGCCTCCTGCTCCGTTGCGGCTCCTGGCTGTTAGTGCTTCCGCCATGTGGCAGGTGTTGAGGCCTGGCTGCGGAGGCCCTGAGGTAAGCCAGTGCAAGGTGCGTAACGTGGCTCCACCGCCTGCCTCGTCTGGTGGTCACAGCACTGGTGTGTTACTCGGTCTCCTGCTTCATTGTGGCCGCGAGCAAGCAGATGAAGTGGGTCGGTGGCCACGCAGGATCTTACTGGATGTGCAGTCTCTTAGGTAGGGCTTATTTTGGGGGGGTAGGGCTTATAATGCACACACATAAAACATGCTAGGTCTTATTTTTTGGATAGGTCTTATTTTCAGGGGAGCTGCATATTCTATATGGGTATCATATTTCTTCAAATATTATACCCATATATTGGATGTGCTGATATCAGTAATCTTCAAATTATAACCATTCATTTAGTGACCAATCAAAGTTACAACGGCGCTGAAAAAAGGCACTGATGACCATTTTTCACATTTACAACCGTTGCAGCTTCTCCGTGGTCACATGATCAAGGTTTGCCTGCTTAGGCAGCTGGTTCATACTTACGACGGTTGCAATGTCCCGGGGGTCACGTGCTCCCCTTTTGCGACCTACTGACCAGCAAAGTCAATGGGGAAGCCGGATTCACTTAGCAACTGTGTAACCAACTTAAACAACCGAAGGGCTTCACCTCACCACTGTGGCAAGAAAGGTCGTAAAGTGGGGCAAAACTCACTTAACAACCATCTTGCTCAGCAATAGAATTTTTGGGCTCAATTGTGGCCGTAAGTCAAGGACTACCTATACACACTCGGAGACAGTTCTCTCGATGTCAGGCTGCCCTAATGTCGACGGATGACCTAATTAAATTATGAGCCTTGAGCCAAGCTTCAAAAGAAATCCAGTTATTTATTAGGATCTTAATGTCGGCAGGTTCCTAAGTGAAGCCAGCTCTGACCCTACGTAATTTACGCCCCAATTATGGCCTTTCTCCCCTCCCCCCCCCCAGGGCGTATTGTCAATCACATTTGCCAACGGATCAATTTCGCATGTTGTAGAGGTCACTCCCCTCCGGCTGCTGTAGGTGACCCTGGGATATAGCCTTGAGAGAGATAAAGCATGGAATGTGTCTTTGGCTGCTGTGCCATTTCGCCGGTTTCCCATTCCCCTCTGGCCTATGGCAACTCGAGAGCAAGCCAGGAATGCTTTGCGAGTTGACATTCGGCTCCCCATCCACTCTTCCCAGCTCAGCAGAATCCAGTAGTAAGAAAGTATATTTAGCATTTTCCATGTGTTGCAACGTAGCTTGAAGTATTGGGATTCCATCGAAGATTTAAGATTAAGAAATAAAGATAGAACAGTCTTTGGAAAAAGACCCATTTGTTTTAAAAGCGGTTATTAAAAACAAGAAATGTACTTGGAGGGGAAAGAAAGCTACGCATTTGGAGTCCCACACTTTTGAGGGGAAATATTTTGAAGGAAATGCTTGCTGTGAGACCATTCTCGTTTGCTTTTCCACAGTATCATTCACAGACGCAACTCCGTGGACGACAGAAGAGCAAAAACTCTTAGAACAGGCTCTCAAAACGTATCCAGTGAATACTCCCGAGAGATGGGAGAAAATAGCAGCCTCTGTTCCAGGCCGGTCTAAAAAAGACTGTATGAAGCGATATAAGGTAAAGCCAATGTCTTATTTTGCTTTTTGTTTGTTTTAAGAATTAAACCTGAACGTACAATTCAGCACCGCAGAGTGGTGTGGTGGCCTAGAGCTCTTGCCTCATAATCAGGAGACTGTGTGAGTTCGATCCTAGGAAGAAGCAGATCTTTCTCTCCCTGGGCACAGTGAGAATTTATCTGCTGAACAAAACTCCGCACTGGCAACAGGAAGGGCATCCGGCCATTCAAACACTCTGCTAGCTCCATTCAGTTGCCCAGACTCCACCCTGCAAGGGATTATGA
Organism: Masticophis lateralis; assembly: GCA_030761175.1. Classification (NCBI taxonomy): domain Eukaryota; kingdom Metazoa; phylum Chordata; class Lepidosauria; order Squamata; family Colubridae; genus Masticophis; species Masticophis lateralis. The sequence goes on along the minus strand of JAUDYJ010000006.1, from coordinate 86,253,806 downwards.
GGTTGTTAGATGATGATGATACAATGCAGCACTGCAACAAGTGTTACTCTGTGGACTGGTTGTAAATCCCTGCGTTCAGCACTGCCGTAACTCTGAACACTTGCTGAAGGAATGGCCCTAATTCAAGGACCACCTGGATCTAAAATAAGTCCAGTCTTTAGATAACTTTCTTATCTTGAACGGATGTTGACGATTACTTGCTCAAATCCATGGAAGTACTGGGAGTCCTTGACTTAGAACTATTCCTTTAGTGACCAGTTAGAACAGCACTGAAAAAAAGTAACCTTATGACCGTTTTTCACACTTTACGACCGTTGCAGCATTCCCCGTGGTCACGCGATCAAAATTCGGACGCTTGGCCACTGGTTCATATTTATGATGGGTTGCCGTGTCCCGGGGGCTCATGCAATCCCCTTTTGTGACCTCACAAGCAAAAATCAGTGAGGAAGCCAGGTTAATTTAACAACTGTGGGAATAGGGCAAAACTCACTGTCGCTCAACAACAGAAATTTGGAGTTTAATTGTGGTCGTGAAACCGAACACTAACTGTAATTAATTTTGAAATGAGACGCTTGATCCAGCATAATTGCATCAAAATCCGCTGGATCGTGTGCCCAGGGTTGTAATCTACGCCCTGCTTGTCTTGCAAATATCCCTCTTCCCCCCAATCTTAACAGATTTTGAGACCCACCCCTCAAGCCATGGATGCCCTTCTTGGCATCGAATGACAAATGTTGAATTTGCTAACTGCTTGCAGTGCTGAATGCAGCGTCATATGACTTAAGGGTCTTTTCAATTGCTCCAGAAATAACCCGCTAAGGGAGTGATTCCCCAATCTTTGCGGCTTGGGGGCCTGGAGGTGGGGGGGCAAAGGGGAACTAGGTGCACGAGCCGCGGGTTGGCGTGAATGCACACGCCCGTGCAGCTGGGCTAAGTTGAGCTGTGGGCACATGCACACGTGAGCACCGGCCCATGACTCTTGAGCTGTGCGCGCTGGCTCGCCTTTTGTGCGGCCCGGTACTGAATAGGCTATGGCCTGGTAGTGGGCCACGGCCCAGGGTTTGGGGCCCCCTGTGCTAAGGAGTCTTTCCTGAATAAAAAAAATGTACAAAAATGGCTAAATTGTTTTTTTTTTTTTTTCTCTTCTCTTCTTCTCTCTCCTCTCCTCTCCACTCCTCCCCTCCTTTCTTTTTCTTTTTCTTTCTCTAGGAGCTTGTGGAAATGGTCAAAGCCAAGAAAGCTGCCCAGGAGCAAGTCGTGAACGCTGCTAAAACTAAAAAATGAGATTTTTCCCGTGACAATCCTAGTGTGTGTTTTTGTTTTGTAATAAAAAGAAAATACAAATGCAGAATGAGTTTCATTTTTTAATTTTTTTTTTCTAGACCTCCCTGCATCGCCAGTTCGATCGAACAGATTATCGGGGCGGGGGGGCGGGGGGCAGCGGCGTCTATCCTGGAATAGCCAAGCGGTGTCAGGATGGCTTTATTTAAAAAGCCGGCCGTTCGGCAAAAAGGGAATAAAAATCATCCCTTCTAGTCCTGAATGTTTTAACTGTTGTCACAAAATTTCTCAAGTGTCTTCTTAAAATCTCCAAAGAGAGCTTGCTGAAAGTTATCAGTCGCGAAGCCAATACATGCCGCTACAGAGTCGATCGTAATCTGGGAGCTGTTCAAGAGGCCCTGGAATAAGAAAAAGGAAGCTTGTTACTCGGTATCAAAGCTTGCAAAATGTTGTGCGGTGGCCTAGAAGTGGAGCTCTTGCCCCACAAGCGGGAGGCTGTGAGTTCGATCCTAGATATTTCTCTCTCTCGGCACAATGAAAAATATCTGTTGAACAAAACTCAGCATTGGCAACAGGAAAGGCATCCGGCCAGTAAACCCTGAGCTCCATTCAGTTGCCCAAGATTCCACCCCGCAAGGGATTACGGGGACTTTAAAAGATGATGATGAAAGCTTACAAAATGATTAAAAAACCGAAACTACAGGCATTCCTCGACTTACAACAGTTCATTTAGTGACTGTTCAAAGTTACAAAAGCACTGAAAAATGTAACTGACTGTTTTTCACCGTCACCACCTTTGCCGCATCCCCATGATCACGTGATCAAAATTCAGCTGTTTGGCAACCGACTCAGATTTACGACGGTCGCAGTGTCCCAAGGTCATGCGATTCCTCCCCTCTGACGAGCAAAATCAAGGGGGAAACCGGATTCATTTTTAACAACCGGGTTACTAACTTATCAACAGCAGTGATTGACTTATCGACGGTGGCAAGAAAGGCCGTAACACGGGGCAAAAAAAAAATCAAATGTCTCGCTTAGCAACGGACATGGGGCTCAATCGTCATAAGTTGAGGACTACCAGTGTATAATTAAAATACTTACCCACTGCTGCAACTGCCGGACGCTTGTTATAGATGTACTTGGTACACACTTCCTTGATTGTCTGAGCATCAACGGCCTGAGATAGGAAATAAGAGAGTGATTTTGAAGAAAAATTAAAGTGCAATTGAACAGTCCATAGCGGGGATGGCGAACCTGTGGCACGAGGAGCCATATTGATGGACACACAAGTGTTGCCCTAGCTCAGCTGATTTTTGGGCCTTCTGGGCCCAATGGAAGTCAGCAAAGGGGCTGTTTCCAGTCTCCAGAGGGTCTCTGGGGAGGTGGGGAAGGCTGTTTTTGCCCTCCCCACGCTCCTAGAAAGCCTCTGGTGCCTGGGGAGGGCAAAAAACGGGCCTACCCGGCCCACCGTGCCATCACATGCCAAAAGCGGGGGGGGGGGGACATGGGTTGCGCATGCATGCATGCATGGGGGGGTAGGGCACATGGAATTATGGGTGCGGGCACGCACGCACGCAATCACCCCGCACTCTCCCAGCTTTTGGCACGCGATGGCAAGAAGATTAGCCATCACTGGTCTACAGCCTGTCAACTGACCTTCAGTTTTTATAGACGAAAAAGGCCAAAACTTTTGAGAGATGGAAAACTACAATTGTGTCACACCACACAAACTAAAGAAAGGGAAAACAGGAGGAGGTTGTGTTGGGTATGTTTGTCGCCTTGGGCTATTTGTAAAAAAATAAAGGTGGAAAATAAAAAATAAAGCTTTTTGCAGAAGGGGAATTTACAATTGTAACACACCACACAAACTTAAGAATTGTGTCACACCGCACAAATGAAAAAAGGCTGATAAATGCTGGTACAGCTCGCTCACAGCCCAATCCACCTCGCAAGGTTGTTGTGGGGAGAATAGGAGGCAGAAGCTGTGTTGGATACGTTCACTGCCTGGGGTTATTTGTAAAAATGAAGGACACAAGCTTTTACAGAAGGAAAATTTACAATTGTGTCACGCCACACAAACTAAGAGCTGATAATGCTGGGAACGTTCTCTCTCAACCCAACCCACCTCACAGGGTTGTTGTGGGGGGAATAGGAGGGGGAAAAATGTGTTGGGTACATTAGTCGCCTTGAGTTATTGGTAAAAGTAACAAAGGCGGGCAGCAAATGAGTAAATAAATATTATTTTAAATAAATAATATAATTTAAGATTTCCCTTCAGCCGGCGGAAAGTCTCACAATGAGAAGATTTACACCTAGCACACCTGGTACAATTGGACAGATTTATGAACGCGCCAATCAAAACGTTCCTTACTTCAATTCTTGCTTCGAGTTCGGGAATTGGGATCCGGCGATTGTAGCACAACATTTGGCGCCCGATGTCTTCACAAATGGGAGTGGAACCTAAGAGGACAGATGCTTAGCAGGCCTGTAAATGAATTAAACAGCACCGGGGGGGGGGAGAATAAACCCCCAACCAACTATAGATCATACCATCTAGTTGTAACAGCATATTTGTCTTCAGGAGATTCTTCGCACGGGCTACTTCGCTTTCGGTAACACTGGTGCACAGACGTATCCTGTAAGAGAAAGATGGCAAGTGATTGACAGCTGCCATTTACTGTTCTGCCCCAGCTATGGACTCCAAAAACCACAGCACACACGAAATCCGTTCAAACCTTAGTTTACTAAATAAACCAGTCTTTTACAACAAGGGCTGTTAATTAATTGCATTAACAGCCACCAAGAATTCAAAGAATAATAACTGAAAGCTTACTATGGTTGGCAGAATGCCCAGAAGCAATTTGCAGGAAGCTGATAAGATAAGCAAGACAAGACACAAAGGTATGTGAACGAAGTTGTTCCTTGCAAATTGCTTCAGTTGGCGTTCCTCCTTAAATAGGCTAAGGGAGTGGCCAATTAGCCCCAAGCCTTACTCTCAAGGATACCTCCTCCTGAGGAGCCACTCCTGCCTTTTGGCAGCTCTGTGCGCCCATGCATTGAGAAGAGGCTCCTCCTCTTCGTCCTCTTCACTTAAAGGACCTTCTGGAGGTTCTGAAGGCCCTGGCTGAATCCCCGCCTCTGGCACCACCTCTTCTCCAGCCTCCTCATTGTCTGACTCGAGTGCCAGCTGCACAGGCTGCTGGCGCAGCAGCACACCAGCCTCCTCACTGTCGGAATCAGCTACTAGCTGCACAGGCCACGTATGGGCCACAACATTTCCCTTTGTAGAGTCTGGTTTGGTTTTTCCCCAGGACTATTAAAACAATTTGTCTGGAATACAGGTAGTCCTCATCTTACGACCGCAATTGAGCCCAACATTTCTCTTGCTAAGCGACCTATTGGCTAAAAGTCTGTTTTGTCCCATTTTACGACCTTTCTCCCCGTAGTTGTTAAGTGAATCCCTGCAGTCGTTAAGCTAGTAACACGGTTGTTAAATGAATCTAGCCTCCTCACTGACACTGCTGGACACAAGATCGCAAATGATCCCAGGATGCTGGGACCGTCATAAGTGTGAGTCAATTGCCAAGCGTCTTGAATTTTGATCACGTGATTAGGGGGATACTGCAACAGTCGTCAGTGAGAAAAAAACGGCCGTACGTCGCTTTTTTTCAGTACTGTTCTAATTTCGAATGATCACTAAGTGAACTGCCGTACATCGAGGACTACCAGTCTCACTGCAGAGGAGGCTTGTTGGTTCCAATTCAAAAGCAAAGTTACTTTCCTCACCATTCCCTCTGAACATAGTGCATCATATCCTCTAAAGTGGATCCTTCGCAAACCATATAAAGACCCCACAATCCTGTATCCGTGTAACACGTGTTGAAAGACTGGAAGCTGTGACAGAGGTTGCCGTGACACGCAGCTTGGGCGAGCTTGCTGGACAAGTTCTGTTCAAAGAGAGAAGGAAGACGAGCTTTTCAATGCCCCTCAAAGCTTAGAAAAACTGAAAAGATCCGGCCCATAATCACCCTTCTCCAATTTGTAAGACCATCAAACTCGATTTCACTGAGGGCTGCAGCGGGGTTGTGTTTGACCTTGGGGGGCAGTGGTGAAATCCTCCGTGGCTTGTGAACACGGAGGAAGGAGGCTTAAGAAGGTAAGTAGAACAGCGAGGGGGAGGGAAATAGCTGTGCCGTGCAATTTAGAATATAAATCACATGGCACAATTTATCATCGGAAATACCGGTTCGAACGAATCGGTAGTTTTTATTACTACCGGTGCAAACCGGTAGCATTTCACCCTTGCTTGGGGGGGAGGAGGGATGGCCAGCTTGACGTCACTCATGTCAGGGGCGCTTGAGGTGACGTTTTCACTATGGGAGGGTTGCAGGAGGCTGTCGCAGCTGAAAACGGAACTTGGGGCTGCATGCGGCCCTCCTGAGTTCCGTTTTTGCTGGCAGAGGCACCGTGGGCCGGTCCTTCGCTGTTTCCAGGGCAGCCCCGCGGGCCAGATCTAAGCACCCCGTGGGCTGGATCCAGCCCCCGGGCCCTGAGTTTGACACCCCTGATCTATGGGTAGGGAAAAGTGAGGGAAAGAAAAGGGGAACAAGGGGGGTAAAAAAAAGACATTGACTTCCAACTCCCTTTGGTGCAGTAGAATAAGGCCTTAACATCAAACCTCAACTTTTTACTTTTACGTAATAGTATAAACTGTAACGACAAATCTATCTCATTGGTAAAACCCAAAATCAAAGTTTCATTTTATTTCCACCTCAAGCATAAAGTCCAGAACTGGTTTCCAAGTAGAAATAAAAGTATTCCTATTTTCGTAAATGTTACAAGTTGAAAGATTATTATTGCATATACCTAAACTGTATTATTACTGGGGACGCGGTGGTTGAGTGGGTAAGACCCTGAGCTTGTCGACCGAAAGGTCGGGTGTTCAGCGGTTTGAATCCCTAGTGCCGCATAACGGGGTGAGCTCCCGTGACTTGTCCCAGCTTCTGCCAATCTAGCAGTTCAAAAGCATGTAAAAAATGCAAGTAGAAAAATAGGGACCACCTTTGGTGGGAAGGGAACAGTGTTCGGTGCGCCTTTGGCGTTGAGTCATGCCGGCCACATGACCATGGAGACGTCTTTGGACAGCGCTGGCTCTTCAGCTTTGAAAATGAGATGAGCACCGCCCCCTAGAGTCAGGAACTGCTAGCACATATGTGCGAAGGGAACCTTTACCTTTAAACAGTATTATTATTAGTGTGTATAAAGTACATTGACCCACACAATACACTGTTCACTAGGCATTTACTTGTTAACGAAAAAACTATAAATAAAATAAATAAAAGCATTCGTATTTTTTTTTCTTTGACCAAACCAGTCCATTTAGCCATCTCTGCTAACTCCCATCACTTTTGTGCAATCATTCGTCCATCGTGGGGATCGACTTTAAAATTCCCTTAAGGAGGAATGCAGAAATTAGCCTGGTTTAAGAAATTCATTTTTATACGTCTTGGAATTAAATTTCTTAAACCAGGTTAATGTTTTATTACAGGGGTGTCAAACTGGATTTCTTCGAGGACCTGATCAGCATTGTAGTTCTCCTGTGTGGGCCAGTAGGGGGGGGGGGAAGGGGGAGGGAGACGGGGGGAGGGAGACAGGAGGCGTGTGGGGGGCTGCACATGGTCCCACCTCATTTTTGCCCTACATGGCCTCCTGCAGCACTCTGCCGGCCAAAAATGGTCCGGCAGAGTGCTGCTGGAGGCCGTGGAGGCTGAAAACGGGCCGTGTTTTTGGCCCGTTTTCAGCCACAGAAGCATCGCAAACTGGTCCTTTGTTACCCATGGACCGGATTTAAGCACCCCAAGGGCCACATCCAGCCCACGGGCCTTGAGTTTCACACCCCTGTTTTATTAGAAGACACCCTAGGAACAAAGCACAAATTCTTTAAAACTGCCCAGTAAGCTCAGTGCCAACTCACCATTCCCCCGCCGAAAGAGCGATCCCAGTTGCCAATGAGTGTGTTCGCCACCATCAGAGGAATGGTGTCTGGGTGACACCAGCCAGCTGCTTCCACCGCAATGGCCAGGTGGGCCAGAGGCATTTTATCATCTCGCACTCGGATCTGATCAATCGGGACACAGGAACGCAATGAACCAAACGGCCCAGA